>JAVJAQ010000065.1:0-268094 GCA_032362365.1 Zygogramma bicolorata | reverse complement strand
TCTTAGCATCAGTTAGCAGACCAGATATCACTTTTGCTGTCAATAAACTCAGCAAATTTATGGAAATCCCACGATTAGTTCATTGGGAGGGAGTTAAACGAATAATGCGATATTTGAGGGGAACAAAAACTCATGGGCTTTTATATACCACAAATTCAAATGATGAAGTTGTTGTATGCTATAGCGATTCAGACTCTGCTGGAGACAATCATACAAGGAAGTCGACATCTGGTTTCGTTATGCTATTTAAAGGAACACCTATCGACTGGTATTCTAGACGTCAGAGTATGGTTTGTTTATCTATAGCAGAAGCTGAGTATGTTGCAGCAACGGAGGCTACCATTGTCATGGCAAAGCTTTGTGAAGATTCGTACAAGACCAATCACAGTCAGAATGGACAATCAGAGCGCAAAAAGAATGATAAATGATGAGACTGCACAGAAAAGAACAAAACACATCGATATTCGTGTTCATTTCTTGAGAGATCGAATGAATAAAGATTTTGTTCTGGAAGTCGTCTAAAGTGAAGACCAACTAGCAGATGTCTTCACCAAAACTCTTGGAAAAACACCTTTTCAAGAGATGCAAGACAAAATGAATGTTGAGGAGGGAGTGTTGAAATGATTCATGTGTTAACATTCATTTTATAGAATCATCTCATCGAGTCTCCCTGTGACAAAAAAAAGACTGATTGACATTTTTGAGTATTCAAAATATTAAGCTGTATTTTTATCTCCTGTTGAAAGTTATTATCTACTTCATTGATTGATTCATTCACCAAAAACACTGCAAAGTCAGCAGAATTTGAATTCTGCCCTATGTTAGGATTCTGAATCAGTGTACTATCTTATTCTTCCGTAGTATTGTTATAACCTCACTCAATCCTACTATTAAAATCGATTATTATCATCAATCATCATCATCATCATCAATTAATTTACATCAAAAAGTGTTTCGTTCGATTCAAGAATCCAAAATATTTGTGGACAGGAGTGGAATATGTTGTACATAGTGACCAAACTAAACTTCCTTATTGATATCCAGAATATTGAAATACGTGTTATAACCATTTGTAGGAGATTATCAGTTGATAATGATGCACTGAGTATATACTGTAAACTACGAACCTTTACTAGTCCTCAGAAACTATACGTTCCCAGGTCCCAAAATTGATATTTGCTATATTATGTTAGATGTTTTATTCGGAACAGAACAAGGGCCGTTTACGGTGGTGTAACTCTGCTTGTCCTAAAATATAAATTGCACCTCTTTCATTTCTGCTCCAAGGTTCGTGAAACCCAGTTACAGTAACTTCTTCACGATGTACTTCCCATGCATTCAATATGAGTGTTAATTTCAGTAGATGCTTGAAATGGGACTACATATTAGGATGTTTTTCATTCCTCTGATCTTTGGATCTACCAAAGATTGTTCTGAAATTGTTCTGAAATTGTTCTGAAATTGTTCGTTTCCGTTAACCAGCTGACGAACGTCAACCCTCAGAAGTCGAAACTTGTGCGAGCAATGGATCAACGAGGCCTTACCTTTTAACGTGCGATTACCCAGCACGGTGGACCGGCGAGGATTCGAACCCCGGCCTTCCGCTTGATAGGCAGATATGCTAACCACTACACTACCGAGACCACATAGAGATAGAGGAGAATTCCCATAAAAACACTGAGTATTGAGGTTGTTTTTTCATTCAAGAAGGAACATATGAACAAAAGGATCACAAAATGGGAGTCACGTTGTACTTCACTCTCCTATCAAAAATATCGCTCATAATAAAAATAGTTCCTTGAGTTGTCGCCTCAATTTATGTGAGTTCGACAATAAAGTACAATAACCTTTAAGTTAAATACATGATGGTTGAAATAGATTAACGAAAAGTTGTAGTATGACTAGTGGTCTGTAATCAAAAGATACAGCTCGAGTTTATTCACTTTCCAGAAGTAGTAACTTACCCATTTGAATAGCGCTTTGGTAAATTAGATTGAATTTTGATGAAACGTAGGCAGTTGCTCCAGTGAGTGTTGTTGGTCAAGAAGTTGACGAGTCAAAAACTGGCAAAGTAGAATAATTTCAATGTTTTTGGATTGATTTATTGACCTCTGAATTGACAATATCAATCATGCTATTGCATGCGTTCGGCACTCGTAGATGAATAACGTATTTTCAGTTCAGTATGGCTACAGAAAACTGCTGAGTAACAGAATTATTGTGGTTTGGTGGGCGATGACAATCACATCAGAGTCAATATATTCAGCTTTCCGGTCATGCATTTTTTAATTTTTCATTAACAATGGCAAATTTATCTTATAGTAAAAGAGTATTTCGAGTCATAGGTCGAAAAAGATAAGAATATGTCATGAATGAATCTACATTCCTTCCAAAACTGCCTCTGGAACGAGTTCTAAATGCATCAAGGATCTCTTGCCTCTTCTTACGCAGACTTGGCTGCCTTTCGATTCCTTCATGAAGCCAGGGTTACAAATGCAGAAGTTGGGAGCTGAGCAAACTCCATTTACGCAACCGCCAGGACAGAAAGCAACGCATTTTTCACTCCTCTGGCTACCAGGGGCTTCGGTGTATCCTGGAAAAAATATCGAGTTTCAATCAATAATCAAGTCTCTCTATACCAATGGAGGGTCCTGAGAGGAATTGAAATTCAGGAAACCTAGTCACTGAATTCAAAACATCATTCGTGGAAATCAAAATATGATTGAACTTCACAAAGTTGTTGATCCCAGTAGGTAAGTCCGATATTATTCAATATATCGGAAAGGGAGACTAGCTTTGCTAATTTCCTCCAAGAAAACTGAAGACAATTCATCATAAATGAAACGTAGAAAACAAAGAGACATTCGGGGGGGGGGGGGGGGGGCGGGGGGGGGGGGGGGGGGGGGGCGGCCCCCCCCCGGCGGCCGGGGGGGGGGGGGGGGGGGCGTGGGGGGGGGGGCCCCGGCCGCCCGGAGGGGCGCGGCCCCCGCGCGGGGGGGGGTCCTTTTCTTTTTCTTTCCCTTTTTCTTTTCTTCTCCTTTTTCATCACATATTGTCCCTTTGACACTGGAAATGTTAATACGCTCACCGAAGGTTTAGTTCCCTATTCCTGGGTTTGTTTTATAGAAATGTACCGTATTATTTGATTTAGTGGGAGTCTTTATATATTGTATCAATTCTATATATAGGTATGAATATTCTGTAACTATTACGCCTGAAGGATGAAAATCCGTCAATAAGGGAGTAAAAACGTGCCCTAATCCAATCGGATTCCGCCGAAGGTTCTCCATTGAATAATAACAACTAACAATAAAATAGTAAGTAACCTATTTAGCTGACATATTTTTCTGTCTCAATGAGCCGAATGCTTCGATGCAAAGTTCCACGTGCATTGTATTCAGCACAGGACAAAATGAACTCACCCATGAAAAAATTGAATTTCAGAGAACTTTCTCGAGATCGAATATCTTTGAATCTTTTTCTCTTTCGTACTAATTTATCACGACGAACGCCTTATCCGTGGATTTCGGAATGGGGGCTGAGATTATTCTTCATCTTTCTCATCTCTGCGACGAACTGAAAAGTTATTATCAGGTATTATCAATGCTAAAGATGGCTGGATTCGTATCCCATTTGCGGTCACGAACGAGAAAAGAAGATCCAGTTTGTGTATTAAGCAACAATAGTCATCATTAGGAATGTCCGTAGATGAAACTCTTGAAGCTGATTTAAGAAGGATGTCTTTTATGGATTTGTGGGCAGCTAAAGAGAAAGGGTATATCTCGAGCTCTCACGCAAAGCGGTGAAATTCCTTTTACCCTTTGCAGCAACATACTGATGTGAAAGAGGGTTTTCGCACGTGGACACTTTACTTGTTACCTTTTATCGAAATAAAAACCTTATTTTCTTCAACAGCCAATTTTATTCCTTTCTTTGGGGAAGAGGGGATTTAATGAGTTGGGGGGTTCGCTATCATCTGGAAATATCAACAGGGGAACGTAGAGCCGAACACAACATCATTCTGAAGTACAAATTATCTCAGAAATCAGGCAATCAGTTCATTCAGAATTGAGCGAAATCACCTAAAATTCACCCGATAGAAGATACTTCGGTAGCTAGGAAACTAAACTTGACATCAGCTTTCTCATGCCTCCACAGTTAAACGTCACTTCGATCGAACTTTTCCTTGTCACTCCTGCTATCATCGATCAAACGAACTTCCCTCCGTAGATGTCGGAATACCCAACGAGGCAGTGCGGCCCTTGCCCCCACTTGGCGCACTTCGAGAACGTCGAGAGAAAGGACTATTTGACGACAAACACGGTCCCAGCGCCCAATGTGGAGTTTGCAGACTCCACGAGGTTGGGAGAACGGAATCTTGGAGTCGGTTCCGCCGATCTGCAACCCAATCTGACTGTGTCCCCCATCAAGGAAGTGAAGTTCGACGAGAGTGCTGGTGGTGGAGAGGATGGAAAGTATAAGGGCGGTATTCCGCCTTGCGATACGAGAAAACCTGGGGAGGATAGGAAGATATGCTGTTTGACAGGGGAGAAAAGCAAGCCGGTTGAGAATAGTTGCTGCTGCACTGGGAAGGGTGAGTGGATTTGGTGAAGAGTTTGTTTGTAGAAATATAGTTAATCAATCATATGGAAATATCATTTGAAGGGATGGGTACTACGATTAGATGGCAGTAGTAATTTCTTTTCCAAGTCATGTTTTCTCTTTAGTTTTTTTTACGGACGTCGTAGCCTGAATTTCCTAGATTAGTTATGCATAATACCAAAGTATGGCAATGAATTCAGAAACAGAAGTGGAATTTCTTGTCGATGAAGATCATTCATGTTTTGAAGATTATTTTGATGCCTGAACCACAGAATAAGTAAATTACTATACAGAAGCTATCAGAAATATCTGACCTTGATCGAACTTCGCCAACTCTATTTCAGAGCTTCATTATCTTTCTTTCAACATTTCAGTCAAACTGACAGATAGAGCTCTACATCTGTTTTTCCCCTTGGAGTAGGAAACTACGTGTGCATTGTCAAGTTGACGGAAACATCGACATTATTCTGTAGATGGCGTAACAAAAAAGCTTCAAATCCTCTTTACACCATAGACATTACAACTAATGGACTGGCCTTTATGACAGTTTTCCATATAACACAATGCGGAATACTTTACAGAGGGAAAGGATATGAACATTGAAGTGATATTGTGAAGTTCAGAATGATAATTCTATACTCAAATTAATTATCCTTCTTAACCTCTCTTTATCTGCTACATTGAGGAAGGATTCCGCTTAGAGGTTATATTTGAAGTACTCTATCTAGCTTATTTTGCAGCCCAATATGTCAGTCCATTAGTTCTAATGTGAATATTTTAGACAGACATTGACTAACTATAGCTGACACAATTCAAAAGGTGTTGCACGTTATCATGGGCGTGTTTGAATTTTGAAGTACCCTGTACCCAGATTACTATAGAATTATAGAATTTTGGATATAAATAAAAGTTATGTCTTGAATATGAAGGAAAAATCGAAAATTTTCACAAACCTTTATTAATAGGTAAATCATTCATTGAAATATGGAAGCTTATTCATGAAAAAGCTTTTACCTAGTTTTCCAATAGGGAACTTATAGCTCTTTGTCCCTTTCAAAGGTTCGTATCATATTTTGAATAGCTACATCCTAACTAATCTGAAAAATCGAAATATTTACATATTCATAAACTGTAAATACCTGTTGCGTTCCTATATCCTATAAATATTCTTACGCATAACACCTATATTCAGTACTGCAGTATTTGCCAGCCTTGGTGGTTTTTGAGAATGAAAGATAGGTTATATTTCATAACGTAGCATCTAGTTTTGAAAATATTTTTGGACGTTCGGAGTATTTTCAAATCAAAACATGAATCCCATTTCGATATAAGGAGCTATTCTTTTTTGCAATTTGTAGCACATTGAAATTGCACTTGGAACCAAAAGTATGAGTCAGCTTCAAAACATCGAGCATAAGACAGAACATTCTTCAAACAATTTTTAGTTATAGAAAAATGTGAACATCACTTTAATATCGATTCAACACATTTGGCGTGAAACCCCTTGAATTTTTTTTTGCTTACGGAGTTGTCTGAAAGTGTCTAGAATTATGATCCGGGGGATAATTGAAATATGATGTGTTTCACAACTTGCTAATCTAAATGTCACATCAACTAGCTAATCTAAATGATTGCCATAATATCCCTCTTGATACATTTTTCAATCAGTGCTATTTTGTTTCAAAACTTTAATATCCTTTCAGCGAAATTATTTCATGATTTATCTCAGATAAGAAAACATGTACTTCGTGGAACTATGATTGAATCCTATATGCACTCAGAAATCTACATCACTGACTCATTCATGCATCCTGATAATATATTTCCCAACAGAAATGTTACAACATCCACATAGATAAAAATCATGGTCATGATCATTAATAATTGTTACAACAATAGCTTTACTTTTTTTTCAAACGGCAAAAGGCAAATATTTATGAAGGTACATAGTTTCATAGTCAAGCTGTAAGAGCTATTGCTCTTAGCCGTGCCGCCTGGTCAGAATCGGTATCTGCCGTCCAGAGTTCAGAAGATATTATGAATATAATAAAATCACCTTCATGAATAAATAAAAGTACTGAAAAAACAATTTTTTACAGTTCATCAAAATAACCGTTTCGACGCCGATATACTAAGGGAGGTGAACAAAAAAGAAAATATCTCATTTCTGCCATATGCTCAGAATATAATTGCCAAAACATTTGAAAAAGTTCAAATAATAAATTGAGCTTTCCAAAGGAATTCGATTATGACAGACCTTCAATCATATATATGACAATCTATACGAAACTAACTGTATATCAACAATATTTCTGGATTTGAAGAAAGCGTTTGACACAGTAAACAATGACATTTTATTAGATATCTTAGAATTAGAGGTCGCATGTTCATGATGTGTTTCAGAATTATTTCGAAAATCGTGTACAGTATATCAAAATAAATAATTGTACAAGTGATGGAAAATAACAAGGTTACCTCTTAGTTTTTTTTGGGTTCTCAACGTACCACAATCTGAAAAAATGAGAAATAATATTAAAATCTATACAAGTGTATAGATTCTTACCATTACTTCAGATGAAACTGTTCATTTCATTTTCAAATGGGAGAATGTGAATGGTAGAAAACTTGACATATATAAATGAGATAATAACTCCTCGACCCAAGAATAATGTTTACCTTTCAATAACGTGTGTATCCCAGCACATTGCCCCGGCGGGGACATGAAACTTCATATGAAAGTAAATGATGAACTCATCAATAACGTTCAGAATCATGAATATCGAGGTCTTGAGACCAAAAATAAATTGAATTTTGAAATTGTTGTTCCATTTCATGAAAAAATTTCAAATAGGTATAGGATTATTTTGTTTTCCGAAAATTCTACTGTACACGATCATAATACCAGAACTTTAATGATTTTCATCTGAGCGTAAGTAACATCAATCAAGGTGAAAAAATCGATTTTAAACTCAATTTCTCCTGGTAAGTTGCCGGATTACCAGAAGTAGAATCAGATCCAATAGAAAATGAAATAATCTTGCTTGCAATATGAAGTTTATTAAATTATTAGAGACAATTGTTGATGTATTATTGGGTTATATTACACCTTCTCAAAATATTTCAACCTATACCAGAACCCAATTCTGTTTGGAAGCCCTGTATTGAAATGAATTTATGAATAACTGAAAGTCGTGTGTATCCTCTGCTTGCACAAGCTCTCAATTGAGATTCTGAGAAGTTTCCGAAAAGATATTTGTTAAGAAAAAAAATTCCAATTCGTTTAATAATATGAAATGAAATAACAATTCATTCTACAAATCATTGGCATGATTGGAATGATTTGCATGTGAAGTGAGAACTTCTAACATAGCTCACTTTCCCAAACATAAAATTAGAAAAAACTAGTCGACGCGAGACTGTATTAATATCCTCCTGAAGATGCCAACTCTGTTAGTAATACAGTACGTCGATTGAAAATGTTTTCCTTTCAGTATTTGAGTATTCGACTTTCAAAAAAGGTTTACTGAAACTTCGGAAAAGGAAGGTGTTATCAATATGAGTTTTTACAGTTGAAGTTGTTATATTTCAACTCCACAGTTTCTCTTAAGTTGTTAACATACCACAAGCTGAAAAAATTAAGGGTTCATTGTAATCTTGACAATAGAAAGGCAGGCTTATAATCTACCTCGAAAAGTTGCTGCGCTAATTGATGAAAAATGGAATTGAATGAACTTTGTCATATCAGTTCTCAAATTTGCCTATGAGGAAAATACTGAAACAATATAATATCTATCAAAATAATAAGCTGAACCTTTCGGAAAACAAATTCATTTATTTCTATCAACATACAGCTTCCAGACAGAAAAGTGTTCTGGTATAAAGAAATCAAAACATTACATCATAAAATAATATAGCTCAACAATTCTGTTTCCAAAATCGATATTCAGATATTTTTAAGCAAATTAAACACCTAAAAAACTACTAAGTAAATTAATCCACACCAAAAAATGACTCTCAAACAGTACGCAATATTTGATGCCTTGATTTTTTTTAAACACGTTCATCTCTATTCATTCGTCATGTTCTCGAATTCATTTATGATCATAAATAAATTCTTGCAGTTGATAACCAGACCGAAGGCCCTAGAAAAGGTATTCTCAAACATCAACCAGATCCCCAACACACCCCCGAACCAGCCGACAAGATGCACGCCACTGCCGGCAGAAGCCCCCCTCAGTCGACGGACCCATCATCCAGACCCCCGGTGCCAAACGACCTTCGACCCGTACAAGAAGGAAATGCCCCCTGTTATCTCCCCCAACCACAAGATTCTCTTCTACATCCCCTCGAGAGCAACATGGGACCCATCGGCCCTTGGGCCACTGGCAGGGTCGATTGGGGCCCGTTGTCTGGTCTAACAGGTATGTCGAGGAACACTTGATTGAAGAATGAATAAGTTCGGTTTTGGTTCGGACTTCCATTGTCCATAATAGGTTTATTTCAGCAACACATTTGACCGATCAGAAATTGGTAGAAGCATGCTCAAAATGAATATTGGAAACCAAAATTCACTTTGCGCATGTTTCTTATCAAGTTTCAATCGGTCAAATATGTTGTTGGAACAAACCAATTATTAACTCTATGAAAACCTGTTGATAAGAAAAACGGAAATAACTTTTAGGAAATGCAAATCAATTGAGGCAGTTAAATCCAAACGAAATGGGTGAAATTTTTGGTCGAAAATGAAATTAACGATTGCGGATATCAACGATCGAAACGTCGTGAGTAAAGTCAACTTGAAACCTGGTTTACATATTTGTTCACATTACTCATATTTCTTTATTTGAATTATCTGACCGAGCCATCTCATATTGAATATCTCAATTATTTCTTACACTATTTTCTTTGATCAATCAAACGTTTTTATTTAATTTGTTTGACCAAAAATCCATTTCAACCTTTTTGCTCAGATTGGATCGCCCTATTTGATTTGTATTTCTAATTATTTTTTTCCTTTTTTCTCAGCAACAGGAATTGATAGAGCACATCCTTCGGACACCATAACAAAGGCCGTGGATAGGGGGAATAATATAGACTATGGAAGTCCAAACAATACCACTCAGCAAGGAACATAATAATAACAGTTGAGGAAAAAAATTCCACCAATCATTGGAATTCTATATAGGATACGGAACCATGTACCCAGAAAATATCTCAGAATCATTTACTTCAGTTCAATATTTTCAAAATTGCAATATTTCATTTCCGTGTGGGGAACAGCAATCAATTATCTGTTGCGACCTCTGGAAACACTACAAAACAGATCAATAAAATGTATTTTCAAGTTAGAGTATTCAGAACCCACTATAAATTTATACAAGTCGAGAAACCTATTGAACTTGGATTGCATTCATCAGTTGAAAAATTGCACGTTTATACATTTTGCCTCAACAAACAATAGATACTCTGTATTGAATTTTATTCAAAATTCTAGTATTCATGATCATAGCACAAGACAATCACGATATTTTGATAAAGTGAAGATAAAAAGTAACTTCGGCAAAAATCACTTCTTCATAATGAAATACAAATTTACAATAATTTACCAGAATAGTTAAAAATTCGAAAAATATGTTGAAATTTAAACGTGACTTGAAGCAATATTTTATAAACAAATGAATAATTTCTAGTTAATTTTTTTTTGTTATTTCAGTTGTAATTTCGATCTATCTGTTATTTATTTCTGTACGTGTTCCTTTTTATATATTTTGTATTCTTATACTTACATCCCTTTATAAGCACATGTGTTTCATGGGATTTAAATAAAATAAACAAAGGTCTTTATTTCCACAACATTTCAAAGGCAAAATGCGTTTACATAATTATAACAAAATTATGAGTTGTGGAAAAAATGCGAGGTGTCAGGTAGTTATTTATGTAAGAAACATATCCTTCTATTGAAATGTTTTGCAAAACTTTTAAGAAATACAAATCAACTGCGGCGATCAAATTCGAAAGAAAAGGTTTAAATGGCTTTCATAGAATAAACATTGAAGGTTTTATTGATGAAAAAAATAATATTGCGACAAAAATTGAAAGATTGAATATGGAATAACAAACTCAAGAAAAACATATTAATTAATATGAACCAAGTTTAAAGTTGAGTGTACTCACGACGTTTCGATCGACCTTAACCCACCATAGGAAATTTGGGAAGATCGAAACGTCGTTACTACACTCGACTCGGAACTTGGTTTCAACTTTTGTTCATAATTATTCATGTTTCTTTATTTAAATTCTCTCGATTCTGCTTTGTTGAATGTTTAAATTTTTGTCACAATAATAATTTTTTTGATAAGTCAAATGTTCAATTTTTATTCTTCGAACAAAAAAATTCATTACAACTCTTTTGTTTGGATTTGATTGCCTTATTTGATTTGAGTTTCTCATAAGTTCCTGTTTCAATAGAATTAGTTATATGGACAATGGAAGTCTGAATCAATATCACTTTTAGGACCGGTCTTTTCACTAACAGATAAAGTCCTTGATAACTCTATCTTTCAGATATTCTGCTTCCACCGTATTTTCACCTTCAAGTGGACGTATCTGATAGATAAATACAGGGTATTTGTAGGATAACTTGTCTGGCACTTTGGGTTGTGGATAGAGCGGTATTTGTAAGATAAATGCCACAAAACAATACTGTTTTCAACATAATTCTGTGTTTTATGCATGAATGAGTGTGCAGGCAGATTATGCAATGCATAATTTTTGGCAAAGCTGCCCCTCAAACTGTAAGAGTGCTGAAATTAAAATCAAATTAGAGATTTTGTGATGATGGACGTAGTTGAAGATATAGATTTGGTGTTAGACGACGATTTGAATGAAATAATCAATATTGCAATGCGGGAATATAACATGAGACCCCGAACAGACCATTTTAACTATTCGGATAATCAAACATTTTCGACTCTCCTAACCAACCGTCACTATTTCATTAGAAGAAATTATTGAAAAAATCCGGAATCCCACGGAAAGGTAAATAAGACAAAATACTATCTTGATTTGGATTTTTTAGTGAGGTTTCATGTTAGAGAGCTCTTACTTTTGCTTATAAGGACTAGGGCTAACCTTTTTTTTAATATACATTATATGCCATTTATTTCCAATTGAAGCTTTTATTATGTGTTATAAATACTCATATATGTGAAATATCGAGTTTTTTTTTAGGAATCCTGATAGAGCCCTTACACCCATGAATAAATTATTATTGACATTAAAATATTTAGCAACTGGAAGTTCCTATATAACAGTGAGAGATTTTGAAGGCATTCACAAATCATCTGCTGGAAGAATCATCAATACAGTTATCACTGCTATTTGTCACCTCAGAGAACGTTACATCAGAATTCCAAAGATATTTTCTGCCAAGTCGCATCTTTTAATTTCCACATGTTGGAATCTGTTTTTTTACTTCATTTTAACGAAAGCAAGATTTAGGTATTGAAATTTTCCATTACAATCAAATTTCCCGGTCATCGTTTGTGTTTTTTTTTTGAAAAACTACCGATCAGTGTTGGAAAATAATTTGGGAAAACGTTGTGTTTCCCCTGATTCAGTTAGGTTTCTTCACAATAAAACACGGTTTATTCCATTCCAGAACGAGTTGGAATTGTTTACTTTCATTTTCATAAAAAATAATTTTAATAGACTTACCGCATCAGAACAAAATTTTAGAAATGAATTCCAACAAAATCTGAAATATTTTATGGAAACAGATGGATCATATTTTCATTTCTTGTTGAAGTTATTGGAATTGAAGTCATTGGAAAGATAATTTGGTGCCTTTCCACCTGATGTACTATTCGACCCCACTTTCCATTTGAAATTTCAAGGCTGTGACTTCCCCCCCCTAGGGGGTTGGATGTATATGCTAGAGAATATGTCCATAATGTGTCCCCTTCAGAATCAAACTCTAGGGGTCGATTTATAAAAAACTTCAAGACCTTCAAGATCACTCAAGAGTGATGTAGCATAGGAATAACATGGAAACTGTCATAAAAACACTTATCGCTTAACGTTTTACATTTGAGATTCGAGAAGATGGTCAACTTCCAACTTAAGAATTGTTTGATGAATGAAATAGGATGTGCTCAAAAAATTTAAGCATGTACCTATTTTGTTTTCAGATGTTGATGAGAATTGAGAGGTTAGGTTATGCAATAGGTAACTTATTTTGAAACCATGGGAATCATTACCTATTCGAGTATATTCATGATATCTGCCTTTGGTATCCATTCTTTCATGAAAAATCGACGAAATCTGAGATTCAGATAAGCCTTTTTATTGCTATAGTTCAGATGTCAGTATTGACAGATGACAACTTATATCTTGAATCATAGTTTTTTTCATAATTGAGTCTACTATCCTGCAGTAAGTCTCAAGTTGGTAAATGTTAAATGCTAAATGTTAAAAAAAATTATAAATCCACCCTAAGTCTCCCAGCATTTTCGCTTCAAATTACAAAGAAACCACTCAGAATTATTTTATTTCGAAGCAATATCTAAAATAAATCCTGTTATCATGTCAGTACAACACAATATTCATGCAGACAATACAGCAAAACACCAATGAAAATATACTGTTCTTATTCATGATGTTCCAAAAATAATAAATACATTAAAATGGAGAATTAAAAGCACTGCTAGTGACATCTAGTTTACAATAGACCTATCTGTGAATATCCGGTAGAACTTCGAAAAATGATTCCTAAACCCGTATGAGTATGTGTGCGCAGTTTCCTTCATAATTGTTTCGAATGGCGTGGAGTTTATTTTGTCTTGCTTTATCTAATAAATTGCCATCCGATCCATTTTTATTATTGTGATAACAATGTACTGAAATGTAATCTATTGTTATATCAGAAAAAAGTTAAACTATTGTGCACTAGATGTCACTAACAGCACTATTGATTCAGATTTATTAAATAAATTCGTTGAGACTCGGGAAAATATATTATGTTTGACATTTCACCAAAAAACTACAGCTAAAGATCTTCAGAGGGCCTTTTCTTTGCGAATGATATCGAATATGAACGTAACAAGTATATTGACATATTCATGAAAAAATCATAGGAATGACCTTCAGGAAAATATTCTTCTGCAGAATTACAAATGTATTCCTTTGTATTTTTTCAATATCGAAATGAATTTCCCAAATTTAATACAGATCAAAATGATATGAGATTCAACCACGCAACAAAAATGCTCAAAGAAAATGAAAATGAAAAAAACGACTTAAAAATATACTTTTATCATATTTGAAGCCTCAAACGAAAAAAAAAGTGTTCCAACTGATTGCTAGTGTTTATTAGCTTTGAATGTGACCGGAAAACCCGGTGATAATTATCTGTTGGAAAAATATAGTATGTTGCCATGTTAAATGATGTCCAAAAATCATGAATCTTCATATTCACATCACAATAAACACTCAGCCAAAAAAACCTCTCTCGAATCCTTGACGACTAGACTGGATAGGCAATTTGCATTCTTCATATAACGTCGAATTTGAATGATGTTCATTTCCAAAAGAAATTATAAAGGGAAAATGAAAAACAAATGAATAATGAATCAAATATAATGAAAGAGATAAAACTTCAGAAAAAATGATAATAAAGTAAGGTTATCAAATGAGACTTTTTATAGAAAATAATAATAAAAATAAAATAAAAATGCCATTTACCAATCGCAATAAATATTTCTTCAAGCTAACTTCGAAATTGAATTTTTCATTTTTTTTATTGCATCAGGTAATTCACTATACAACACTATTCCTATGTAATGAATTGACTGTTGTCCTATGTTTGTACTGAGTGTCTTCGTTGATAAATGATTTGAATATCTGGTTGAACGATCTTGTTGGTCACCATTGATTTCAAAGATGAGATAAAAATGTTTCAAGTTGTTTTTAACCGAATGAATGAACGTGTAGTGTTTTAGTGTGTATATTGAAAATATATCTAAGAGCTGAATAGGTTTGTATACATTTTTTGTCGGTTCTCTATAGTCAAATTTATGTTTTCAGAGGACTCATCAAGGTGTTTCGTTGGTGATCCCTAAACCAACATTATGTATTGAAATATAGGTTATGTCACGGAAAAATAAATTAAGTTTTGGAATTTTTCTCAAGCACTCCAAAACTTCAATGAACACGGTTTCGATGGTTTCACCTACTGTTGAAATTGAATCTATCAATACATCGGTCGTAGTTGCTAAGAGGTCTAGAAGCGCGGTCCTGATATTCAATTTGGCTTTTTCACTGCTGGAAAATCCGCGGTCGAGGCGGAATTTTCCGACCGGCTCGGAGCGGTAGGCAATTGTTAGTTGCCTCAATACCCATCCTGGTAGGTGTGATATCTGGGTTGAATACAATACAAGACAATTAGCCGATCCTTGCTGCACAAGGCTCTGCCTACTGGGCGTACTCGAAAGAAGGTTTGATAAAGGAAGAATTTTATGAATGTATAAAATCCCTACTTTAAGGCACCAGACCCGTGGTGGACAGGTACTCCATAGCCAGATACAGCGAGGGAGACTGGAGAGCCCACAACAAAGAGGTCCTCGACATGTCCTCGCTGGAGCAGCACAGAGCGAATCTCATAGACTGGAATGGCAGGCAGTGCCTGGAGCAAACCCAGTCGGATACCGACAAGAACCAGGAGGACAACACGAAGAGGCTGAACCAGAGGGAGCTGGAGCTACACCGCTGGAAGTGCGAGCTCGAGAGAGCTATAGCTGCGGCTGCTGAAGAGATAGGGTTCATGGAGGAGCAGAGGAGGAGGTTGAAGCAGGCTAGTTCCGTTTTGACGATGCCGGAGTCGATTTCAGGTGATGTTTGCCATATTTTTTGCCATTGATAAATTGCCTACGAGCTATGATATGCTATTTTGCTCAGTTGTATGGGCTTTTGACGCGGTCTCTCCTTGCATGAGGTCACTAAGTACTAACCGCGCTCGGAGCTGCTTAACTTCAGATATCGAATGACTGTCAGTCAACCTGAAGAACTGGGCCCTTTCTCATAATTATTATTTCCTTTAATACTTCCAAGATACCAATGTTTATAGTAGGGATATATTGAAGAAATACAATGATTATACTTGATGATGCAAAAAAACAGGTAGATCAGTTAATGTAGTTAACAATGAACAACAATTCCACCACAATTCCACAAAAAATCATTTCTGTGTTTTCTCAGATGAATTTTGGATTCAAGAGAATTATTCACTTTTTCCAGCTGTGAAAGTTAACTTCTATAAATCTGATTTTCAATATGAAAAAAGATTATTTGGCGAATTCTATTTTGATTAAATGGAGTTCTTTTGTTTGCCTTGTACCGTAGGTGTTAATAACAAAGTAATCAGTATATGTATTCAAGAACTGAATTTTTATATTTCCCATTGCTAAATGTTCTTCAATGGTCCCCAGATAGGAGTCAATTGTATGTTCAAGTCAGAAGTCTATGGATATCTATCTTAGCCGTCGTCCATCAAAGGATAGACATAGGACGTATGTTTCGGATATCCGTAGGACGTCCGATGGATGGTCCTGTGTTCAGTGGGCTCAATCCCATGAGAAAAATACGTTCAATTATGAATACCATAATTTTAATATCAGAACACGAAATGATTTCTTCATACATCCAGTTACAATGAAGACATCACAAAACCCTGTATTCTTCAAAGGCCCACAATATACACAAAACTGCCCAATTACATTGAGACCTCTCTAACTTAGGACCTTTCTGAAGAAACTATAAAAGGCGTGCATCTTGTATTCAACTCATAATGGAAATCTATGATGATGTAACATTTTGTTGTGTGATTTTCCACGTAAAATTTCACCGTAGAAAATGATATGTCAAGAATCTTAACCTAATATAGGCATAGGACTTTGTTCTTAGTTATCGTTGAAGTTTTTCACTTATCATTCACAACAGTTCATGAATAATCGCCCCAAGTCTAATGATCAATGAGAAAAATTATTTTAACAAAAAAAAATCCAGATATTAGATGATTTCATGGTTTGTTGGAATCCCCAAAACGTCAAAATCTGATAAGTTACCTCCTTATTGCTCGGTTATTGGGATCCCTCACAATAATGGGAACAGAGTACCTACTTTCATTGCTCCAGTTCTTGAGTTGATTCTTTTCTTCTGCATGGAAGATGTAAAAATTATGAGAATCAGAAAATATTCGAATTGCTTTCATTATTCTTCAATCTCTCAAACACATCATCATTTTGTCTCAGTATAGGGATCGGCAACAACATACAGTATGTCTCAACGAAAATGTCACTTTCCTTATACTCGGCAAAATGAACTTTCATACCACAATACAGTCTCGATTAGAAGGCATCTCTCACATTTCTCCGATAACTGCAACAAAGAATATCGCCGAATGCCAACAAATGACTCCTGAGGTACTGAGAAATGTAAAAGATGGCTTCCAATCAAGATTCTATTATTGTTCAAAGCTATTGGAGGTATTTTCCAGCAGATAATTCTTGATTTTCAATCTTTTTGGGATTTGGTTAATTTTTAAACTTTCAACCTTTATTACGTGATATTTAGATTTCTTGGTAAGTAATCGATCGATTCAAAACAAAAACTAGGTTGTGTCATTTAAAAATTCGTGGAGGGTTCCTTCCCCCAGCACAGAGTTGATGTTGCACGAATTATTTTGCATTCAATTTGGCCCCCTGAATATTGAAATAGACTTGTCTTGGATTTTCGTCAAAACATTCATTATGCCTTGTGTCAGAGGGTGCAAGTTTTCGTTAGAAGTTACTATTTATTGATACTTATTTATGAGTGAGTGTTTATTGCACTAATTATGGTTCGAAAAGTTTTGTTTTCTTCATAAGCTGGAGGCAGCTGGATAATCTACAATAAAAATCAAAGATAATACGCCATAAAGATGAAAGAGAAAATGAGTCAAATCTTCATCTTTCATAAGATTCGAAGTGACGTGAAAAAGTTATGGTTTTGATTTCGAAACAGGTGAATGTCTCGAACGCCGTACGGGCAGAATGGACTCGGAACTAGTCCGAGACGAGGTAGAAGAAGAACTCATCAAAGAAGTAGCCCTCTGCGCTGAAATCCGGGACATCTTCTCCAGAACGCTGAAAGACGTAGAAAAGCAACTGGTCGAAGACAAAACGATCAAACAACGGCTAGAGTACGACTGGAGCGACAAGAAAGTGGCCCACGAAATCGACGCTCTCAACATGGCGCTCAACAACCGGTCGAACATCCTGCTCTTCAAGCCCGGAGCCGTGTGCTTCCCGGAGGAACAGTCCACCCCGGAGTATTGGGAACACTTCACGAGGGAGACTCTGCTAGAGGGTGAAGCCACGAGGCAGCGATCTGTTACTCTGAGGGGTACGTTGGACGCCATTTTGAACAACGCGGCCAGAGATTTACGTACGCAGGCTGACAGGGTGGAGATGGCGCTCGCCAAAAGGATAGCGTGCACCCAGGAGGTGACCAACAGGCTGGAGAATGAGTTGAGGCAGGTTTTGAGGAGGTTAGTACCACACAATACAGAAGAAAATAAAAAATGCTGATGACAGAACTTTTATCATTCAGGCTGAGAGTGAAACTACTGAAACGCTGACTTCTATGATGGGTCAAATTATTTTGACGTCCATCTGTCAGGAAACGCGATTATGAAATTTTGAATATTTTGGAGCATAGGTTTTGATTCCATTACTTTTCTGTGAATTATGAGCTTTGTTTTATCCGAATAATGGATGACAACAATATATTTTCCACAAGAGAATTTGTTTTTCTTTCGTTTGTTTGTATCAAATGTTTCAAATGTGGAAGAACTGCCTACCAACTCGTTGATAATAGAAAAATCTGCCTTTGTCGTTTTTGCAGTTTTCCCTTATCCATCACATTTTGTTGTATAGTTTTTTTTATACGCCATCTATATTAAAATGTCAATATTTATGTTCACTCGACAATCTACGAGAAAGTTTTCTTCTCTGAAGGGGAAAATAGGAGCAGTTTTGAGGTTGTCACTTTGATTGAAATGATGGAAGGGAGATAAGGGAGCCTCAAAATATGATTCATCTGCGACATTGACAAATAATTCCACCTGTGTTGCAGAATCGATTGCCATCTTATGGCATTATGTATAAATAATAATCAAGAAATCATATAAGAAAAGACATGACTTGGAATCAATGTCACTAATGCCTTCCATCCATATTATCCATTCCCAAGTGTTTTTTTCTTGTGGTTAACAATCATCTTTATAACATTGTTTATAGAGTAATGGGATAGTTAGTCAATAATTGTGTGAAAAAAAATTTGAAGCGTTTTTATAACGCCATTTACACTATAATGTCAATATTTCCGTCCACTTGACTCCGTCCACTAGTTCCACCTTCTCTGAAGGGGGAACTAGGTGCAAATTTCTCTGTGTCAGTTCAACTGAAATGTGGGGAAAGATGAAGATTCAAAATAGAATTAACGATAGAAGTTTCACAGGAAATAAAAGTTTGGGCATCAAATAATCTTCCAAATATGACTGACCTACGACATTCACAAAAAAATTAATTAACGATTCAACATACGACGTCCGTGAGAAAAATACAAGAAAATATATGACTTGGAAACAAACTCACTAATGCTATCTATCCGTAATATTCATCTCTTCAAATGATATTTCCATATGATCTCTATATCATCTCTATAAATAATTCGATGATGCTTCATTTTTCGGCTTCCAAATTCTGTAATGCTGGCCATATATTCACTCCTTCTCTTTTTTCAGACTAGCAGATGTTGAGGACCTGAAAGACGCTCTACGTGAGGCGATAAGAAGAATGGACACACCGATGAAGAAGGCCCAAACCCGCCTAGACAATCGCCTCAACAGACCACGGGTCGAGAACTGTCGAGACGTACCCCATTTTGGATTGGTGGAAGAGGTCAAGTCGATCGGAGAGTCTGTGGCAGCTCTCCAGGCCCAAATGCAACAAGCGGAAGAATCTCAAGCCAAGCTTATGCAGGCTAGAAGCGATCTCGAAAGGGAGATTATGCTCAAGAGGAAGACGTTGGAGATTGATAACGATAGGACGAAGAGGATACGGTCTTATTATCCTTCTGCGACTGCACTTTCGGGTTACTGAGGTTATTAAAATAAAGGAGTCGATAGTAAGTATTGGGAATTATTGAATTCACCCATAGCCATCAAAGCCTGATCACAAGAAACAAATGCATGAAATACGGAATGTTCCATAAATATCTATGAGAATTTTCGAAGCATGTTGCGTGGTCAGAATGAATTTTTTTGATATAAACATGGTGTAGATATGCCTTTCCTAAGACACGAGTATTCAATTTTATCTACATCATTCCGATAAAATTTCTGTATGCATTAACGTAATAACACAAATCGAAATGGGGTGCTTCCCGTCTTTCTTTGGAAGTTACTGACTAGTGAAATTCGTAGTTAAATGAGAAGAGGAACGTTTGTATTTCATTTTCTTCCATGTAAAATAAAATGAACAGAACATCACTATATCATCTTCACACCTTATTCCACCTTCTTTGATATTATATTTTAAGTGACTATCATTAGCACTTTTCAGTGATGAACTAGATTTTATGAATTATGTCTTCAGTGTATTGCAGTTATATTGAACCATTTCAAGTTGAGTTTGAACAAGAAATAATTCACACATTGAAAAATAGAAAGAACTAAGTTCTCGAGAAAACCCAAATAAGACGAAGAACAATAATCTTACCTTTTTTGCAAGCGCATGTATCGGGTGCAACACAGTCCCCATTGAGGCATACTTGGTTACAGTGTGGAGAACAAATGGTTCCAGATCCATCCAGAGTCCAACCGGGTTTACAAGAACATCTGGAAATTTCGAATGGTCACGAATGATTCATTTCGATAAGTTTTTTCTACTAAGAAATTACAATTGTTATTACGAAACTGCTAGTCGTGTTTTCTTCGACCGTGACACGATCAACTTCGATCAAAATATTCAAATCAATCCTTGTTGTTTACTTTTTACTCACACCTCATTGAACTGAGTGAATATTTGGTTCATCATGTATCAAAATAAACTTATTCAATATCCATTAAACAGTCAGTATAAGGTAAAAAGAGTGGTCTTTCCAGGCCTGATTGAACATTAAAACTCTAAATACTGAAAAATCAGGATATATATTCGCTCCTACCTGTTTGGAGCAATACAATCACCATTGTGGCATCCCTTGGGGCAGTCAGCTACGCAGGTATGGCCTAATTTTTTGTAACCAGGTTTACAAGAACATTCATTCGGTCCGATGCAAGTACCTTCTCCACAACCTCCCTCGCAGTGGTATCCACATTTGTTGGTTTTTCTGTCCAGTGAAAATCTAACAAAAAAAAAGTATTCTCATTATCTGCATACGATACTCAATTCATTCAATATATCAGCTTGTATTGGACCACAAAAATGATTTGATGATGCTTTTTAAGGATCCATGCCTAGGCTAATTGAATATTTTAACAATACAAAATCCTTCACGAAATATGGATGCTGAAAAAGTTTGTTGACGACACAACTATTGTATTTTCGTAATTTATTGTTTATTGAGTAACTGATCCCAAGGAGATAATGCTTATACAGGGATATACATATAGGAAAACATTAACAAGATACAAACACAGAATAAATTAAACCGTTAGATCATAACATCAAAATAATGAAAATGGAATTTCATATACTGGAAATTCTATTCTATTGTCTCAAGAAATTTTTTTTTCGATTTTGATTTGAATTTATTCATATTTTTTATTTCTTTCTGGCAAGATATGAGTAAGAACTCCTGAGTAAAGCAGAGATTTTCTACCAAAGTTGTTTCTGATTTCAATCAAATCGAAATCATTCAACTGTCTTGTATTATAGTTATGAATGCGATGATTTGGATGATGTCAAATGAATAAATGAACAGGTCTTCATTTTATATAGCTTTTCTGAATTGAGTAAATTTTTTGGTTCACGATAATGCAATTTGTAAATACTCTTAATTGCTTTATTCTGTAGTGTTTTTGAAGGTTGCAATAAAGAACTAGAAGCTGTTCCCCAAATTGTCATCAAATACTGTAATTTTGAATACATCAAACTGAAATAGATCATTTTCAAGTATTTTCGTGGAATATAATTTCTTATTTTATATGGAATACCGATTACTGGAGATATACTTTTTCTCAGTATTTGGGTATGAATCGAGATAATTTTAGTAACATCGTAAATGATTTGTTGTGAATCAATGAATAAGGAAAAATATTGATGCGTGCCTCTTATTTCAATAGTTATTCATTTTACTAGGTAGCAAAGTAGTAGATTCAACTGCCGCAGCTGATAGTTCATAGCCAAGCATAGCGAGGCTAGGAATTCAGCTAAGGCAGTCAATCTACTTTGCTGCCGAGTTGAACATATGATTTTTTCCGATTGTTTTTAATGATATATCTAAGATATTGTATTCGAATATTATTACATTTTTCACAATCTCTTTACTTTTCCTTTAGTGATAAATCAAAACAAAATTCGATAGATATCGCAAGTGATGTAATGGTTGCTTGCTATGGCAATGTATATATTCATAGAAATTATAGCTGGACAACATTATGGACAGTGATAGCGACTAAGAAATATTTACTTCTCCAGGCACATATCATTGAACATTTTGCTGCCTGGACAAGAAAGTCCTTAGTTTGCTGCCTAGACAGGAAAAGTAATACTTCACTGATTGATATATATTGCCAGATTAATATTTGCTGTTAATCGGAGAAAAAAAAATATTTCTGTAGTGATATGAAAAAATTACTGGAATGATCCTGTAATTTTTTGAGAAAAAAACTATAGAATTCTCCCCCGAAATCATTGTTGCGTTGCATTCTAAGAGAAATTTGAGGAATGCAATCCATATTGAAATACCGAAGAATTTCATTTCATGAAGTACTCGCTGTTGCCCGCGACTTCGTCCCTGTAGAAATCGCACCGAATCGTTTAATTAGCACACGCCGGTAAAGCATGAAATCTTATCCGCTTTTTTCCGATTTTATTTACATATAAATGTATATAAATAAAGCCTATGTCACTCCTGAATTCGCGGTAAAAATTAAGCGATACGTCCCCTATCGACTATTGCGGGAACAATCAATGGTTAGATCGCTATACTCTGGTTTGCATATGTTCATATATTAATAATAATAATAATATTTATTCATCGTTATGGCAATACAATAAAATACAATACAAAAAAACTATAATAGATGAATAAATTGTTATCCCACTGAGGGCAAGCCCTGTACGTGGGTGAATATTTTGAAAAACATATAACAAGTAGGTACCTAGTATAAACAAGTATTATAAAAAATTTTAAAATATAAATGTTATTCATGTACAATGAACTGGGTATATAATATATTTCAGTTAGTTAACTATAATAATAATGTTAACGATAACAAAAATAATGTAAATATAATAAATGTAATGTGACTAGATGTAATTTAAAATAAGAATATAAAAATGTTTGTTTTAGTTTTTTTTTTTTATTTCGCTTTTAAACATAATTATTTTCATTGCATGATTTGTTTTTAGCCTTCAATTATTTTATGAATTTCTCTTCTTTCAATCTCTCTCACGAATTTTTTCAACTGCTTTTTGAATATCATGCTGGAAGTTTCAGTTTTCAGCAGGTCTGGTAGGAAGTTGTATAGCTTTGGGGCAATATGATAGCTTTTTTGGCCTATTGCCTTTTTCATAAATGTGGTAACATATTTTTGTTTTTGTCTGGTAGGATATGAGTGGGTAGTACATTAATTGAGTTTTATTCAGGTGTTGCATGATGAGTATTGATGGAATAAAGCTGTCTTAAGTCTAACATTTCTGTTTCAGTATATAGAGAATCGCTAGGGTATCTGTTATCTTCATTCAGTATCATTCTTAGAAACCTTTTTTGTGAGATTTCAAGCATATTCAAGTAGGTTCGTGTAACTCCTCCCCATCCTATGATCCCATAGTTCAGATGAGACTCAACCAAACTTTGGTAAACAATTTTTTTGTGCTTCAAATCAAGATATGTTTTTAGCTGCTTAAATCTATACAGAATACAGCGTAGCTTCTTTGATCCCATCTCAGGTAAGGGTCCAAAAAATATGGGTCTGTTCTGCTGACTCTTCAGTCATTTTAGATTTTCATGATTTTCGTGTATGTTTGAGCTTCAACAGCGATTGTGGAGATTTTCAAGTAAATTGGAAATATACCAGTAAAATAATTAGGTTTGATGCTATTTATTACTTGTGAGCGCATTTTTTACTTTTTGTTGTTTTCTAGTTCTAGATTTCAACGAGTTGATCTTTAATACAACCTCTACGGCTTGGTTGATAATGTATTATTTAGTGTATAATAGTCTTATTTATTCAAAATTACATTATTTGATATCTGTTTGGGAAACTGCATCAAAATATATATTGGAACCATTAAAATCTTTACTGAATAAAACCATTAAATGTATTTATAAATTACCTGTTCTAGAGCCAACTAGTAGATTATACAAACCGAGGAGCCTATTAAATATAGATTCTTTGTTCAAGTCAAGAATTTGTGTTTTCATCCATTCAACTAAGAGTAGATATAAATATTCAAATCTTTCCTACATAATATGTTCTGATAGCCATAATCATCTAACCAGACAGTTAAATAATTTGAAAACCATACAAATAAAAAGCGATTTTGGAAAAAAGTCGTTGTACTTCTCTGGAATAAAAATTTATAACAGTCTACCTACACACATCAAAAATATCAATTCTGTTGGGAAATTCAAAATAGAGATCAAAAGATATTTCACAGCAATCAATAACAATGACTAATTATCCACAAAATTATTTTTTATAATTTATCGATAATGCCTGATTCAACTGATTCATTTATACTATTTTATACCCATCCTTTCATTTATATATGTATATGCAACTGACATAATACTTTATTTCATTTGTTTATTAATTTGTTCATATATATGTATTTTTTTTTTCCTTTTTTTTTTCAACTCTCTGTATAAACATGTATGTTTCTTGGGATGATTAAAGTTATTATTATTATTATTAAAACAGCCTTTTATGATACTTCATAATTGCTTAAGTACAACGAATAAATATTATATTTACATAATTTCAACTGAGAGGTGACAATTACAGTTAGTTTAGGTATGCATTATAATATGCATTACATTATGCACTTCTCAACCAGTAAACCCGACTTGATCGCAGAAACCCATGAATGCAAGTCTCATCTGGAAACAACCTCGAGTCTTTCGACTTTCACAATGTTTCAATCATGAAAAACCTTCGAATAAGTTCAAGGAAATCGAAAATTTCACGAACAAAGGAACACTAGAACATTAAAGTCCCATACATACACATGCAAATGTAAACATAGCCATCTAACCATCGACAGTTCCGCGTTTCTCCACGCTGGCGCTGCGATTATATTTACTATGGCAAATAGTGTAAAAAACGAACGAATTCAAAAACTTTAGCTCTTTATAATAGTAGTATAGATTGATATTCCTTACAGAATAGAAATTTCTTGCAGAGAAACATTTAATATTTTTGCTGTATTTCAATCTGTCACCGATGACATCAATATCTATGAATACGGATACATATTCAGTCATCATACTGGAATCAGAATAAGGATAATGACTCGAAAAAATATTCTGATTTAATTCATCAATGGTTGAAATCTCTCAGTTATTGATTAAGATTAAGATTAATCCTTAGTTATTCCCACTCGTAACTTGCGAAGAGTAAAATTTTTTCTCACTAAAATGGAAAAACTTTCAGGTTTATTTGGTGATGTAGACATTAACAACGCTTGGGGTAGCAAAACTGATATCAACAATTTCTTGAAACTTTTCGCAATACCACGGTAAAATTATTCAAATAATCACAATGATTTATTGACTGAGCTATGACTTACTGATTATCTTAAAAAAGGTCATGGTCAATTTATATAAACAACTAATAACCCGCACCTTGTTTTCGACAAATATTCATTCAAAACTGAAAGGTGACGTTATTGAAATAAATAGCATTGCCTTTAGAATTGGGTATTTTCCAATTTAATCGGGTCCAAGACCCGATTGAAGTCGGCCATTCACCTGTCTTCAATCTACAGAGTCAATCAGTAGAAAAAACTGAAACGATTATTGATTCTACTTTTATATTTTGAAGCGGGTGTACCTACCCTTTATGAACCCAATACGACTATGGAATACCAATAAAAACTTCCACAACCCATTATATAAACGATGCTGGTACTCAAAAAATAGATTCATCAGTTTCCATCGCATGGTTAGCTTTACACCGACTGTTTTATTTGCGAAATGTTTTCACTTTCGCGGTTTTGCATGATATCTTTACAAATCAAAGTTCATTAACAACTGATCTCTGTTGGTAAACTTTCACAATTTACCGGGGGATTTGCTTTCACTAATGAGCAAAACAAATGCAATCAAAACAATGGCTAGAGTAACTTGAAACAAAAGTTTCTGCGTGAAGTGTTTTGGATGAGAGCCGAATATTAGGTTGAGTGAACAATTACTGAACAGATGAGTGAATATTGTTGGAGAACTCCCTTTTGGATGAATAATAATGATGCCAAAAACACTGTGTGTTAGTTGATTTGAATCAATCGTAACAACTGATTTAACACATCGAACTTGATATTTCTAATACAGCAGATTATAGTTGGGTGTCTGAATTCTTTGAATTCTGTCGCTTGAAGCAACTCATCCTTGCTCACCCTTTGAAGACCATGTTAGAGCTTTCCTCTACATCTCTTCCTGGTCCTTACTTAATAGTTATATAGATTAGCAAGGATACATGTTGTTTGAATGTTATTTTGAGGAGGTAAACTTGTTATCGAATCCATTTTTTGCCCAAAGAACAGATATTTGAGGAACTTGAAACTTTTCATTTCTAGGGGAGTTGAACTCCAAAAAGTAGATACCAAAATGGCAAGGATACGAATGATAAAGCGCCTTTTGCTCTATGACCTTTGCCGATTCGTGACCCAGAAATATCGAAGAGAGCACTTCATTAGGCCGGTGATAGGTGCCCATAAACATTCCTCATGGAAATCCCTGTTCATGATTTGAATCTTGTGTTGATTTTACTGAGTATCAGCATCTCAGTCTTGCTTGCTTACTTCCGGTATCATCGAGTCTGCAAGTATAGACCCCCATGCCAAAAGTGTCTGGGAGTGTCTACTGTACTAAAAATACAAGAATAGTTCAATAGCTTGACAGAGTAAATCATAACCTCACATTCAACCTATGGACCAACTGAAGGGGCCCTACATTGGAGAGTATGGGGGCTAGTGGCTCAACGGTTGTATAAAAGTCATCAGCTCCTGAATGGGACTATCAACAACATTTCAATTCGAACCTGAAAAGTTATTGAATGAAGCGAGTATGAGATTCCCAGATGCTCTGGTAGGCGCACCCCCTCTTTTAAACGATTATTTCATAATTAAACATTGGGTTATGTATGATTCAAACCCAAAAATAGTTTATTATGGACCTTGGGTGTGCTAGCTCTCTAATAGCATTCTGGCCAGAGGTAAATATAATATCATTTCCACTACTAACACTGAAATATCTTTAATCAATTCAGATTGCCATTTCCACCAGAGGAACCATGCTATTTACCGTGTATATTGAGCATACTACTGAAATTTCGATGTATCAAGCTGTTTAATAAGAGTGCAATTGACAAACAAACGAAATCGAAATTCGGCTTGGCTGTCAGAAAATAGACGATGCATCAAAATTCCAGATTAAATTATTAATAAAAACGGAATATAAGGTTCATATAATTCAAAAACTGTTACACGTCATCATGAGCGTGGTTGAATTTTGAAGTAACCTGTAGCCAAATTGTCATAGAATTAGGGAATTTTAGGTATAAATATAAATCAGTGTTGATTGGTACGTGTATATCATTCATTGAAATATGAAGGCTCATTCCTGAGAAAGTTATTTTCTTTGTAGTTTTCAAATAGAGAATTTGAAGTTATATGCCCTTCCGAAGGCTTAAATCATATATTTTCAATAGCTACATCCAAACTATTATAAAAAACGAAATTTCCCCATATTTAATGAACTGCAAATAGTCACTGCGTTCCTACAGAATAAACATATTTTTCGGCAAACACTTATTTTCAGTACAGCAGTATTTATGAGCCTCTTGGTGGCTTGTGAGCTTTGTTATCCCTAATCTTTCAGGAAACCTCAGAGGCAGTATAGATACTTATTGACTTCAAATCTGCTACAACACGATAAAAGTGAATATCGAACTCCAGACTATAAATATAATCTACTGCGTTGTATTCAATTCAGCTCTATAACAGCCGTTAATGGAAGCGAAGGGGCACTATTACCTCGCTCTCTTTCGAAATAACTGATCACCAACTGTTGGCAGCGATAGTTTCCAACTCTTCTGGCATTTTTACGAAGAGCTGAAGAAACATCGAAATACACAGTTTTCAATCACAATTATCTTATTTGATGAACCAAAAAGACATAAACACAGAACTGTCTCTTTCAAGTTACAATTGTCAATTGGTGAATAGCAGAGTTCAAACAAATTGCGGCAACATCGAGAGTGCTGCCAACCAAATACCAAAGAATGAGAGGCGCCAAATTTGAAATTGAACGTAAACGTTTCAATGCATTTCTATCAATGGATTGGTACCACTGTGTTGATTTCATATAGTCTTCGATGACGTGTAACAGTTATTGAATTGTATACCCTATAAGTGATAGTGACTTGTTGTAATCCAAATCGAACCGACCTAGGTGAAATTTCTTCATCAACATTCACCCAAATTGAAAAGTGTCATTTCTCATTAGTGGAAAAACCACCTACTCAGTCTGGAATCAGGTGTGATTAGTCGTTTACGGCTTAAGACCCTCCTATAGTCTGCAGCTTTGGTAGAGATGTTCAAGTGCAATCACCTTTTATAATTTGTTGAATTCTTTGCAGTCGAAAACTAGAAATGAGCTCAGTGTTCAATTTTGAAAAAATATAAGATTTTTCTTGAGAGTTGTGGTTATTTTTCCGTCATAGATGAAAATTTCTCAGAAGAGTCGTGAAAACTATATGCTTTTACTGAAATGAGCCACTCACCCTGTATCGCACGTACAAATTTCGGGTCCTGTACACCGCCCACCAACTCCACAACCGCCAGTACAGTGGGGGAGGCAGTACTTTCCATTTGGGCTGAGTACATTTCCAGCATTACAAGAACAAAGCCCGTTATTGGTACACACTCCGTTCAAGCAACCAAAGGGGCAGGTTGGAATGCAGTCATCGTTGAGGGCGTCGTAAATGAAACCTCTCTTGCACTCGCAAACATTTGGGGCAGTACAATTTCCTGGAAAATGATGATCATTGCAAGAAGATGTTGAGAATAAGTGAAAATGAATGCCGTTTCGAAGTCATTATTTTGTGGTGGATGTTTTTTTGGGTTTTTAACCTACTACAATCTGAAACAACTAGAATTGATATAGGAATCTATACTACTAAGTGTAGAGTGGGAAGTGTCTTAAGGACTCAAGAAGAGGCTGCTTTGATTAAAAACAGTTCCTTCAAAATAGAACACGTTCTATTACTTAGTTATACGATGAGTTGCTGACTGATAAAACTTGTTCCATTTGGAAAAAACTGTTTTCAATTAACGCAGCAACTTTTCAAGGGAGAATAAAAATGTACCCTTCCACACTTGTATAATAATATTACCGCTTAAGTTTGAAAAATCTTCTTCTTCTTTCTTCTTCTACACCTCAAAAAAAACGATACCTGATTTCGATCTATCACCTCTCTCTTTGAATGGTTCGATGTTCAATGATACATGATACTATCATACAGAATGTTTGAAATTTCTAGGAATGCTTGTGGATGAATTTCTCTCATGGTACCAGCATGTCCAAAGTGTCAGGAAAACATTTTTCCAGTTATTGGAATTCTTTATAGATTGAGATCGTTTGTACCTATCAAATATCTGGAATTATATATTTCAGTATGATATATTCAACAATTCAATACCTGAACTCAGTTTTGTACACTGCTAATAAATCTATTTTGAAACCTCTCAAGTCTTTACAAAACAAGGCAATCAAGTGCATTTTTAAATTACCATTTTTGGAACCAACTTTGAAATTATATTGATCAAGAAATCTCTTGGACCTCAATTCTTTATTTGAAATGAAAATTTGTATTTTCATCCATTCAACAAAACATAAGAACAAATTTCCTCAATATCTTATGTGATAAATTCAGATACTCATAATCATGATACCAGACAATCCAGTAATCTGAAAACTGCAAAAATTAGAACTGAATTCGGAAGAAAATCGTTATATTCTCATGGAATAATCATTTACAACAGTTTGCCTCATAGGATTAGAACAACTAATTCCTTGTTCCTCTATAAACATTATATGTTTCTTGGATCAATAAACGTTAACTAAGTAAATATAGATTCCAATATCAAATTTAATTTTTTTCAGACTGTGTTAGGTAGGTTAAGACCCCACAAAAACTACGAAACTACGAGAAAATTAAGTTTAGTTAAGTTTGGTGTCAATTTATTGACGAGATTGAAAATCTGATGAGCACAGATAAGATTACCAATTGGAAATGACGATAGGACACAACGAGAAACTTCATTTTGTGTAACTCTCACAATGTCATGGGTTCTCGCTACGCTTCCATGAATTTGTTAAATAACATGAAACGTTTTCTGGTTATATAAACGACTAACATAACAGTTGCTGATAATAACCAATATTCCATTGTGATGAATATTCAATGTTTCAAACGTAATTTTTCTTTATAATCATTTCCTTATTTCAATCTACTCACCGTGTTCACACCCTTTACATATAGGGTTGCACATTAAATGTGTGTGCAGCACTCTTTCGTAGCCGGAGCAGCAGATTTCTATTTTACTGTAGCCTGTCCTGGACTGAAATGAAAATTTGCATCAGTTGAGTAGACAAATCCTCGTGTACGATATTTCTTTACTCTGATTGAATAACGCAAATTCCGATAAAATATTAGAAACACCAAAATGTATTCATACACGGAGTTCTATAGACGTTAACAAATTCAATATAGAGCGGGCGCTGCGGAACATTCCGTTTGAAAAAACCGATGACCTCATTCTGATTGATGATTTGAGTTGAGGAAGACTTGATGAATAATAATTTGTAGGTTGCCGGACGGAATTATGGTCCAGTTTTTTTTTCGGCCCTATAATAGGAGTTTTCGATTCCATCGCTGTAGTTGTTGAAAAAAAAATGTTGTTTAGAATGCAAAAACCATTGACCGCTATTTCTCGACTGGAATGTTTTTGCAAGATCCTTCCAAACCTAGAACTGTAAGTTGCCAGAAAAGCCCGTTGTCAGTTTTATTATAAATCTCCTTCCCAGCGTCAAATACCTTCTCTCGAGTTTTGGAGCGGGCCGCTCTTTTCTCAACAGTTTTTGTGACTTCAGTTGTAGCTGAACTTCATCCATTATTATAACAGATACGTTTTCCAATATTTAAAATAGCAGTGCTTCGAATTTTGTGATAACTTTCTTTAAGTGAATAAATATCGCTACAATTATTAGATTAAAAAAAAAGCCAACGAAAAATCATGCTGAACTGGTGAATGAACCGAAAGAAACTATTCAAATGCAGCAAGACGACGCAAAGACGGAATTTCAGACAAATTTGGAAAGTTGTTTGATCCGAATGCTGATGAAGAACACTTCTCGTGGTATAAAAGTTGCATGGCCAGCTATATCAGCGAAGAAAAAATTCGTTGTCGTCATTACATAGGAAGCTGGAAGAAAGAGCTTCATCAACAACACAGGGCGTAGCTGGATCATCAACTGACCTGCAGATCAAAAAGAAGCAACAGCGATTCGTCGAGTGACTCATGATGTTCCATTTGTGGTATACGACGAAAACCAAAATGAAAAAAAGTCATCTTTTAACTGAAATTTCAGCAGCTTTGCTGTTTTTCGATGCGTTGATAATACTATGAAATTTTCACATAAATTTGTTATACGAAACACCGGAAAATTTGTTTGCAGAAACTTCCAATATCATACGTCGTGTTAAAGAAATTACGTTTCATTATCAATATCTTCTGGTAACGAAAGAGGTCGACCAACAACAAATATCACAAATACAGTTACTGGCTGCTTCTGACAAATTGATGGCGGATATAAAAGATGATGTTTCGACGACCGCTTTTGAATTGACATACACAAAGTGATGCTGATCGATAAATTTGGTGACAAGGTTTTATTCTCATATCTTACTGAGAGGAAGCAATCTTCTTTGGTTGTCATGGCAGAAAGTTCATTAAGGAAATAGCTGAACGTGTACGTTGGCTAGACTGTAGCAAAATCGTCATGTGTGCTAAGGAATTATGGAAGGAACTATCCACTACTGAACTTATACCAGAGGAAATGTTGTGTGATGAAATTCTTATAGAAGATGCCGCGAAGAAATGCACATTCACGCCGAAATGGAAGACTTTCATACAAGCCTCATTAAGCAGTCAAAATTTAAAATTGTCAGGCAATACACTCCATGAAGCATTAGCGGTGTTCAGTGATATATATCAGTGTAACGAACAGAAAGACACCGCAACATACAGCTCTAGCCGAATTTATTCACCACCTACCTAACTAAATCGAAACATGTTTGTTGAAAAATCTTAGGCACTATGACAATGACTTTCAAGGGGACATTAAGTGGCGAAGATTCTATGACCGTTACAATCATGATAGTTAATCAATGAAAGAATGATGAAAAGAATACCTCACGGGCATGGCCTAACTCTCCATGTTGACTAGTCATTCGATATCTGAAGCTAAGCAGCAGGAAAAGACCGCGTCTGAAGCTCATAAAACTGCAGCAAAGTATTATATCATAGCTCGCAGGCAATATATCAATGAACACAAGATATATTGAGGAATTGCTGTCCTTCGGAGGAGACGTTAAGCCGGCGGTCCTGACTCCATGGTTGTTGGACTCGTAAAGGATCCCTACTTCTGGTTGGAATACCAGAGTGTTCGGCAAAATTTCCGGTTGGGGGAAATGTGGTCACCGGAGTCGATGATTGGCCTTGGTAGGGAAAACAGGCCGACGCTGAATAAATCATTTAAAAAAAAAGAACACCTCACCACTGCTAAACCGAAACTAACTGAAACTGACTGCAAATATTTATATCAAGTCCTTCAACCAAAATCCCAGCTGGCCATTACAGGTGGATATAAAGACTCCAAAAAATCTTCAAGCTCCAAGGTAATAGGTCTTCTGAATTGTTAGATTCATATTATTCTGCGTTTACGAGCGACAAGGCCGGCGCTAGAAAATTTCGTAACACTATTAATGAACTATTACATTAATAATTAAAAAAAAAATGAAACATTTTTCCGTCGAAATATGTTCATTCATCTCTCCAGAAGCAGATTGAAGGATTTTCCCCCATATTTTTGGTGCTGTTCGTGAAGGAATTGAACAAGTTTTTATAAATTGTGCAGATTCCGATGTTTTCGTACTCAACATCCACTTTTAGCATAAGCTATCGAATAGTAGTTTTTGAGAGATTTGGTTTGAAGGATCAGCCAAAAAATATCTTTTAAGCTGAGATTCAATTCAAATTATCTGAAATTATTAGAACTTTTGATGTTTTATATTTACATTGCTTAAGGGCTGCAATACATGGGCCTCCGAACTTACTTCAATTCGGTTATGAAAGACGAGATGGAAAGTTGTACCCGGTGCAAATGGCAAAACCACCTATGACAAATTCTTTAATCAGGCTTTGCAAATATAATGCTGAATGCCTGACAATGTTATGCACTTGTAGAAAAAGCGAAATCAATTGTATTTTCCTTTGCAAATGCATCGGCAATAATTGTCAAAACTTACCTGAATGAATTTTTCACTACTTATTAATAGGTAAACCACTTTTTTTATTAAATTTGTATTGAATTAGATCATGCCGTTTTTCTCCATACCTTACCTAAACCAGGTGTTAATAGTCAATAACAATTTTTTTTCGCAGCTACAGCGATGGAAGCGAAAACTATTATAGGACCGAAAAAAAAAACTGGACCATAATTCCGTCCGGCAACCTCCACAATATCATTAATTAAGTCTTTCTCAACTCAAATCATCAATCAGAATGAGGTCATCGGTTTTTTCAAACGGAATGTTTCGCAGCGCTTGCACTAATAGATAGGGCACAGATTCCCTTCTGGAACCATCAAGTGAAACAGCAACACGATCAAAGAAGAACAAAATTCTGCAAGTGAATGATAGTTAAAGAGTAGAGAATGATTCGAGTATAAGCTATCTATCATAATTATTTCTGCAAATAAGAACTTATTTCATGACTGTTTGCATGACATCAAAGTAAAAACTTTTTTATAAAGTAATAGATTCAACAATGATTTTTGAAACGTAATCTCTTCTGACAATGCGTTACTCCCATCTTCATCAATAAACATTATAGCTAATATTGATATTATCCGACAAAGTTCAGGTCTCTTATGAATAACTGAGTTTTAAGCAGACACTACAATCAAACTTGTAAGTGATTCAATGTGTAATACTCACTCCATTGCCTCTAGGTACTCCATTTCGTCTATCTTCGGGGGCTAGCAAATCAATGGTTCTGAAACAAAATTATGTGACTGTATATAACAGATGTTATATGTTGACAATGTATTAAATGAGAGAAAATTGTTAGCACAGTGTATTCTATATATCTTGTACAGTATGTTTCAGTTTAAATGGTATTGGCTTATCAACTGCAGTAAACTGCCTGGTTTAATTCCGGGTTTCACACCTTGGGGGTCTAATTGGTTCAATTGTAATCGTTTAGCCAATATCATATACCATGAAACCTATAGTATGTTTCACTCTAAATGGTATTGGCTCATCAACTGCAATAAACTGTCTGATTCCATCCCAGGTTTTACAATTTAAGGGCGGGTTAAGGGCATGATAATCGGCTGTGCTTTCTCTCTAGCAAATGACAAAGTGTAGTGTCCATTCTCAGTAACGTTCATTTTCAGGGACTCTAAATCAAGTCGTAAAGTACCCACCCTAAAAGTCTAATTGGTTTTATTATAATCGTTTAGCCAGTACCATATACCGTGCAACCTACTAGTACGTTTGGCTTATCATCGACAATAAACTGCCTGGTTTGTTCCTGGGTTTAACAACTCAGGGGTCTAATTAGTTTCATTATAACGGCTAATAATTAGTTTTATTATAACGGTTTAGCCAATACCATATACCGTGAAACCTACCTACTAGTATGTATCACTTTAAATGGTATTTTCTTATCAACTGCAATGAACTGTCTGGTTTGATCCTGGGTTTCACAACTTGAGGGTCTAATTGGTTTTATTATCATAAACCTACTAGTACGTTTCACTCTGAATGGTATTGCCTTATCAAATGCAAAATAATGCCTGGTTTGATCCCAAATTAGGGGTCTAATTAGTTTTACTATAACGGTTTAGCCAATACCATATACCGTGAAACCTACTAGTATGTATCACTCTGAATGGTAATGACTTATCAACTGCAATGAACTGCCTATTCTAATCCCGGGTTTTGAAATTAAGGGGCTAATTGGTTTCATTATAATCGTTTAGCCAATACCATATACCGTGACACCTACTATACGACTGATATTTGGTACTATGTGGTAAGGAATCATCACGAAAACTGACAATGAAATTTTCATTTCTTATTTTTCGAAAAATATCATGGTTTTCGACACGGGCGTAGTCAGGTTTTCGATCGTATCGGAGGGGGTTCAAGAAAATAAAAAGAGCAAAAGTACATACTTAAAGTACAGTATAGACTAGGTACCTAATTGTTTTAATTTTATGAATGTTAATCTTAACTTTTCGGGGGGGGTTTGAACCCCCAGAACCCCCCCTCTGGCTACGCCCTTAGTTTTCGATCTGTTCAATATGAGTCCTGAAAACGATTCCACCTGACATATGCCTACATACTCAAAAAGGCCCGATATACAGTGAAACAACCATAAACAAAATGAATAAAAAGTGAAGGTAGGCTGATAATATCGAATTTTATGCTGTGGAAACAAAATTTTCCTTGATCAGCGTTGACTAGGGATTTGTTAAATGTTTACTCGTAATCCAAGATGCATTAAAACCCTGCAGCGTGATTCTTATCTCTCGACTCGATGTGTAGGTATCGACCGGTTGTCACTTTTCTCGACAATCTTCTCGACAAAGAGAGTGGAATGATTCTCATAACATGTCGAATAACTAGTCGAGAGGTTACGTATGTCTTAGCAAACTACATCTTCCTAATTCCAATAATGAAACATTTGTTATGCCAATCATGTCATTCTAACATATCATTTGATTTGGTTTCAGTTGAGCTCTGATGAAAATATTAATATATTAACGAAAATAATAAAATAGATATTGCGTATGTTGCCAATTGTCAACAAAATTAGACGACGACATGAAATTTCACTATTTAGAAATCGTCGACGACGAATTTGGCGAGAATTCAGTGTCGTTGAAATTCCAGAGGCCCCTTTTCAGGAACTATTCAGAATAAGCAGAGATTTATTTGCAGTTTTGTGCAATCTTCTGGCGCCGTATATTCCAGAACCTAGCTATAGAATCCGAGATGTCAGTCTGGAACATGAAATTCTGGTAGCTTTGCGCTTTTATGTGACTGGTTGCTATCAAATGGCAGTTGGTGAAGATTTCAACCTGGGAGTAAACCAGACAAGTGTACATCGGTAGGGCTTTTTTTTCGTCTATACTTATTCTGAACTCAAAAAATAATGTTTGTGTTTTAAATATATACATGAAATTACTAATGCAATCGAAGAGAATATCTGCCCCAATGAAATGAGATTTCTATGAACAAGAAGGAAAAAAAATGAACTCAAGGAAACTATCATGGAAAGATTTCATTTTCCGTTTTTAGTTTGCATGTGTTCTTCTTTTGGTCGAAATGACGAAATTTTTCAAAAACTACCACAAATACCCAGTCAAAACATCAAATTGACTTCTCGACAGCTCATTAGGTGAAGAGTAAATTGACATTTGTAGTCGATACTCACTTCTTGATATGAAACATGAAATTCGCAAATTTTATTTTGTCGACACGACAGCTGTCGAGTCGAGAGATGAGAATCCCGCTGCTCTGGTCCCTGATATGACTTTGTTTAGTCAATTCCTATCGATCTGAGAAATCGATGCGAGAGCTTACATTTTTTGACGATAGGTGATGATGCAAATGCGGTTTTTCAAAGCTGCTATTCCAATCAAGCTACAGCTCACGAGAGAATTTCGAGACCGACGGTCTCATTATCTAAACTCTGTCGGGATATTTCGTTTAGCAATAGAATAATTATTAGTACACAAAATCACCTCATAGAAAGATAACCCCTTACGACAATTTTGACAGCTTGATACCTTTTCACGTTGTACTTTCCACGTTTCCATCATTACTAAATTACTACTGCTGAGAGCATTTTGTACTTCAAGTTACTTTTATAATGAAGCATTTTGCATTGTTTGTGGTGTTAATTGTGCCAAATCTAATATCCGCCTCCATAATATAAGTAACTACAGCGGGTAAATTATTTCTTAGTGTTAGAAAATATATGATAGTTTTAACACATATTTCGAAAATGAAAGATAGTTTTGGAAATCTCATAATCAAAATTGATGACAATTGATAATAGAACGCCAGATATTTGTAACGAAAAAAAAAAAACAAAATTCACCTTGAATGATCTTTCTCTAACTTGGGTAGTTATATTTGTGTGATTTACTGATTTTTTTCCAGAATCTCTTAGTTCAACATATTTTTTCTGGCATTACTGAAAATGGTTAATACGTGCCTAGTAAAATTGTAATTTAAAATCATGGAATAAAAGTTCTTTCCAGCGATTGTCCCCAATTGTCTATAACCTACAAAACTGCCATCGGACGTGCAGGAAATTTGACGTTACGTTACCAGATTCATAAAGTGCGCCTCTATTGGTAATCTCTCGAAGAGATTTCTTCAGTTGGAATTGTTCAAAATCAAGGAAGCGAAATATCGAGAATTTGGACTTATCATTCTTCAGGTACGAGTCAACGCACCAGAGATTTCATGCATTTTGATTTATATGTTTGAGGCGATGCTTACACTACAGCGGTTGATTTTTACATTTTATATGTATTGTTGAATATGTGCATGAGATTTTCACCTTGGAAAATTGAATAACATTTTCATTGATCAATTTATTAAACAATTTTACATAATCTGATAATGATGAAAATATTGAGTCAATTCATCAAGAAATATTTTTCATATCGGCATTAAGGCACTTTTCGAAATTTTCTGGAAGAAGTTGAGGATTAAATTATTTTGGAGTATGTTGGAATAACTAATTTCAAAAATCGAAGAACATTAACAAATTCGCATCATTTCACAAAAACGAATAGCCAATAAGCAAATATCGAAGGAAATTGCCAGGTCTGGTTATATCTGCCACTTTTTTTCAACACCGCGCCATACATGAAGAAAAGACAAGATCAAATTCTCCTGATACGCCAAATAATTGGTTTTGTCACAATGGCCGCTAGTAGGTTTCGCTACATCTTACTGACAAACATGCAACACAGGGAATTGATAGAATAGGATTTCCAGATACTCTTCGAAAGTAAAGTCATTCTGTGGTAAATTAATGGTTACATATCAAAATCTCAGATCTCTGACATATTTTCCTGAGAACCTACATAGAAGTGAAGTATTAGTGAATAATTTGTGATTTAGAAGGAACTGTTTTCAATGAACGCGGCAGCTTTTCGGAGTAGATTGGAAATCTGCCTTAGGAAGGCAATTATAAAATTGTTCAGAACGTGGTAGGTTACCAACCAAAGAAACTACGAAAGAAAATGATTCCCATTTATCCAATTATACTTTTCAGTCAGATCTCTAGTATCTCAATTCACCAAAATCCAGTTGATATCTAGTTGATAGGCCTAACTTTTGCCACTTCGAAAACAATCACTTTCTTGGAGGGTTGTTATGTTCTACGAAGGTCACAGTTCAGGTCATTTTTATATTGCGCTATACAGATAACAAGTAATGGTCAAGTCAACCTCATTATTATTATGCCAAAATAATGTGACTTTTAGATTGATATCAAAGAAAACATTAGGACATCATTTGAAGACTATCTCTCCAAAGAAAGAAATAATTATGGTCGATAATCTATTATTATTTCTTCGAAACGTTCGGTTCTACTGAAGTTCCAGAGTTCCTCAGTTCAGAAGTTCAAATATTTGAAATTGGTGAGAATAGAACTCATGTCAGAAAAATAAAGCTGTTTATCTTTCGAAATAAAATATCAAATGGGGTGTGAATATTCACATTAGGTATAAAAAAGTTTTGTTTCACCGGAAATAAAAATCATGTACTGTACAGGAACCAAGAGATAGCAATTCACACTTTTCTGTGAATAGCCAGGCTATTTTTTCAAGAATTCATCTCTAGGAATGTTGGAGTTACTGAAGAAAAAATAATCGATAATAATTCGGAGGAGTTATAATCATGAAGATTTTTGCAAATGATCATGGTTAAGAAGTTGGTTATTTCAATGACAATTTATAGCGAACTCACTAGATTTGGAGTTTAATAACAAAAAAATGTGATGTCACGGTTCTTGAATTTTTCTTCGTACGTTATCTAGTCCGTTAGATATTCAGACATAGAGCAATCACATTTCGTACGAATTATTTTTCCGCTGACCAACACTAATTTCGAACAAATGCCTCGATCTTGTTGATTGTGAAATAACGTCGTCTACTTACAAATAGTGTAATAATATGCTAATCATGGCAATTATTAGCAAGCAAGGTTATTCGTCACCGCATACGTTAGTGAGAAAATGCTCATATGCACAATAAATTGCACATTATTCGTCTCACTTGTAATCTAATACTTGAACGAATGGAGGTCCATATGTAGAAATGAGGCCAATATAAGTAAGCGACTCTAGGTTCACAGTGGTGGCAGCTACAGATTTCTGAACCAATTTTCTACAATCTGCCTTTGAAACAGAAAGTATCTGAAAAATTATACTAGATGGCTTACAACTTGCAAGAAGTCGTTGCGAAAGAATGTAAAAACAACTTCTCATAGTATCCCCATTACAAGTTTTATCGTAAGAATGACGAAAATTATGGGGCATAATGAAATATACAGTGTATTCCCACAAAAGCAAACTATGGGTTCTAGATGAAGTACCCAATAGCGCTTGATTGTGTTTACAGATTACGATTAGTTTGAGATTCAAGAATTTCCTCTTTCGAAGTCAAACTGAAAACCCGATCCTAAAAATATGTTACCGCCATCCGGTCCGGATGAAAAAGACGTAAAATCGAGATTTTTTCAATCCTGATTATAGAATGATATGTTGAAGAATATGTCCAATTCTTCTTCCGAAGTTGGACGAGAATCACAGATATTTCAGAATGTACTTGCAAGAAGAGTATTTTCCACATTTGAATTTCAACCATATAAATAGAACTTGTAACCAATATTGTTATTGTCATTTTTTGAAAATGTCATTCGCCTATGTAGAGGTTAAATTGTGGCTCAAATGAAGGCGTTTAATATGCCAATTATATCTCATGAATCTCAGACATTCTTCACGAAGAATTATAGAATGATTGTGTTATTAGGTTTGTTCTAGCAACACATTTGACCGTTTGGAAATTGGTCTGAAGCAGTCAGAGGCCTGCGCAAGATGAATATTGGAGAGCGAAATTCATTTTGCGCATGCCTCTGAATGCTTCAGACCAATTTCCAAACGGTCAAATGTATTGCTAGAACAAACCTATTATTCGTAAGACATATACTAAGGCCGAGTTAGGCTCTGTCTAAAGAGAGAGAGAGAGAGAGAGAGAGAGAGAAATATTCTTTATTGTCCAAGAAAATACTTTCTTATTGACAGAGCTCATTAAAGAATCTGGTATGTTCCGCAAGGAGTTCACATGTGATGTAGATATAAAAACAATATTAAATAAGATTCAACAAATAGGCTTTACAGTTTGTTGAAAAAATTTATTTGTGTAGTCCTGAAAAATGAATATTACACCCATTTTGAACATAAATCCACATGTCAGGGAAATAAAATATAATATACTACAATTTAAATTAAGATTCAACTTAAAGGTGAAAATACATACATAAAAACATAATCTTATTCACATCAAAGTTTCATTGTAATATTTCCTGAGGTCGTAATACGCTTTTGTTTCAAGGGCTTCTTTAGAAATATTCCTGAATTTTTATAGCTTTTCTTCTCCTTCTGAATTTCGTAGGTAATGTGGATACACAGCATTTTACTTTCATAAATTACAGAATACTTTCTCTGACTTGTTTATGGAAGAGGAAGACGCATTTTGTTTTCTATTATTTTATATATTCTAGAGTTCAAACAGCCGATCAGCCATAATGGGCACCTCAAAGTGTAGACTAGCTGTAATTGTACAAATGAATAATAACCCTGGATATTTCAAGTCCTTCATTTCATTTTTTCAAAAAATCTGTCTTGAACTAACAGATAAATCTGGTTGACTGGAATCAATTTAACCAGCCTACAGCCCCCCAGCTTATCTTGAAATATTTGAGGTACACATATTTCTTCAATGGCCTAGATCAAATGGTTTCATTCCAGACCCGGTGAAAAATTATTACATTAGTGCCTGTTACTTAATTACAGAGTGAGCTTGGATCTGAAATATTCTAGATAACAATTTTACATGGTGAATGATGGATTTCGCAATTCTTGAAGAAACATGCTTTATGACTATTAATTTTTATTGTTGTTGAATTTTTTGATATAATCAATATTTCTTAGGTATTCGAACAGACTGTTATAAACTATGATTTTGGTGGAATCTAACGATTTTCTCTCCACTATTGCCTTTGAAATGTATAGTTTAAACAAAAGTCGTGAACAAAGTATAGTATTCTACTCGCGTATAATGCCTATTATTCTCTCGAGGATTCAGGCTCGTGGCCGTAAACTTCACCTCGTAATTAATAGCAATCATTATACCCTCGTTGAATAATACACTATTTTGAAAGGGGTATCATTCGATCCTATGTTCCATTTGAAACTGTAATGGTTGGTCCCACCCTTCCTAGAAGTTGTATTGCTAAATATCAAATCAACCTTTTTCTTGACCAATGAAGTTATGTGTACGAACCTTTTCTACATGAACGTAGAATCAGATATTTCGCCTATTTCGTTTTGAATGGTAACCCCTGCATAACCCCAAGGGGTTGAGGTAAAATCAGATCGGTGAAAATTAAGCAAAAAAGGCACTCTCGAACTGTTCCACTCAAACAAACAGAATTTTTTTATATGACCTACGGTCGAATAATATACTTTTTTGAATATCCCCCAAGGTAAATATGTTATGAAAAAGTATGTTATGTTGAGATTATTGTAGACGCACTTTTACGGCATATGCATGGAATTTATTGAGTACATTGATGTTAGCTGGGTTGTTATTGGTGATTCAAAATTCAACTATCCTTCGAACACTTACGGAACTTCCAGGGTGCAAATTCCCTTCCTAGTATTATTGACTCTTCCTCTCTGGACTCCTTGTAGCTGTGCGGCATCCACAAATAGAAAAGAAACCGCAAGAATTGCACTCGCAACAAAGATGGCTTTGTATTGCCACATGTCTCCCGCTGACTTTTTCGTAACAAATGAGAAACACTGGTGAAACGGATGCTGTAGCAGATATTGTTTATCGAGCACAGCCCACTTCTTTTCGTTCTACACTACAAGCAGGCATATAATTGTTTAAAATTAACGATTCTTCATATTGAAGTCGAAGGTGGGGGTCAACCGATAGCTTTGGTACCAGCTAAATATTTCAAGATTTTATTTGTGTTTTTGAAGGTTGGGCCTCGACATGTGAGCTGTGGTACGAGGGATGTAAGATACTTTCTTCGTTGAATTCTATTAAGGCGATCATAGTGGTGATAATATCACAGTTTACTGTACGATTTTCACTGACAATAATAAACGTCTTTATTCGCAATTGTTCACAATTGATGAAGAGGCGAACTGTCATTTTACAGTGGTTTTCAACTTAACCTATGACCATATGAAATAGAAATTCAATAAATCTCATTCAGCAAATACAGGATGGGTACATCATTTCGAAAAAAAAAAACAACATAATCAATCAGCTAAGATAATTCACATTACGAATTATTATGATGTTGTATTTGAAAATACATAATAATAATAATAGATATACTATTTTTCATTATTGTGCCGAAATGTAAGGAGGATATACAGGGTACAAACGTGGTGGTCACTAATGAATAGTCCGTGATATTATATGTATTATATGAATTATATGTAATTGTTGCATTATAAGTGAAACCACGCTCGAAAGCAGCAGAAGAGTGTTGCGGACCAATCAGAATTTGTCTTCTTTTTAGAATATTATTTATATTTTCGATGACTTTCTTGATGACTTCATGTACGAATGTGAAAAGTTCATAATTAACTTTTTTGCAGTTTTTAAGGTTGGTATAATGTTGTCAAACTTTCTCATTCCAACAGCGAAACGTATACATGAAATTTAGATCCTTTGTAACCTAGTTTGATCACGATTCGTCAGCGCTGGACCATAAATGAAGTCACAGTAGGCAAGTTTCGACACTACCAGACTCTCACAATAAAAGTTTCAAATCACGACTAAGAGGGCTTCTGTTGAAATACAGCGTTCTAAGTGTGATATATGATGTTCCACATAGGTGATTCACGTGCTCTGTTTAGGGCATTTCATAATAAATCCAGAAACCAAGGTTTTTTGCTTCATCTCCCCTAGACAATATTTCATTGTTAATAGTGAATTGGTTGTATGATGTTACCTGATTTCTCCCTACTTTCGGTTCGAATCTCAAAACTTTGGTCTTTGATGCATTCATTTGGAGATTATTATTAGCAACTGAGATGTTAAATAATTTCTGCAAGTCATGATTATTTTTATTTGCCATTTCCAAACGCTCATTTCTTGAAGAAAAGAGGTACAATTGTGTGCGGTAGACCAAATTTTCGTTTCATTATTACGGAAGTTTGGTTTTCATTTACAACATAGCGGCCGGCAAAATTACTTATATCAAGAGTTAGTGGACCGTCACTGGAATCGTAATATTTCACTAATGGCTTATGCTCCAGAGTATCGAATGTCTTACTAGAATCTATTATGATCAAAATTGTTCCCTTGCCTCGGTCAATGGCAGATAAAACGTCATCTGTGATACAAGCTAATGCCGAATTGGTTCTGTAGTCTGCCCGGAAGCCCGATTGGGATGGCATAATGATAATCTTTTCTGAAGCATAGGAATAGACCTCATTATCATGTCGAGTAGTTTAAAAAATGTTAGCAAGATACTGATGGGTATAAGTTCGCAATAGATGGACGCATTTGGTATTTTCGGAACAACCCGAACTTTGGCACATTTCCAAGCAATGGGTTTACAAAACCGCGGTTTTGAAAATCGTACAGGAAACTGTTATTATTGTTGATATGGATTTTCATCGGTATTGGCCAGTTCAATTCAAGATAACGATGGAGTATTGTCAAGGACGAAGTTCTCAGAAAGTGTCAATATAAAGAGCTCCAAGTGAGGGATGCAGCACGTTAAGGCATGAAGTAGCACTGAAAAAGTTTTTCATGGAACCATAACAATACAAAATGATTAAATTAATATCAATGAATGAATATGTAGAAGGATGAACAATCTCATCATGGAAGTCACTCAAAATTGCTTGTGAGTGTTATGACCGGGACTGAATCATATACAGGTTGCTACAAAACAATGGTTCTGGGTCTGGGGTCGAATTGGACTTTTTCTATATAAATGTGGGTTCAAAAAGAAAAAGAATTTTCAGCTGCATTTGTATGAAAAAAAAGTTTTCATTTCTTTTTGTTCAATTTTTTTTGCCAAGGTGATTGGAAACTCTCATTTGTGGTTTTCTAAGGTATGTGGATTCTCCGTTTTTTTAGGAACAAACAGGAGAACAGAATCCACTCCTTATGCCCTACCAAAAAAGGATCCAAAATTGTAAAGAGCCACCTTCCAATATTCAGGGCTGCTCAAATAAGGCAATATCCATTATGAAAAAACGTTTGACAAAAATTGCAAATGAATATCACAATACTTTATGGAAGTTGTTATTTGTTGTCGTTGAATGTTTTCTTCATAATTTTTCTTGGGTTAGTAACCTACCAAAATCTGAAGAAATCAAGAATTAATATTGGAATACAAGTGTAGAAGGGGAAATTCCTAATCTACCCCTAAAAGTTACTGCATAATCAAAAACAATTTCTTCTTGATGACACATATCTCCCATCAGTCAGCAACTCAATTTGGCTAGAAAAACAATACAAGAACCAAAATATTAAAAATACTTAGCTTTTTTGACGTTCCGGAAAAAAAATCTGTTTGCGTTTTTAAAACTAATCGCAAACACTTCTCTTCTATACAGTTTTTCGGGAAAAAATGTCAAAGATGTGAGAATCGACATAGGATTCTGTCATTCAAGAGGGGAAGCCAGGTGCGGTTTTCAAATGAGAGAACGACGTGTCAAAAATCCCACAACTTTGACATTTTTTTCCAAAAAACCCTTACAGAAAAGAAGTGTTTGCGGTGAGCTCAGTAACAATATTAATTCTCGATTTTTCCAAATTGTGGTAGGTTACTAATAAAAAAAAATTGCCAAGAAAGTTAAAACAAAGTTTTTATCATGGCTGTTTTCATTGTTTGACTAGATGCAATTAAACCGAGCTGTTTATAGTATGTGGGTTTTAAAAGGTTTTAATGGGTTTCCTATTTTAGCAAACTCACGCCTTCCTACGAAAGTTACCCTTGAACTTTGTGCGAGCAACAAATTATCGGGGCCTTACCTTCAAACGTGTTAATCCTACCACGGTGATTCCGTGACGAGGAATCGAACCCCGTTCTCCACCTTTGAAGGCGGATTTGCTCAAACTTCTATGAGAATCATTTTTTATAACATTTTTTCATCGAATATCTGTGTTTAAAGCTCCGAATATAAAAATACTAATGAATTTCGATCTATCTAGACTCATTCATACTTCATACCACAACAAATATTCAAAGAAACATTCACACTAGAATTAACGACGACTTGGCAAAAATAATAGAATGGGGTAACATGAACTTGGTGGAATTTAATGCTACGAAAACCCAGGCATGTCTCTTCTCAAGAAAAGCCGATCTATCATCATCAAATATTCAGATGTCAGGAGTAACTATTCCTACAAAATCAAGTATCTCGATGCTAGGAATTACGATCAGTGATAATCTCTCATGGGAAAACCATGCAAGATCGATCGCTAAAAGTGCTTCCCAGAAACTCGGATTTCTATTTGATGCGAAGAAATACTTCACTTCTCGACAGCTTCTACTGATCTACAAGGCTCAAATACGACCTGTCATGGAATACAGTTCTCATGTGTGGAGTTCGGCACCAAAACATTCATTGGGGCTTCTCGATTCCATTCAGAGAAAAGCAATTCGTCTTGTTCGTGATCTTTCGCTCACAGACTCGCTCATCGTAAAAGGGTCGGAGACTTGTCTCTCTTCTATAGCTACTTCCACGGTCGATGCTCTTCCGAATTGTTATCAATCGTTTCCCGCTAGGCAGTATCTACACGGATGACTCGACGAGTACAGAATTCCCACCCATTTGTTGTGAATTTGGGAACCTGTCGAACCTCTCTTGCTCAGGGATCTTTTTTCTATAGACCAGCTGAGGTTTGGAACTCCTTGCCAAAAAAGATTTTTCCAGAGGCTTACAAACTTCAGAAATTCAAAGTGAATGTTAATTCGTATCTCCTGTCCCTTGATTCACGCGGTGTTCTTTGAACATCACAGGGCTTCCCTTTCGTGTGAATCTTCATATAAAAAAAATACATTATCCAAATGATAGACTCGACCACAACCTAAAAAATTCAACGAACTTTAAACGAAAATTTCAACAATATATCTGTTCCTCAATTTGATAGTTCCTGTACCTATGTACGAGTAGAGATAAAATTTGTAACAACTCTCGTAATACTAAAGAATAAAGGGGATACCCGTTGTCCAAATAGCAGTTGCGAATGAAATATGTGTTTATTTATACTGTTCAGAACCAATGAATCACCTTGGAGTCGTGTCAGGTACCCACAAGTGAGAAAAATTCGTGAAAATAATCCTTTATCGGTTAACAAGCTCATAATTTTTCGCAGAAAACATTGAAAACAACAATATAACATTTGTCAATAAACATCAGTTCGATCAAATGCGGTTCCATAGTGTGGACGCTTTGTTTCTCACAAAACTGATATTTGAATTACGTATGTTCTGAGAATTAATTTCAATATGTATCATCTCTCTTTCTTTTTTCACGCGATTTCTTCTGAGCATAATTTCAGCGTGTTCATCTGAAGATGAAATATATAATTTCACAACATAATAGTGGGAAAAAAATTGGTAGAAATGATTTAAAAAAATATGTTCCATGTCATAGTAGATCGTTTTCGTTTGCCTTATCGTCCGCCGGGAATTGCAACGTTTTGAACTTGACGGTGTTCTCACATCAACGGTAGTACTTACTCTGCCATATATATATATATATATATATATATATATATATATATATATATATATATATATATATATATATATATATATATATATATATTCTATAAAATAATATTCCTGATCGGATGAATATTTCCAGAGAATACTCTCTACGCGGTGTTCTTTGAACATTGCAGGGCTTCCCTTTCGTGTGAATCTCCTTATGAAAAAATCTGCATAATAATAGGCATATTCTACTACTGAAAATTATGAGGATTTTATGAAATAATATCAGCAGATGATTTTCATATCATCAGATAATCAAAACTTGAATTACCAATTACCACGAACATAATATGTCCAAGTGCAGAAGGATGTTGTTGTTAATGAACTTTTGAAAATTCTGAACGATTTTCCTTAAGAATTCAGAAAACGTCTTAGATGTTCATCATTGAGTTCGATATTTTTTTAATACACACATAATGTGAAGCACTATGGAATAAAGTGATTATTATTCATATGCCTCACTAGTTCATGATTGTGTACTTTACATTCCGCGCGGGCAAAAAATTCACAGAAGATTCTGCATGTTAACGTTTTGAGTATGACAGTGTTTTCAATGCAACGGTAGAAGCCACTCATATAATGCAAGTACATAAAACCTAATGCAAGTAAATAGAGATATGCCCCGTCACTATGCATAATATGCTGTGTAACACTAGATTTCTTGTTCTTTCATATATCATGTTCCTTGAAATTCGTTTTTGGAGCTCGTATGCTTTGACCAATGTACGTAGTGTTTCAGTTTTTTATAATTCATCGATTAGAATTGTTGGAATTTATAAGGTGTGTCATAATATGTAACTTTCATATTAAGTCCTTCGAAAAACTATTTGAGTTCATAACACTACAAACTTCTCAGGACTCCAACCGATAGATTTATCTAGCTGAGCCATAAAATCTCATTTCAAAGATCATTATGATCCAATGAGAAAGAACGAAACAATCCAGAGTTGCCCAGCATACTTTTGATCATGATCATACAAGATTATTGAAGGTTGGAGATGACAATGAGCTGCTCAATGCATTCGAAAGTCTAGAATTATCTGAATGTGATCGTAGTATGAATAGTGACAGAGGGCCTATCCCAATCAGGCCTCTATTCGATCAGATGCTCAAAAGGTAATTGGGGTCATTAGAAGAAGAAAACATTCTGCAGGTGATACCTTGACTACTTCAGTCTGCAATAAACGTTACTGAAACTTTAGTTTTCAGCGTCAGAAACTTAGTACTCGAAATGTTCGTCGAATGTGAGATATATCAATTCGCTGTTCGAAGGTAACTGATCTCTGAAAGTTTTTCTATAATGACACTATAATAATTATTTCATTCATAAAATCATATCCAGAATCAACTGAACTCACTGATGAAGTTGTATTAGCAACAAAAGTGTCAGTTATTACTCGTGATACCGAATTTACTCTTCTATCCATGCTACATACTCAATATCTACTTTTACAGATTCGAAGGAAGTCAGATCTCAGTTTAATATGTTTTGGGAGATCGAAGGTCATCGACCCAAGATAAAATTAAACTATAATTAGGATGTTTTCAGTAAGAGCGAGTAGTGAAATCGAGAGTTATATGTGTTGTTTGTAAAGGAAGGCTTGAAATAATACTCTCTAAAAGAAAAAATTTCATTCTTATCTTTTTTCCAATTCTGTACACGCATGCAAAACCTACTTGAAGAATTTCATGCAGCAAAACCAAATGAGATTTTTGCATTTCTGAAAAAGAAATCACGTCTATCGAATTCGAAAAACTTTTCTCATTGAGGTAAAGCAACTATTATCAAACACGATAATTTATATGGAAGAGACCATTATGAAATGAAATTATTTGTACGGATATCGAAGTATCAACTTGTATAAACCAAATTTCTATTCCAGATACAGTTAAATTTCAACTGGTTTGATTTTCATTATAACTGGAAATTACTTTGATTGTGTGAGACACTTGAAATACAAGTTTCTCATTTTCATTCCAAGAGGTCTCATCATGACCATTTGACTGTGGCCCCCTCATGATACACAAATATATTTTTTCGTTCAACCCATCATCCAACATTTTCCAGATCCAGAGTAAGTGGTAAAATAATGCTTATATTACCAGGCATTCGGGGTGAATACAAATTATATCACCAAGAACATTTTTTTGATCTATATCTATAGTGAATTCATTCTGTTGTCAAAGAAATAATACTCATTTTATTATTTATTAAAATTTTGTCCTTTCGAAAGTATTAATATAAATAGATAATGGATTTGGGATCCTGTAATCCCCTTCGTATATATCTTCTCTATACCGGATCTCATCATAAACTGGTTCTTCGTAAGGAGTAGGTACAGGTATTTCAGACGGTTCAATGAGGGAAGCAGCCCTGTAACTTCCAGTCGAAGGGGGATGATCGTAGACGTAATCCCGGCAATCTGAAATAGCAGATCAATTTTTATAACGAGGAAAACTGCTTTTTTTCTTGAAATTTTAGGAAGATAGAATATCTCTGGCCGATGCGATATCAAAATCTATTATTGAAAATACTAAAAAATATTATTGCAAAATATTTACCACAAAAATGTACAATCCGAAACAGGTATTTCACTATGCAAAGCTTCTCCAAGTAGAAATATTTATCGGTATTTTATTTTACATTCATATCATTTTCAAGAGTTTTCTTCAGGAAAATATTTATACAAGCACTTGACTACCTGATTAAACTACCTAGACTCAATCAACAAAGCGTCTAAATAGGAGTGACCTCATTTCACAAGTTATATATAGAGAATGTAGAATCTTTTCCGATGTGAATTCCAACAAGGCACAAAATTTGATGAAAAAGAATGAGATGAACAATATTTATGGTAGTGATCCTGTCAAACATTTACCTTTAAAAATACTACCAATAAGCCTCAATCCTTGTAACACTATTTTTCATTTCGACTAGGATTCACATCGGTTTATTTATTTCATACCAACTAATTGTTTTTATCCAACACATGACAGTAATGACTGTCATTATTAATATCACTTTAGACACACTAGTGTGTTATTTGATATTTATCTGGTCTATAATGACAGTCCTAACTGTCATCGCGGACAGCCAATGGCTTTGCGGTTCCATCATGTTTATTTGTTTTTTTAAATTTTATATGTATCCTAAAGGTGTTGTTAACCAATAATCATCATTAATATTATTATGTGTTGGATAAAACATTGTAAGCTATCGGGTCGTCGTACCATCGGATTTCGGATCTGTCTGAATCCAGCCTTAACCACAGGATGATAAAAGAGGTATTTCGACGGTTAGAAGCAAAGAAACGTTTATGGAGATCAAATTAACGCTTAGAAAGTATTGTCTCTTGAGAAAATCAAGATAAAAGTTTTGTTGGTGGGCCTAAATCTTTCTCTTGTGATTTATTTTCAACATAACACGCGGACGGATCATTATCGAGAAATCAATTAGATTAAGTAGCAGTAACAAACAAAGTCCATATCGGCCCGAAAAACTTAAGGTATGAAAACAACTAACCATATAGTCTTTAGATTTAGTATCAATTTTCCTCTCCTGAAGATGCTAACCTTGTTAGCGAAACGAGTGTCAAGAGCAAAAATATCAGTTTGGTGTTAGGATAATTGATCTCTGGAAAATTTTCAACTTTCACACGAGTGTTTCCAATCTCATCGTTCAATCAGACGTTGACCTAACCTGCAATATTTGAATAAGGATGGAAGTGGAAATAATACAAATACTTTATTATTACCAAATATGCTAAATTACATCACATTAGGTGAATACACAATTCAATACATAATTCACTTTAAAGACATACAAACCATTTTTCAATAGATATATGCTTGAGGGCACAATGGTAACAATATCTTTTGAAAATATTTATATTTTTAGTGCGTTTCATTTTCCTTGGAAAATTATTATATATTGTGAGACCTTTCTGGAAAATAATATTTAGTTGAGAATTTGTCCTAACGTTTTTATATAAATGTTTCCACAACTTCTAGTTGATTGGGTATGAATATTATTAACGAAAATAATGATGTTTGAAAAATAAGTTTGATAAGTTTGTTTAACACTGATGAATCGAGATTTTTCCAGCATTTGTTCAATAGGAGAATATCAACCACAATTGAGAATTATTCTCAATGCATGATTTTGTTTTTTTTTTAATTTGTGTCCCATCAAATAAAAATAAAATGGAGAAACAATGATTAAAATGGTAGTGAATCATAGTTTTATATATCAATAATTTCGTCCAGTACGAGATATTACTGCCAATTTGTCCGAATTAATTGATTCCTAGTTAGCTACATAGTCACTCCGCACCAATAAATTAATTTGCCTCATCACTGCTTTCATCTTGGAAAGCAAGATTATTCATTAGAAAATTTTACCGTTGAACAGGTCTATCTTTTATCTCAAAAATCATGATCTGACTTTATGTATAGTTTTGTAATGTATGTATGTAATTTCAGTGAGATTATATCGGTAACTGATGAAAAATGATCAGTTTAAAAATGATCTGGATTACTCCTGATAATCCAGGTGCTGAAACTGTTCGAGGTCGTTAACTGAATTGAAACTATCAGTTACCTCCAAAATCGAGATTAAAGTCTTTAGTGAAACTCGGCCTTCAGTATTTCATTTAGCTGGTCATATTGACTTACACAACCTTGCACAAAACTAGAGAATATATTATATTCCAAATTCCAAAACCTCATTATTATTCATTTCAGCACACTTACAATCGTACTAACAATACTCACCACTCATAGGACGATTGGACGTATTCATATTGCAGAAAAATCGAGTTTCCATTATTGGGGGATCTGTTGTACCACTTCGATGTCGAATGGGTGTCAAGTACAAAGGATTCTGTGTAGTTGGTGGCTCTGAAAATGAATGATAATAATTTGTTCTGATGACTGAAACAGTTTCGCAGTCTCTCAGAGGTGATCATTATGAATTGAACCGTGGAACGAATAGTTTTTTTATACGAAGGTAGTAGTCCATACTCAAAGTGGAATAGTTTTTTAAGCAACAAGTGCACAAAGTAGGTCTTTTCTTCACGTTATGAGAAATTTGCGCACACGAGCCGTTCGTAGGCGAGTGCTGCAGTGTCATAAGTGAAAAAAAGGCACTTCCTGTATGAGTTTCATGCAAAATTTTTCCTACGATCGTAAGGAATAAAACATATTACATATTTATATAAGTTCAATAGTTGAAATAATAAAAAATTACACAAAAGAAGGGATTGTAACTTTAAACGTCCAACTTCAATATAGTTATAAAAAGTACAATTATTTGGATTATTTATATTAGGCTCTGATTCAGTTGTGGGAGTTTTTAAGTTTCGTGTCACAGATGTATGCTCATTGACTTCATCCAAATCCACTTCTTTGGTAACAGTAACTGTCGAGTATGGGTAAATTATCGTCAATATTGTTTCCGCAGAAAATTCTGGAGCCACAGGTAAGCTTTGTTTCAACAGAACTGTCTACATATTCCTCTGCAACCGTAGACGACTTCCAACCACCCATTTTTTCAACTGTAATGACGATTCTAGACGACTTACCGATTTCAAAGTGCAGTTTGAAAGCGTGAGAAAATGACATGTTACGGTACTTTTTTCACGTATCTTATACCTCTTTTAACGTGTTTGAAAAAGTGTAAATTCATCAAATGATAATTAATAATTTAATAAATTTGAAAAAGTTCAGTATAACGATAACAAAAAAAATAATTTGACCCCGACGTGATTTGAACACGCAACCTTCTGATCTGGAGTCAGACGCGCTACCGTTGCGCCACGGAGTCGATACCTGTCTGCTTGCGAAATCAATATAAACAGTACATATCGGAAAATTGAGAATGAAAATAACTATTACTATTATTAATATTGAATGTTTTCAGTGAATAAACTCACAAGGAAAGTGTACTAACATTCTGTATTGTGTAATTGAGAGTTTTGATGACAGGACTGACAGTCAACAAAAAGGGCGAACAAACAGTTCCCTAAAAGAGTTGTTATAGATTGTTAATAAAGCATATTATTATATTACCTACCTATGTGGCTTTTCAACTTGAGCTTCCACCTGGTTCAGTTTTATGTAAAATGTCAAATACTGACAACCAGCATTCATCAATGTCATTCTGACGAAACTCACTCGAAAAATCTTATAGTGCAAGAAAATAATTATATGATTGATCAATTATTATCGAATTATGAAGAGCTCTTCAATGGTAAACTTGGAACAATAAAAGGTCATTTTGCGAAAATTTATATCGATAATAAAGTTGTTCCTAAGACATTTCGAGCACGAAACGTACCAATTCCATTACAATCACAAGTGAAAGCAGAAATTAATAGACTCGTTGATGAAGATGTCCTTGAACAAATTGATACTTCCTGTACTCCCGTAGAATGGGTTTCTCCTATTGTCATAGTCAGAGCTGTGCCGAGCACTGACGCTCAGTGCTTCGAGCACTAAGCACTAAGCACTTTTGAAGAGTGCTCCGGAATCTCGAGCACTAAGCACTAATTTTTACAAAGTGTTCGCGATTACTAAGCATTTTCGAAAAGTAATTCGATATGGGTAGCACTAAGCACTAAGCCCTCGAAAACCAATACACCCACCGACCCGGTAGCACTGTGGGTTTTTCTGGTTCCCTACAGTTGAAATAGCAAAAACGCTACCGTGAAAATCGTCCCAGAGCGCTTCGGTACACAAAATGATTAACCGACTTTTCGGAATGAATTAGGGACATACCAATGACGTGTTTTTTGTGAATCCCATGTACGTACTGCTCAGACGTATCATTTACGTACATGTTTGGAAGAACTATGTTCGTACTATTTGGACCTTCCAGGTGCGTACATATCGAGTCCCTTTCAGATACGTATATTTCGAAACGTTTGCGGGACATAATAGTAATGACGTACAGTTTTGGAAATCGTATGTACACACTATCTGGACGTCTCGTTGACGTACTTTTTTGTACATACTGTTTGGACCTCCCAAGTACGTACGGATTGGGTTCCTTTCATTTTCTACATTTCTGTTAGTATGTACCTACATGTTTGGACCTCCCAAGTACGTACGTATTGGGTCCCTTTCGGTTCAAGGGGTATTGGGATTTTGAGAGTGATCACTTAGTGTATTCATACATATATCAATATTGGTAATGGAATATTCATAATGAATTATTCCTAAAAAAATTTGGAAAAATTGAAACATCGACATGTGGTGAATTTAAATACCAGAAAATTACATACAGAATTTTTTGCACAGCAAGTTTGATATTCCAAAACCGCCATCACATGAGACAGTGATCCTTTAGTGTTTTTACGAATATATTTTCATTGTTACTGAACTTTCTGAAATTTTAATATTATCTCGAACAAAACCAACTTGAAGTCATCACATCTATAGCACCCAACTCCTTCTTAGAAACAAGTCTCTCCGTGCCGTAGAGCGTAACAGTGGTCGACAATAATATCTCCATAGAAAAGGTCGAGAGTTCAAGCCCCGCAGCAGCCAGGTCTTTTTCCAGGTAAGTATTCGGTTAGATGGTTAGTACACGTGAATGAGTAAAATTTCCAGCTTGACTATTTGGTAAAAAAGAAATGAATAATCCCGAATATGAAAACTTAGATTCATTAAGTGATATCATATGATATATCATTACGTTGTTTTCGAATATTGAGCTAATATCGCCGAATGTTTACATTTTTTTGCGGCCACTATTGATATCATCTACAATATAAGGTTGATATTCCCGTAATATTGAACCAATATTGGTCAAATATGTTTGTTCTACTTGGGATAGCGCATACAGAATGGAAAATGTACGTTTTCGGAATGTCCCAAACAGTTCCCCTTTCTGTACATTTCAGGTCCTGTGTGGACTAGAAAAGTACGTACCAGGGATTACCGACTATGCGGAAACGGTAAGTCGCAGGGAGGTCTTATGTACGTCTGTCGGAGACAAAAGTACGTCCTAAATACGTACAATGCATCCTCACCGTACATATGCAGTACGTCCACTGGACGTACTTGTGCTATTTGGGTAGTAATCCCGAAAAGTGCTCCCGAGCATTTTAGTGCTCGGGAGCACTTTTCGGGATTACTAAGCACTAAGCTCTTTGGTAAAATGTTCGAAGCACTAAGCACTGGTTCAAGAAAGTGCTCGGGAGCACAGTGCTTACGAGCACAAAAGTGCTCTAAGTGCTTTCACGAGCACTAAGCACAATGCTTTGGGACAGCTCTGGTCATAGTCATGAAATCAAATGGGAATGTTAGAATTTGTGGGGATTTTCGAATCACCATTAATCCACATGTTCAGATTGATAATTATCCCTTACCTAGGTTTGAGGATATTACGGCCAAATTAAGTGGGGGAAAATATTTCACGACAATTGATCTGAAGGATGCTTATCTTCAGCTCGAAGTCCATCCAGACTCCAGATAATATCTTGTGATGATAACCCATTTAGGTTATTTCGCCTACAAGCGTCTTCCGTTTGGCGTTTCTTTTGCTCCATCTTCATTCCAGAGAACGATGGATCAGATATTATCCGGTCGGTCTGGAAGGTGTCGTATGTTATTTGGACGATATATTGGTAACAGCATCTAACATCACTGAACACATGGCACGCATAGAAAGAGTTTTACATAAACTTCAGAATGCTGGTATTAGAACACAAAATTCGAAATGTCATTGGCTGAAAAATAGTGTTACGTTTTTGGGTCACAAAATTTATAGCGAAGGACTCCATCCCACAAATGAAAGGATACATGCAATTTTGAATATGCCATCACCCAGCAACACACGTGAGCTGCGTTCATTTTTGGGTTCTATCACATTTTATAGCAGATTCATAGAAAATCTACACGTTGCATGCGTACCTCTTTATCAATTACTAAAAACAAAATAGTTACAATTATAGTATCGAATATCATAGTGGTAAAGAAAACTCAGCAGCCGATGCTCTTCCACGTTTACCTGTTGATGATTCAAAGTTGTCACAGAGCGAAGAATTGGGACTTCCTAGTCGGGGTCAATTACTCCACTTGCGCATAAGAAATTTGCTCGTCTCTAAAAAAAGACTTATGAATGACACTGAAAAAGACAAAGTATTTCAACAAGTAATTCGTTTTCTATCGACATATTGGCCAAATAAAAAAAATATTTCCGCTGAGGTTATTTCATTTTATGAAAAAATAGACGAACTTTCGTTTGAGGAGGATATTCTATTGTGGAAAGGTAGAATATGTGTTCCTGAATCACTTCGCAATGATATTCTCCAAATGTTGCATGACGGACAACCGGGAATAAGCGCAATGCAATCTCTTGCCAGATATCATGTTTACTGGCCCAACATAGATTCGGATTTAATTAATCATGTCAAATCATGCACATCGTGCCAGGAATCAAAACAAAATGATAGAAATGTTCCGTTATATCCCTGGAGTGCTCCGCCAGAGCCATGGTCCTGCATTCATATCGACTTTGCTGGCCCGTTTGAAAACTGTTGGGATGTAGTCACTCCAGATCAGTTCAAATGCCTTATTTTCGTATGTGGCCTACAGTCATATGAAGATGCAGACGTAAGAACAAAATTGATATCCAAAATAGATGGAAAAGAAGCGGATACCACAAATTTGCAAAACCTCAACCGAATGTCAACGAATATTGAATTTGAAGAAAGACAAGTCTATGGTACAAGGTTCCGCAAGTGTGCATAAAATAAAAAATGAGAAACACAATCACAATCAGGCTTCTTCATCTGATGTTTCATCAATGAATCATTCAATCCACAAACCTATTCCAAAAAGTCCATGTTGGTTCTGTGGTCAGTTACATTTCTCCAAATATTGCCCATTCAAAAAGCACAAATGTGAAAACTGTAGCAAGGTGGGTCACAAAGAAGGTTACTGTTATTCAAAGAAAAACAATTTTAGAAAACGTTTGCAGTCAAAAGGTGTTTTTCAAGTGAATCAAGTCGATGGTCGGAAATATATTGAAATTACAATCAATGGAGTTCCAATTCAACTTCAAATCGACACAGCATCAGATCTGACAATAATTTCGGAAGAGATGTGGTCAAAAATCGGCAAACCGAAGTGTAACTCTACCAAAAATATCGCCAAAAATGCTTCTGGTGAAGTAATGGACTTACACTCTGAATTCAGCTGCACAATGACCTACAACAACGAATCATACTCAGGAAAATGCTTTGTCACAAGTGTTCCAAATCTGAATTTGCTTGGTATTGACTGGATAACATTATTTGGATTGTGGGACATTCCTTTGAATTCAGTTTGCAAACATGTCACATCATCAAACTCAATGTCAACGGCCGATCATTTGAAACGTCAATTTCCTGACGTATTCGATGACAATCTAGGACTTTGCAGTAAAATTAAAGTTCAATTTCAATTCCTGCCCGGGAGTACTCCAGTGTTCAGGGGGAAACGTCCGGTTGCATATGCTGCTCTTTGTCAAGTGGAGGAAGAATTGAACAGGCTACAAAAGTTGAATATAATAACAGCCATTGAATATTCTGAATGGGCTGCACCTAAGATGCTTCGAAGTCCTGGTGATTCAACTGATTAGATTTTGTTTAGATTTTTGTGGCGAAAAAAACAATCGACGCTTTTGAAGGTTTCCCCTATTTTTTCGATAGAGGACGTTATGTTCCCATTTTCAAATTTGATGACAAGTGTCAAGTTAATTGTCATATTGTCATGTCAGTTTGAAATTTTGATGTTTACGATGTTTTATCGTGTTTATTTGTTGATTTCATTGCTTTTAAATATCGAAACGTTGTTACTGGCATCTCATTGTCCACCCATTATCCTTTAGGTTGCGATCTCTTCTCGCTAGCCAATCAAATAAAAGTGGAAAAACCCGACTGCATATTATTTTCACTTAGTGCAAATTTAGCTTCAGACAAGACTGACAAGAGCGTGTTGGGGACACCTGTACATATTGTACGGAAACCTCCAAAAGCTCAATTATCCACCAAAAATCAAGCAATCCAGATTTCGCCACTTTTATCCCAAACTTCTACAGGTATAAGTAAACACACCAGGGTTTCCAGGCATCTTAGCTGCACCCATAGTCGTTACGAAGAAATCAACTGGAAATGTTCGCATTTGTGGCGACTATTCTACAGGGTTGAACGATGTTCTACAACCATATCAATACCCATTGGCAAAACCTGAAGATATATTCACGAAACTTTCAAATTCAAGTATCTTCAGCGTTATTGATTTGACAGACGCCTTTCTTCAAGTTGAAATTCATGAAGATTTTCGTCATTATCTGACGATTAACACTCACAGAGGACTCTTCATGTACAATCGGCTTCCGTTCGGAATAAAAATTGCACCAGGAGTTTTTCAACAAATCATGGATAATATGATAGCAGGAGTTGACGGCGTAGCTGTTTATATAGATGATATAATAGTTTCGGGTAGAAATGAAGAAGATCATCAGAAAAATCTGATTAAACTGTTCGAACGAATCAGAGAATTTGGATTTCATTTGAACATACAGAAATGCAAGTTTTCAGTTCCAGAAATCAGATATCTTGGGTGCATTGTCAATGAAAATGGAATCAAGCCAGATCCTGCAAAAACAGAAGCTATAGTGAATATGCCGCCACCGCATGATCTTGTTTCATTAGGATCATACTTAGGAGCTATCAATTATTATGGAAAGTACATTCAGAATATCCACCAGCTTCGAAATCCTTTGGATAAATTGCTCAAGAAGAATTCGACGTGGTCATGGACAAAAGAATGTCAAGAGTCTTTTGACAAATTCAAAGAAATTCTTCAAACCGATATGCTCCTAACTCACTATGATCCTTCAGAGACAATCGTTGTAGCTGCAGATGCCTCAAATTCAGGTATTGGTGCATGCATTTATCATAGATACAGTGATGGTAAGATGAAAGTTATCCAACATGTATCAAGAACGTTGTCAGAAACCGAAAAAAGTACAGCCAAATTGAAAAAGAAGCCTTAGGTTTGATATTTGCTGTCAAAAAGTTCCACAAAATGATTTATGGAAGGGAATTCATTCTGCAAACAGATCATCAACCCCTTTTGAGAATATTTGGTTCAAAGAAAGGGATTCCAACATATACAGCCAACCGTCTTCAAAGATATGCCTTGATCCTACAGGGATATAATTTCAAAATTGAATATATAAAAACCGAAGATTTTGGATACGCAGATATTCTGTCGCGGCTGATCAATCAGGATTCAATACAGGATGAAGAATATGTCATTTCTTCGATCAAAATTGAATCAGAAGTTCTGCAGGTTCTGACAACAGCAGTTGAAGCACTACCAGTAACATATAACATGATTTTCCAAGAAACTTCTAAGGATTCAGTTTTAAAGAAAATCATAACCTATGTTGAAAAATGTTGGCCTCCAAAGAACAAAATTCCAGAAGTAATACTTCCATTTTTTGCTAGAAAAGATTCATTATCTGCCATCAAGGGATGCCTGATGTTTGGAACAAGAGTGGTAATACCTCATATATTCCACAGTCGAATACTCCAGCAACTACATAAAGGTCATCCAGGACAGGAGAGAATGAAATCTTTAGCAAGAAGCTACGTTTATTGGCCGAATATAGACGATAATATCAAAGATTTTGTCCGAAAGTGTTCCAGCTGTGCAGAAAATTCAAAATCGCCAGTCAAGGTACCGTTGTCATCGTGGCCCACTCCTCAAGGTCCATGGCAAAGAATACATGTTGATTACGCTGGTCCAATAGATGGTAAATACTTCATTATTATTGTTGACGCATTCTCCAAATGGCCTGAGATATTTGATACAATGAACATCACATCATCATACACTGTCAAAATCTTGAAGAAAATCTTTGGGAGATTAGGAATACCGGAAGTTATTGTCACAGATAATGGAACTCAGTTCACCAGTTACCAATTTGAACATTTTTGTGAACAGAATGGAATTGAACACATCAAAACAGCACCATATTGGCCACAGTCAAATGGTCAAGCAGAAAGGTTCGTTGACACTTTCAAAAGATCTTTGAAGAAAATTGGAAAACAGCCGGGACTACAACTGTGGAAACAAATCCAAATATTTCTATCGAGTTATCGAAGTACCCCGAATCGAAACACCCCGGAAGGAAAGTCACCTGCCGAACATATTTATGGAAGAAACATTCGTACAGTATTTGATTTGCTGAAACCTACTGAAAATCTACGAAAACTTTCAAAACCAACTTCCAAACAAGACATACAGTATGACTCAAAACATGGTGCAAAAGCAAAAAGTTTCAAAAATGGTGATTTGGTTTATTGCAAGATTTTCAGGCGAAATCATTTCACATGGAAACCTGGGAAAGTGATCGAGAAAATTGGGAACGTTATGTATAACGTTCTGATGGAAAATACTGAAAGAACTGAATTACTCAGATTCCATGCAAATCAAATGAAATCAAGGTATGGAGATGATGAATTCGAATATGTACCTAAATTACCAATAGATATTCTTTTGGAAACATTTGATATTCCTGAAAACATTTCAACGCAACCCTCGACTGATTCCTCAGAAAATTCCGCTGGAGAAGTTTCACCTATTTCATGTCTACCCGACGAAGGCATATCTTCTGTACAAATGGATATGAACAAAGAACACAGTTGTTCGAATTCCAGACCTGTCAGAACAAGAACTGCCCCTAGATATCTTCAAGACTTCGTTTAACAAAAGGAGGTGTTGGGATGTAGTATCTTCGGACACCCTGTCACTATTGATATTCATGTTATGTTGTCCTTTGATACATGTAAATGGTTACTGTCAGAATAGAAATTCACAAAAAGCTTTCAAAGTTATTTCCCAATAAATAATAACTATTTTTACGTGATACAAGCGTAACAAAAACAAAATGTGGCTTATTGTTATTGATGCCTATTCAAGATGGTTGGAAGTAGTTCCGATGGCGAGTACCACATCTGAGAATACAATTGATGCTTTAAACGACATTTTCGCCCGGTTTGGTCTTCCGAAGTTTATAGTATCTGATAATGGGCCTCAACTAACATCTAATGAATTCAAAAACTTCTGCCTAGAAAAAAACATACATCACATTCTAGTGACTCCTTACCATCCCAAGTCGAATGGGATTGCTGAAAGAGCTGTTCGCACTTTTAAAGATCGCTTGAATGCAAGTGACAAAAATGTAGATCTCAAAACACGTTTATCTCAGTTTTTGTTCTCATACCGAAATACACTACAGAGATCTACCGGCCGAACACCCAGTGAACTGATGTTGAGAAAATGCTCCAGGACCCTTTTTGATCAACTGAAACCGGACATTTCTAAAAATATGGAAAAAGCAATGTGGAAACAGAAACTTTATCACGATGAAGGATGTCGCACCCAAGATTTTGAAGAAAATGAAGCAGTATGGGTAAACAATCCTTTAGGAAAAGGATCTCTTCCTGGAAATATAATGAAAAGAACTGGACCATCTTCCTACATAGTAGATGTTCAGGGTACACCCAGAAGGAAACATGCTGATCAAATGAGACCACGTATGAGTAGAGAAGAATCTGTTTCAAGAAAAGTTGAGGAAACCATTCCACAGGGCACCTCGTTACCATCTAGCTCCAGCAGCCAGTTGATTGAAGAACAGTCTAGTCCAAATCAGAGCCATGATGAAATTCAAGAACCATTACCAGCTATACCTCAGCCAGATGCAGTAACTTCCCAGCCAGATGCAGTAACTTCCCAGCCAGATGCAGTAACTTCCCAGCCAGATGCAGTAACTTCCCAGCCAGATGCAGTAACTTCCCAGCAAGATGCAGTAACTCCTCAGTCAGATGCAGTAACTTCATCGAATCAAGATGCGTCTACCAGCCTACGTGCGTCCAACGTTCCCCGGAGGAATCCAGACCGAAATAGGCGACCACCTAAGTGGTACCAGGACTATGCAGTTTCTCACTAGTGAGGAAGGAATGTAGTAACATTCTGTATTGTGTAATTGAGAGTTTTGATGACAGGACTGACAGTCAACAAAAAAGGCGAACAAGCAGTTCCCTAAAAGAGTTGTTATAGATTGTTAATAAAGCATATTTCCCGCTAAGAGTCTATAGTAGCTTTTCATACAACAGAAAGGATTATTTTTAGTATTTGAACTCGTTTCACATTTGTATAGTGAAAATAGTTTTTTCAAGGTCGTAAATATGAATAATTATTGTTTTTATGTTCGAGCTGGATTCATGCAGCTTCTATCAACAACAATAATGAATAATCATAGTTCTGAATGTTGATTGGCTTAGAAAATATTTCTCACCAATCAGCATTCAATTTCGTCATAACAATTGTAAATTGATTAATAAGATTTATGACTTATCATTTAGGACTTATCATTTAAGACCAAGCTATCACTTCAGACAGGTGAAACATAAGAATAAAATAGAAACTGGTATAAAAACACTTATGACTCAACATTTTACATTTAAGATTCAAGAAGATGGTCAAATCCAACTTAAAAATTGATGAATGAAACAGGATGTACGCAAAAAATTTACACTGTACCTATTTGGTTTTCAAACTTTGAAGAGAATTGAGAGGTTATGCTATACAATAACATATTTTTGAACCAGGGAAATTATCACCCATTCAAGTTTATTCACGATATCTGCTTTTGGTATCTACTGCTAAAATCTTAAAAGTTGAAGAACAGAAATATTTAGGCCTGATGATTGATGGGAATTTGAATTTTGATTGCCATGTGGATAAAATTAAGAAAACAATTATTCCTTTGATTGGAGCAATAATAAGAATTGATTTTCTAGAAAATCAAATTCAAAATCTCATTTATAATGCCCATATTGTCTCACATATTAGATATTTAATAGAAAAGATAGATAGAAAAAAAATAGATAGAAAAGAGATCATTTATCGTTCGATGAATAAAGCAATAAAATTCATTTTTAAAAAGCCGTGGGAAACACCTCCTTTATAATTATATAAAGATATCAAAACTTTCACATTAGATAAACTAATAAAATTTGAAAGAACAAAATTTGCATACAAACTAACAAATAATTTACAAAAAGGTAATAATCATTTAAAAAAAAAATCAAAATTACAGAACTATAATATCAGAAATGCCAATAATTTCCACTTGAATAACATTCATTCGAATAAAGATGCATGTATCTTGATCTATCCATAGCATCAACAATTGTATTGAGAAATACTACGGGTAGATGGCACTATAGTCATTTCGTTTCCAAGTGTCTTCTTTCATTTTTCTTACGGGTGCCGTAGTCCGAATCACACATTTTCTTAATTACTCACATATAATACCAGGAGGTGGCAATGAATTCAGAAACCGAAGTGAAAATTTTTGTCAATGTCGTAGATCATTCATTTTTTGAAGATTATTTTAATGCCTGAAATTTCATTTCCTTCTTGAACTTCTATCGTTAATTCAATTTTAACTATTGTAACAATATTTTGACGTTTCGTTATTTTTCTTTCAACAGAACTCTGCACCTATTTTTTCTGTAGAGAAGGAAATTTCGTTGTACATTGTCAAGTGAACAGTAACATCGACATCATAGGATAGATGGTGCAACAAAAACTCTTCAAATCCTCCAACAAAGAGCTAAAGAAACCCAAAAAAGAATACAAAATACAATACAAATTCGTACCGAAAATGAATGTTCAATCTTTTGAATGAGAACTAGAAGCTATGACATCAATTAGAAACTTGAAGAAACATGACCTAGGAAACAGGAAAACGAATTCTCAGGTGTCATCTATCGGAAGTTCATCCTTTCCTAGGTTAAATTGTGAATTTTTCCTATCAGTCATAGATGGCAATGCAGAAAGACTAGAGGCATTTTCAAACAATGTCGATCATTCATATTTCAATGGCAATTTCAAAGCTAAAATATTAATTTATGGTGAAAACTTCTATTGTCATTACTTCATTAGCTCTATTCACTTCACCATCGCCATTACGGTGGTGCCCAAAAAAGAGACACACTACTGAAATGAGATTGCTTATACCTACTCTTTGAACAATGGCAATATATAATAATAAAATAAAGAGAAGTGGAATTCCTAGATAGCGCCACAAAAATTCTTCCAATGACGGTTACCCAGTCATTGGCTTAATCTTCTATTTAGACCCATTTCTTTACAAAAATTGGTTGTATTCATCCCCTTCAATGTTTTATCCATATTCAATATCCAAATCAACCATGATGATTCAATTGAGAAAAATAACAACTAGTGAAGAAATGTATTCTCTTGATTTATTATGGATCAAACTCAAAAACGATAGTGCTTGAGCTTCTCAAAAGTAGGTGGCGCGCTATGTATTATTTAATCATACTCTATTGCAAACTATATCGAGAAGAGATGTAGGTATACTAATAATTTCACCATGGATTAGGTTTTTGTTGTTCCCACTCAGGGTTCCATGTAGTCACAGAGTAATTTAAAAGGAAACAGCTCTCCTAAGGGCCAGTTGTACGTACTCCAGTTAACTGTGGTTCCAATGAACCGAATTTAGTTGTCGAGCCGCAAACGTCTGTTTCATTCTAATATAATTTCTGAGTATACATTCTGGAAAACAATGAAATTCACTCACTAAATTGGGTGGTTCCATGATTTCGCCATGATGGAAACTCTTATTTATGGAAATCAACAATAAAGCATCCAACAATGAACAAAACTTCTATTCTGAGAATTCTAAAAAATTGGGAGCTTTCCCAATAAAAGATGGAATCGACCATAAGAAAGTGTTGCCCATCTTATTACTGCAAATGGTATCAAGTGAAATTTGGTGCAGTACAACTGTCCAACTGCTTTGAGCTTATCCTAAATCAGGTTTTATGAAAACGCAGAAAAACCTTATATAATGCTGTTCATCATGAGATACAATATAACATAAAGTATTATTGGTAGATGAGTGTCAAAACATTCCGTATACTACTTCCATCAATTGAAAATAAATATCACCAACCTGGTAGAGGCTCATGAAAAATACTGGTGGCTGTGGCGGAAACTGCTCCTGTAACTCCACTCTTTCTCAATTTTTCCTTCTGCTTGTTCTTCATCGTACATCTGACAACCAGTATGGAAAAAACTAAAAGTATGGCAACAGCAACAGAAATTCCTACAAGAGTCAGCAAATTCATGAAGATGCCTCCATCAAAAGGGACATGTTTCTTTGTGAACCCCTCTTTGGGAACCATGAGATAATCTACACTGGAATTGTATGAAGTTGTAGAAACTATATGGCTACTCCGTTGGGAAGCTGGGAGTTGGTCGTATTTGATTTCTACAGGTATCAAAAAGCCCTCGTGAGGATCGAAATGAGTTTTATTGATAGACGTAGATTTTGTGACAACATCAAGTGGCTTTGATGGAGTCTTTAAAGGAGTAGACTTTTCCACTATACTGGTTTCAGCATTCCCCTTCAAATCCGAATGTTTTGTTGTGAATTCAATTTTTATTTCATCTGACGTTGTAGTTCTCGGAGAAGGGAACGTATATGGATGTCTGTGAGGCAATGTACTCAGTTCCAACTTCTCAAGTTGACTTCTTGTTGTTGGATTCGTACTTTCGACCAAGGGTGTATTATTGCTGAAAGTGATTTCTGTTTCAGAGTCATTTTTGGATACCACGGGCACCCTTATTGGTACCAGTTCAACTGTGGTCGGTGTTGATTCTGTAGTGGTTGTTTTGTAATGTTCTCTTTCAGAGTTAAGTGTCATCCTCATTTGGCAATTGCTGCTATCACAGTTAGGTCTGCTGGAACAGTTTGAAGCCTGTTCTTCAGATTCACAAACTGAAAAAACATAAGATTATATTATAGAAAACGGTCGAAAAATTTTTGTATCTCTGGGTTCCGTGAGTTCTCATGTTCCAATATTCTGTTGTTAGTAATATTCATGAAACGAATCAAAACCAATAATATGTGATTTTATCATTGAAGATTCAAGATAATATTTTGATAGAAATATTTAAGTCTTATCATTTGAAATGCAAATATTCATGTGATACGAAAACAATGGTGTAAATGTATCTTTATGTTGTGAAGATCATTTTGACTAAGTATGCTACATTTATATACAGCTCAGTAGTAAGTTTGCACTAGCTATTTAGCAGTGAAACAGTCGGTTTTGCCCTAGATTACAAACATATAGGAACTCCGATTTATAATATTCTTTTCTGCTTTGGGCAATCATTAATGCCAATCTATTTAATGGGCCCAAATACATCATATAACATAACGAATACTTCGCAGCTTTCATTCCTTCGATCTCTTCGTATGTAAAATCTAGATTTGAATATGTTTTCTTCATAAATGTATCTACTTCCTGTGAATTGTTCGATTGTGCTTGAAAAAAAATGCGTTCCGATCATCGTCCTAAATTCACTATAAATCACCACAGGAGTACACGTGTGGGATGTATTTTTTTCACGAGCACCACTTACAAAGTATGAATATCCATACCGATGATTCCAATGTCGTGTCGTCTGATGTCACATTTCGTTTCGACCAATGGTGATGCGTTTTATAAATTTGAAACCACCCTAATTTTTCACTTCTGATATAATATTTTTTCATATAAAAAACCTTTCATTTAATAATCTGATGTTAATGAACGACGAAAAAACATATTGGGTCAAATTTGAATTTTACGCATACTCCCTAACGCTACGAATAACAATAGTGAATTATTATTTTCAATTGTCTCTTCAATATTGGAATTTCCACCTAATTGGGAGAATCATTTCATGATGATGACAACTTTGTTGAAGTAAGGTTGTTAAAAAACAGTTTTTTTTTTCGTTTTCGTTATGTGTTACTACGCGATATATTTATTTAATCATCTTGAGAATACGAACCTACATTACAAACATCGCCCGTAAACCCTGGATTACACAAGCAGTTTCCATTCTCACATTTCCCATTTTTGCATGCCTGGCAAATCGGAATACATTTCCTGTCTTCCTCGATGAAACCGTGGCAGCATTTTTCGACAGTACGTGTTTGATTTTGTTCCTGAAAATATACACCGACCTGTTACTCAGAAAATGTCTACAACAGTTATAAATAGTTATTTAGGTACCAAGGGTAAAAAGTAGGTATCTGTGGCTTGAGAGCCTTATATACCTACCGCTAAAGGGCTTATATATTCTCTCTGTGGTTTTATGGGTTTCTAACCTACATTCATTCCAAGTAGTACAAAGAGACCATGGTTCAATAAAAGCTGCTCTAAGCCTGTCACTCCAAACAAATGACATTCAATCGCTGGCGCCAAGACCTCAGTTTTGAGACGAGATCTGAGTATGTTAACACAAGAAATAGATGTAGTGCAACAATTGAGGCTGCTAAAGAAGCACCTAATCGGAAAATTCGTCCGAAACTTGTTTAATGTCCAAACGGTTCTCGTTCGTTTTGGTCATTTGCCAAAGCTGAGGCCAAAAATTTTACTTTTAGGTCATTTTTCCCTTTAACCAGAGATGGATCACAAGTTACCACTGCCCAACAAAAAGCAAATATATTTGCAAATATGTTCTCTGGAAATTCTACTCTGGACTCATTGGAAAAAGATCCCCCGAATATCACGCCTGTCGACAGTCATATGCCTGAGATAATTATTCACCAAAAAATATGAGAAATATTTCAATGGACCTGAAGACGAATAAGGCTTCCGGATCTGATGGAATCCCAGCAATTGTTCTGAAAGCACGTGCCCCCGAATTGAAACCAGTACGTTGCGAATTTTCCAATCTTTTATATGACTTGGGAGTTTTACCTAAGTTCTGGAGGACAGCAAGAGTTCAGCCAGTTCCTAAACAAGGGGAGAAAAATTAACCTTGTAGTTATAGACCAATTGCATTGCTTTGTATCATTTCCAAAGTCATGAAAAAAGTAGTGAATATGAAGCTTAGCGAATATTTGAAGAGATCTGAAATAATTAATGATCGACAATACGGATTTCGACATCAAAGATCAACCAGTGACTTATGTTTCTCACATTTGGCAGCATTCAATCGAGCTGTTGCATTCGATATTTCAAAAGCGATTGATCGAGTTTGGCATCGAGGTCTCCTTTCTAAACTGCGGTCTTATCGTTTGCCCCCTCAGTTGTGTGCTTTTTTGAAGAGTTTCTTGTCTGATAGGTCTCTCTATGTGGTTAATGATGGAGTGTCATCTGATATTCTCCCAATAAATGCAGGTGTCCTACTTTATTTCGGCTTCATATCAATGATTTGCTCGAGAAAACATCTTGTTCAATACATAGTTTTGCAGGCGACAGTACTCTCCTTACCAGTTTCTCTTCCAGAGTCCCCATACCATACTTGGTAAAAATAATAGAATGAGGTTACATGAACTTGGTGGAATTTAATGCTACGGAAACCCAGGCATGTCTCTTCTCAATAAAAGCCGATCTACCATCATCTAGTATTCAGATGTTAGGAGTAACTATTCCTACAAAGTCAAGTATCTCGATGCTAGGAATTACGATCAGAGATAATATCTCATGGGAAAAACCATGTGAGATCTATCGCTAAAGGTGCTTCCCAGAAACATGGATTTCTATTTCGTGCGAAGAAATACTTCACTTCTCGTCAGCTTCTAATGATCTACAAGGCTCAGATACGACATGTCTTGGAATACAGATCATCTTGTGTGGAGTTCGGCACCAAAATATTCATTGCGGCTTTTCGGTTCTTTCAGGGAAAGGAAATTCGTCTTGTTGGTGATTCTTCGCTCACAGACTCGCTCACTTCATTGGAACATCGCAGAAGGGTCGGAGACTTGTCTCTCTTCTATAGATATTTTCACGGTCGGTGGTCTTCTGAATTGTTATCAATGGTTCCACTCTTGGCAATATCTACACGGATGACTCGACGAGTACAGAATTCCCACCCCTTTCTTTTAAATTTGGAGACCATTCCTAGATGTTATGATAAAGATATCGACACGTCTCCACATATCACAGGACGTTTTGAAAACATCCATTACATGTCCATTTATCGTTTGTACGTCCAGGCCTAATTCTGGACGTTTCAAGTATGACCAGTTTACTTCATCCTCAGGACGTCCGGAAATGTATTTCCATAGAACGTCTACTGTAGGAACTTTACTATATTTCCTTCGAAACCACATTCGCATTGTATCATTTCATTACTTAATTACGTTTTACTATGACATCCTAGTATGGAAAGTTATTCCGATATACGTTCCCTGGCTATGATTTCAACTCATCAATAACATTCCGCTCATATTCTCACACTTCAATTATAATAATGAAATGAATGAAAAAAATCTAATCCAGCAAAACTTCAAGGTTAAATCATCAATATTGAACTTTGGTTGGTGCTTCCTTGCAAATTGTCGGCATTTTCTGAAAACATTGTCAAAAAAGGAAGCTGCAGTTCCTTTCGAGCACTTGGTTCTGTGTACTTGTGGTTCTGTGTTGTTGCGTGATGCGTAGGTATCATTGTCATTCGTGTTGTTGGTTTTTCGACTGTCCCTTATAGGTACGCGTCCATAGGTACGCATCGTACGTATCGTATGAAACTGATTTTAGAATTATTAGTATAGTAAGTTATACATATGCGTCCACTGACCGGCAGCGGATGGATCGCACGTATCGGTCCGTCGGTAATGCCGATGAAATTGATCGAAGGGGCAACTTTTCCGACTGGTGCGGATGACGTCATGCGGATTGCCGATAAGTGGACGCATGTCACAATAGGTAGTCACTGGTCGCCTCACAGATCATTTGAATTTTGTTACATTTCGACACTAAGTACACACACGTGCTTCAATTATAATTTTTATTACGCATATCATGGAGCAAATCAGTGAATAGTGTATGATATTCTCCAAATTGTGATCTTTTTTTGAATATGTCATATATCCACATTCTATGTCTTCTCTTATTTCCCCTCCTTCCTTCTTCATCTAATAACAAAGCAATAATGATAAGTTCTTCATCACTTTCTATGATCGGAAACATTACACACTGTAATGTTTCCGATCGTCCACTCACAACGAAAATGCGAATGTTACTTAAAAGCCGACCGTCGCATCGGCAATCCGATCGCAACGGATACAGTGGACGCACTACCACAAATCGATCCGTTTTATACGATCCGTACGATACGTACGATGCAAACCTATGGACGCGTACCTTATCTCCGACTCTCCGAAACCAGGGTAATGATAGAAATAAACTGTAAATAAGGTTCTGCTGTTTCAGTGATTGGTTGAATTTGCATGTGAATAATCGAAAGGAGAGTGCATTCATAATGTCTAGCAGTTCAAACTTAAACCAACATCATATGCGTGCTAAACGGCAATCGAAAACTGTTCCCTATACATTCTAGCCAACCGCAGCTTCATCACGTGAACAAAATCAACAGACAGCCGAATGTATTGAAGCAGCAATTTTTTTCAAGAAGAAGAGGAAAATCCTGCTCTTTTGACCTCTAGTGCTTCCGTCTCCAGTGATTCAGAGATTGAGAATATACCAGATGAGAGTGATTCTTGTTCTCATTCCCAACAAAACGAATCACACGTTCCTTCCGAATAAAGGATTTTAAATACATATTTTATTTTTGAAACATAATAAATGAAAATTGAATAATTTTTAGCATACAAAAACACAGGACGGAAATATATAGAACATCCTATAAATGTCCATTTCAGAACATAATTATGCCCATGAAATTTTTTTGAATGAACGTCCTGAAGACATCCTGCAAATGTCCGTTCGAAGGCCTGAAATATTCTATAATTGACGTTCTGAAGAAATTCCTAATTACTAACAATGGACATTTTGAGGATATCCTGAGTATCCGAAGGGGAACGTTTTGAAAACGTCCCTAAGACGTATTTGTGCTATCGTGTAGTCACAAGTGTATATCGAATGAAATCGGTATTGAAAGAAAATGGATATCCTGAAAAATTCATAGAAAAAATATTGATAGAAATTGAAAAACCAAACACACCTCACAATGGGGACATACAACTCACACAAAATAGACAACCTGTATCAAACATTATACCTTATGTACCTCGTTTGAACTGTAAGGGCCGGTTAGCGTCATTTTCTTCTTTATTTGAAGTACGAAGGATACCACTATCGTCAGAGTTTTGGAAATGAGACACGAGACAAAATGAAGGGGGTAGCCCTTCAGCATGTTTTTCGGATCAATTTTGAAAAATGAACTACCTCAAGTAGCACAACCATATCTGACCAAAATTGGTTCAATATTACGGATACATTGACCGTACGTTGGAAATATTATATTTGCCATGAGCATTCGACGATGTTGAATCAATATTCGAAAACAATATAAGGAAATATCGTTTTGATTATAATGGTGAAATATTGTAAGTGATATATCGACAAAAAAGATATATTCGATTGTTGTCATAATTTTTAGTTTTTATAATTTGTTTTCTACCTCACAATCAACCTAAGAAATGCACTCAATCACATGTACTAACCGATTACTTATCTGGATTAAACTCTGGCTACTGCGGGGCTTGAAATCACTGTCTTCACTATGGAAATATCATTGTCAACAACTTCACACTACACCAAGAAGCGACTTGTTTTAAGAATGAATCAAGTGGTGTAGATGTGGTGACTTCAAGTCATATTCAAAGTAACATCAAAATGTTAGCAAGTTTGGTTATAATGAAGATCTATTTGAAAATGACTGAAGGATCACAGTCTCAGGTCTGAAGGCGGTTTCAAATGTGAAAGCTGCTGTAAAAAGTTCTTGACGTGATTTTCTGGTATTGAAATTCACCACTCTCAAAATTCCAACACTCCTTTCAGGTTGTGATTCGAAAATGACTATATGAATATTTCCATTTCACTGTGAAAACAATACTCAAGCAATATCAGAATAAGCATCTATATCGCAGTATTATGCAAATATGCCACCTAATTTGATTATCAACGCTCCCACTCAATATCGACCATATATTGGAGTTCCGATGTTGAAAATTGATATCGAAAAAATATGCAGACAATATTGAAATATCTATGTGGCAGTTGAAATCTATTGTCAATATTGAATCAATATACATATTGAAATATCGGTTTTTCAATATTGAATCACATTAGGTCAACATCAGTTTCTCTACTTACGATGTATCTTTATTGGACCTAACTGAACTCGGGGTTCATCCAATATGATGTGCTGTTTGGGACTAGTCGAAATATAAGAAGTAGGTGTTTTTGAGTGATTCTAGCATTTTAGGTAGACTTTTCAACTAGCCCGTTCGAAAACTTGTGATTATACAATATTATGCTTCATAACATTTATTGTTGGTAATTTAAAAAAACATCACCTCTTTGCGAAAATATAGATATGTTGTCAGGATTCTTGAAATTTATATCAAAATGAACATTTCAAGCCGAAATGAATGCATTGTAATGTATTTTCCCGAACATATTTTCAATACCGTACCTGCCAACTGGCCTAATTTGGGTAGGTGAATACTTTTCCTCAGGCTAAACCTTCCTCAGCAAATTGAAATACGCAGCATTTTCGACTCCAACCTCACAACATCCTGTTATAAACAACTCATCAATAGAAACCAATTTCAAGAAACACCTACGAATGATTTACATCTATAAACAGAAAATTAATTAAATCGAAATCATCATCCGAATCGCAGCTATATTTCAGCGGTGCTAAAACTCTCTAATCCCATTAATTTAACAGATAAGCCAACTAATGTAACAGATGTATACGTTGATTACATAACAACATGCACTACTCTTCTAGCCTGTAAATTTCATTCCGGTCCAATGCACTTGAATAATGGGTGAAAGCATTATTTATATTCGATAAAAACTAATTTCAGCCAGCCGATAAAAATGTTTGAGAATTATACGGGAGCCGCACCCCGTATAGGTAATTTGGAAAGCGTATTGGATGTGTGGAAAGTGTATCAATTATTGTCTGGAGGGCCGATTCCATTAGGTAACTAGGTAATTCGTATTTTTCGCAAGAGCTTCTCGATGATTTATGACTATGATCTCAGAAAGAATCTGGTTCATCTCTATTAAACGCTTCATCAATAGTATCGGTAAATTTTTGAAAAATGCGACCAATGAGAATGGTATACTGTTTACCCAGTAGAAGAAGACTTACATTCCCGGATGACTGTGAATATTGCTTGTTGAGGCTTGAGCCGAGACAAGTTAAACGGAATGTGGTCTCTCTACGAGGTATACATACTGATTTTTCAGTAAATCTTTCGAAGATAACTGTACAAAAATTTGTCAAGCAATTCTAACAGTTCAACTAAAAGACAATAATATCACTTTGCAGTAAAGTAATGAACTTCTCCGCGAATAAATCGAGAATATTGAAATATCTGATAATATTCTGAGTGGATTAGAACAGCATTTCCATGAATCCAGTTATTTTAAGGCAATAAGGAATAACAACTGTTAGGAAATATCTATTCATATAACCAGTCGAAACAAGTTTTATTCAGTATAACGAAGGGCGTTGCAAGATCCTGCAAAATAGGGTAAGTCAAACAAAGTGAAATTTTCTGTCGAGTTATGTACAAGATTTTTATATATATATATTTTGTTATATCAATATCAATTTAACATTTTCGAAGAGTAAAAGTCTACTTAAAAAAATTTCCCAGTTATCAAGTTTGTTCATATTATCGCCTTATGGTCATTCACAATTGTGTAGAATTCGACTGGAATAAAATGTTTGCTAGGAGAAAAATATCCTGAACAGTGATTTGAAAATTGTTCATTCCGTTAACCAACTTACGAACGTCAACCCTCAGAAGTCGAAACTTGTGCAAGCAATGGATTAACGAGGCCTCACCTTTAAACGTGCGAATCCCAGCACGGTGGCCCGGCGGGGAATCGAACCCCGGTCTTACGCTTGAAAGGCGGAAGTGCTAACATCTACACTACCGAGAACCAGCCCCGGTCCACAGAATGATGAAGAAAAACGACAGAAAACGCTCTATATTATATTTTTTCAACACGTAAATACTCACGAAAGTGTGGTTAATAATCTCTTTTGACGTATCAAATAACATACCACAAAAACTAGCCTTCTTATAATAAAACAATGAATATAAAAGTTCAATAAAAATCTATCGTGGTCGCTTTTGAATGGAATTGTGAAAATTGAAAAAATGGAGAACCCTTCTTCTTCTCCTAGCAAGTCATAGAGACCATGTTGTAAATCGAAGAGGAAGTGAGGTAGATGAAACGATTGAAAATGAAGTTGACAATTGGCGAGTAATGACAGTTTGCTGTAAAAATGATTTTACTTCCATTCACTTTATGTCAACTTCATTTCATCCCTCTTCAATTTACAACATGGATTTCATGACTTGAAGAAAGATCCTTCCTTTTTCAATCTTCACAATTCCATTTTGAAGGGATCATGAGAGATTTGAATTACAGTTTTATATTCATTGTTTTATTACTAGAATGTTAGTTGTTGTGATATGTTTTTTTTTCTACTCCCTCATTCATTACGTATTTGATAGCTGGTAGGTAATGGCTCATTTACGATGCATGTGTATTTTAAGACAATGGCGGGCGCTTCCGGAATTGTTTTTTTGAAAAGACCGTGTGACACAGTCTTCACTTTGTCAAGATGAGAGGTGGGGGTTAAGGAGACTTAGGCCTCGTCACCAAATCACGAAGAAGTCCTGAGAATGGCTCCAAAGTGGGAACAGAAACGTCGACAGAAGAACGATTCCAGACACGCTTCAACCGGGAGTCCTGTCTTTTGATGTCATGTGTTTTGTGAGAGAGAAGCAAATAAAATAATTTCAAAATTCAATCTAGTATCAATTTTCATTTCAATTTCAGTACCCTTTTTTTTGAGAATCAGAAATTCAAATATATTATAGATCAATCTTGGAATTTCCTTATATTTAGAATCCCTGATCTAGGAGAAACCCAACTTATCTGATTGAATTTACTAAAAACATATATAGTGAAAAATTGGAACAATGATTCTGCTCAGTGCAGTTTCCGAACAAGTTCTGAAAGAATGTTCGTACAACGAACAAATTGTTCTAACCGAAATGTTTTTGATTCGCGGTAAAATAGTCTAGTGGTTATGTTTTCTGATATGAGATTGAAAATAAAGTTCAGGAGGTCGAAAATGGGAATAATATACACTCAGGAATGGAAAAATTCAATGGGAATAGTTCACCTGGACATGAGTTGGTTTCGTGAAACCTGGATATCAGCTATCTTACTGGAACTTGGAACATGTTTTAGCTGGTACGAATTAGTTTTTCTCTCTTCTTTCACGTCTCTCATTACTGGCTAGGATATGATCAGCTTTCTTTCAGGTTTTTCTGTTTCTGAATCTTCTCAAAATCTTTTCGGCTTCTCGTGAAATTTCTCGTGTACATTCTCGTTGATTCCACACACCCTGTTGCTATGGTCTCGTTTTTCACTCACGAAATTTTTCACAAACCACTACTTATCATTTTATTTTTACTTAATCCTATGTACAATTCATCATGATATATATTAAAATTCTGATTTCTAGAAAAGGTTTCTAATGGTATGTATATCAAGTTTTTATCATTTTCCATTCATCTCTCTCATTAATTTCCTTGTAATTCTTCGAATTGTGTTAAAATTTTAGTTTTGTTTTCATGTCCAGTCAGTGAAATTCATTGTACAGCGTGTTTTCATGTCAGTCTTGAGTTCTATTTTGTATAAAGTGTTTAGTAAAATATTTTCCAGTAACAGAGATGATTAATAAGTACTGTATCGTAGGTTGCCTAATGTGGAGCTGAATGTCTTGTAGTTTCCTCAGTCAGAAACCATACCGCAGCTAGCTGCTGATAAGTTCCTCAAATAAGGATGTTGGATATTTGTTTTCATGGTTGATGTTTTTTGGTTAGCCGAAATGAGCTAGTCATATTGTTGGTAACGTATAACTACTCCATATATTTATTCCTCTACATTTGATATCCACAATTTTACATTTTTCCTTTGTTATATATATATATATATATATAGAGAGAGAGAGAGAGAGAGAGAGAGAGAGAAAGAGAGAGAGAGAGAGAAGGGTAGACTCTTGACTGGACTAGTTGAAAAAACCGTCTAAATTTGGAAAATCCTCATGCAATGAAAATTAACCTTGGGGTTGCAGTCATAAATTGAGTTTGGCCTGATATAGTGAAACTCTTTATTAAATTGTCGAGCTTTCGAAAATCTTTATTTTCTTTTTCAAGACAATAATGTGAGATTAGATATAAAACAGCAGAAGAAAAATCCTTGTCCATCACAAACAGAAAAAACATTTCTTATCAGAAACATTCATAAAAACTTAACTGGAAACCATGTCTCCGAAAATATCACTGGGAAGAAATGGAACCATTCATCCATATTACATTGAAGTGCATTGCATGAGGATTTTCCAAATTTAGACGGTTTTTATATATATATATATATATATATATATATATATATATATTCTTTGCATATTCTCTAACATTCTCAATCTGCCCACCGATCACCCGGATTCAAAATCGAAGGATGATTGTCCAGCATACTTTCATTTTCCATGAATGCAAACGCAGTAAATCTGACTAGAGTTGCAACAGTGATTCGTTAAATTCGAAGGCTGAGCCTAATAACTGTCGAATATGGAACACGACCAACATTCACCATTCCTATTTACCATTCAATACCGAGTGTTGCAATGGAAACAAATTGACTTTTTTTTCCTAGATGATTACAGGAAACCGAGAATTAAGTTCACACTGATCACTCGCACGCACAGGTGTAATTTTGATTCGAGAATACGGGATTGGTTGTAAGAGAATCTCTTGCGATAGAAACAGAAAAAATGTTTTCAATTCATACTTAGGAATATACTTTTTTGAAGTTTAATAAATTGTACTTGTATGCGGACTTCTTTAATTGTTCTTAATTTCTAACTGCTACGCAAGCGTATGACAAAAAATTTGGTGAACATTGTTGAGGATTTATGTTGTTGTTGTTATGTTTTTTCACACACTCACTATGATAATAAACTAATATCTATTTCATAATGATTTCGATATATATTTTTAATCAATTGAAAATCCAACTCAGTGGCGGCAGGCTACATCGAGAATTCGGTCCAGAAAAAAATCATCATTTCCAATACACTAGTGAACTATATCGAGACTAGCAATAACGAAATAAATATAAATATTCCTTCCGATTCCAGATCAGTGGGACCTGGTATGAACTTTTTAAAGAACGCAATAAACGATCTTAATTATTTTTGTGCAATCGGATTGATCACAGTTATCACGTTCAATATAAATATGAATAGAACGTTTATAGTTTTCCTATATCCATGGGAACACCATAAGTAATACTGTCGTATAAAAGGCCTTAATGAAGAACCTTTTTCGGAATCAGGTCGCGACATTGACTTACATATACACATTCATTGCCATGGGTTGATGCACGTTCAATTGTTTTGGCCCGGCGCCTCCACCATGTCGGGAAGTAAGGTAGGGATTTGGTCCTTCCTTGGGGTTGAAGTAGCTCAGATGGTCTTTGTGAAAACCAGGATGAAATCAGTTTGTGAAAACACAAATACAAACTTTATTGATTCACTCAACATCACTGAACATGCCCGAGGGAAGAATGGCTTTACTGACTACATTTTTGTCTATCTCCTCCTATCTCAATCGTTCGAAGACTTATTTAATAATCCCCCATCAGAGCCACAACACTTATTATATAACATATTTGATTTGCTGGATATGATGTTTGCCAGAACAATTGAACGTTCATCAACTCATGGCAATGAATGTGCATATGTATGTCGCGACCTGATTCCGGAAAAGGTTTTTTATTAAGGCCTCTTTCAATGAAATATCAGTGATAACTGTAAATATAGTATTTATAGTTCTTCATTGAAAAACATAGCGTATGCAACTCTCATGTAACGGTTATTGCATGATTGGTTATTGTATATTTCTAACCTTGTTTCAGATTGGAAAGTGGAGAGGTCGGAAAATACTTTGCCGACCACTCACAATTTCTCGACCTTGTATTCTTTCATTTGAAACGTCGATACGCTCATCGGCATTTATGGAAAACGAGCTATTCCTACTCACTATATTACGGTATCACAGATTATCTCAGTATCAAGCGGACAGAGAGATTGAAGGTTCTCAATTTTTCCATTGAAAACCACAAATGTTTTCATTAACTAACACACTCGTTTTCAAAAATCGCAGGCTACCGGTTTATCAGCAACTTTTTCAAATACAAGATCCAGCGCTCTCCGTCTCATGGTCAGAAATGCCGTTAAAACTTCAATAAGAAATCCAAACGTTGTTCATTGTGAATCGCAATGGAAATATTTGAGATATGATTGGCATGAAAATCGCATTCATTAAAACGAAGCTGAGAGGCAAAACTTATTCGAACTCTATGTAGGCAAATGACATTTACAAAAAATGAGAATCACGACATTCGTTGCAACCTTCATCAAATTCGTCTATTATCAATGCCTACTTGAAACACAGAACTCATTTGAATTATTTTTGCATCTATTCAATTCTTGCTCATTACATTATTTCGAATAATTGTGAATGGAATACCTCGGTGAAATTTATCAAAGGTAATACCACGAGTCCTCCAAATTTAATCGATAAATTTTTATTTTCCACAAAAACTTTTTTATTTGGCAAAAGTATGAAAACAAACCGATTGATAAAATCACGAGTCCGTAGGACGAGTGATTTTATCTAATTCGGTTTGTTTGAATGCTTTTGCCTCAAAATAAAAAAGTTTGAGTGTTTCGATAATGAAGATTTATCTTATTAAATTTGAAGAACGAGTTGTATTCGGAGAGATTATTTCCTGAACAAATAGAAGAAAGAACAATTTAATTGATCAGTATTTCATTTACATACGAAGGAAAGGAGAATAGCTGAAAATTTTACAAATTTGATATGTCAAACAACGATGTATCCCCTCTATGATCCAGAAGAGATATGATGCTTACGCAATGAATATGATAATGCTTGCCGACGATACCAAGAGATGGGGTCACATCTCTCATTGTAAAAGGTTGATAATTGAAAATTTCTTATGAAATGAAAATCGCGCCAGAAGGAACATAAAATCATTCTTTATGTCATTGTATCTAAATCTTCATACAACGGTTTCTTCTCATACAACAAAAAATAATTGTATTTAATAAAAACTAATTGTACGCCATCTTCATTTGATTTAAGGAAACCTTAACTATTTGATTCGGTCGTTCGCTATATCTGTCATAAAGTTGGGGTTATGAGCTATTTACGTGTTTGAGTGTTCATTGAAATGTGTTATGTTATTATTATGCTGAAAAAGTGAATGACTATTAATAATAAGGTAACTCTTCATTCATGATAATTTATATAAATATGAGCCAGTTCAATGGAATCGACGCGGTAAACCGTATAGTTTTGACAGTGCAAAGGTAAACAACGTTTTATCGAAAGGACCAGGCAGTTTTATCAGTATAATACCCAATGATTGGCTAGAATAACCATAGAATAACCCGCTACTATTGGTTGAAATGCCAAAAACGTCACATTTTGACAAGTGTAAAAAATAATCATTTTTAATTCTAGAGAGATGATTTACTTTCCTATTCGAGAATATGTTTTTCACAACTCAAATAAGCAATGGCTCGGACAGATTGTTCTCAATATTCAACCGATACGTAAGTGTATGACATTTATAAAGATGACAGATATTGGATACGCAATAATTTTTGTGAATCAACCTTGGTTTGAATATTTATATTTTTTTGTATCATTTTATTTTGATGATTATAAACAATATAGTATGCAAAACTCGGCAAAAATACCACATGTGAAGAATTCTTTAATAAATAAAGAACCATATTCACTAGAAGTATATTTCAACCAAAGTACATATCTTTCATCTCGACACTATTCCACTTCTATATTTCATTTGTTTTGTAACATGTAATGTGTTTCTGTGAAATGAAGATTATTATTATTTACTAGAATTAAATTGATCATGATATTTATCTGAATGAAAAGCCAAATGAAATCTTTCGCCGAGATCACTCATATTTCAAAATATTCTGTTCTGAATTTCTAATATCAGATATCCTGAAATTCAAAGACTCGAAATTCGTAGATTGGGTGCTTTCAACAATGAAAACATCAATTAATCCAGAGCAGATTATCTCAATATTATAGACTATTTATATAATATTTGATGCGATAAGTGAGACAGTCTATCAATATTCCCACTCATGAGCTTACGGTATATTTATCTTAAAACAAAAACAAGCTCGTCTGGGCTTGAGACTGAATATTGATCCTGGGGTGAACGATTTTTCAATGGAAACAGCTCTCCATTTCCATTTATGTAGTAGAAGGATCCTATACATGTTATCTATTAGATTCAAGTTACTTGGTCTTGGTTGAACTTTTTCGTGATATAACGGGCGACGGATATATGGATGGGAATATAATTGTTCAGTGAACGACTCATTCTTTCTTTTATATGAATTGGACACCTTTAATTGATTTACAAATACCAGTCTTTTTACTCCTTGAACAGAATTTTCCCCTTCTCTTCGTATTGATTTGTAGAAGAAAAACTCTGAGGAGGAGATCAATAGATTCAGAGCAAGAAGGCAAAAAATTATTTGAAATAACAAGAGCTTGTTTTTCGATAGTAGTGCATATACCGGGGCCATATTTTCTACGAATACTTGACCAACCAGCGATCGTGCATGTACACTATAGTAGTGCAATTACTTATCAAAAAACTACTTTTTATCATTTCAGACAATTTTTTGCACCTGTCCTCTAAGACCAGGACTTGGTTGAATTTTGCTATTAATGAATTCCACTGAGTTGATGGCAGTCCATTTTGAAACCTATGCCAAGTATGGTAGGTCTGGAAGGAAATCTGGTAAGACGGACTTACTGTTGCCCGCATGAATTGTTTATTAAAATGAAAAAGGTATATATCTCGCAAACAGCTGTATTTTTGGATAGGAAGCCAAATGAAACCCAACTGAAAACCTCTTTGGAAAAGTCAAATTTTTCAATTAAAAATCAATACACTGGAAAGGTAAGTCCTGTTATAATATTTGCATCCAACTATTTGAAACAATAGCCAATTTTTAGGAGCCAAAAAATGTTCCCTAATGATATCCAATTACTATAAGACGCTTTACCGTAAGATTCGTGCAAGATAGAATATCTTCATTACGTTGTCTCTTGAACTGGACCAAAATATATCAGTTATAACGACTAGTGCTAATAATATAGAACGCGAGGCCTTCAGCTATGAAGAAATCCAAATCAAAACAAGAGTGGATACCTCTCGATTCGATTTCACAACAGATATAAATAATCTTCCATCGACTTAAGATCTAGCAATCCAATAAGAAGCGATTTTATTGCGAAGCACACAACATTAAGTTAATAACGTTTCTGAAATCAATTAGCCATCCACAAAATGCACATCATCATGCAAAGTACTTACAACTACTCGAGAATCGTTTACTCTTTTGATGGTGTAGAAAGAACAGCGGGGAGGGAAGTTGTAGCACCATTTGTAGTTTCGTAAGGTGATATTACGCACGTACGTCTCAGTAACGTTCACCAGGTGACTGGAAAATTGAGATAGAATCTATAAAGTTAGGATGGGTAGCTTTGGTAAAAGATAAAGAATGGTTTATTGTTTCAAAGACACTTTTCAAAGTGGGTGAATTTTTTCTAATTTATTGGGGGTGTTGACCTATCTCAATCTGAAAAAAATTGAAATCTACGTTGGAATCTTTAGAAGTAATATTGGAATCTTAAGAAGTAATATGTATTAATGCCATTGTAAAAATAAAAAATGTGGCAATTGCGACATTCAATCTGACAATTGATAGATTCAATCTGTCCAACTCTGGTTCCAAAAAATCCAAAAAGTTTTTCATTCCAGGAAAACTATTGCTTGATCACTCCTTTTGCCACTACCCTTTACTATTGAAATCGATTTCATTTTCTATAATGTGAAACTAAAGCAAATCCCATTTATCGACTTCTTGTCCTAAATTCTTCAAAGCCCTCGAATCCTTTTAGACTATTCAATAATTTTCTGGTTTCGAGGCAGACTCTTTCTAGGTCAGAAGACTTGAACATGCCAATTCGCCACCCCATCTGGATCGTTTTGGTAACCAATTAACAATTTTCACGTTTTAGGGTTTCGCTCAAAACTTTGTTTCTTCAATTCTTTAAACCAGTTCATGAGGTAAGGTGGTGAATAATTAAACAGGCAGAAAGAATTAATAAATCTATTGATTGAACGGAAAAAACAAACCAATCGTACTTACAAATAATAAATCAATATTGTAGCCGTGGTCACACCTTGGGGACTGCCAGCAAGCCACTCACTTTCAATAAATCCCTCAATTCCCCTCTTTCTATATCCAGGTGGAAAATCTGTCAGCAAATCCAATTCCCATCATAAAAAGCCAACATTTACCGAAGTGTTGAAACAGCGGTCTCAGCAGTTAGTTTATATTACTTGATACAATGTGATTTGGATACTTCCGCATATGCCGCCTGATATTCGATGAAAATAAAGAGGAATTGGTGTTTCTACAAATATATTTGGTTAAATTGGTTTTTTTCAATAATGTGACAATGGTGTGAAATTCGTGTGATCACGAAATGACGACTTTTGTCCGAAAAAATTATTTAAATAAACAAATGTCACTATTTTGATGTTATTATCTTTGGAATGAGATTTATCGAAAAATGTTTCCTACGAAAAATATGCACCTTTATGAAATCTACAAAATAAGTCCTACGCAAAAATCACGTAGGATTGTTGGTTTAGCGGTAATTCACTGTTAAACAACAATTTTTCAGAAAAATTATCACTACATTTACGTAGTTTATTTATAAAGTACTGTTCTGAAACTCATCCACCACCTAAAAAAAACCATCCTGAAGAGATATCGGTGTGTTTTATCAAATAGAATTTACCCCTTAACTATTATGTTATTCAAAATTATATTCAAGATTGTAATGGGTTTCAGCGAGAAGCGTATTTAAAAAAAAATCTCAATATTTTCATTACAACCCAGGATAAATAATTTTTTCGTTTCTTTATAGAAAAATTGTCACATTATCGTCATACAAGCAAAAACGTCAAGTTACCTATGATGGAAAATTCAACTTTTCATCAATCATTTGAGCAGTGGTTGGAATTTTATACCATATTTGATAATCTCGTTCATATTCATTCGAAGCTTTTCGACATTGGAAGTTTTTATTATTCGAAAAATTCCACTCGGTGTAATGCAGCCATAGTCATCAGCTCATTAGAAATTTCAGGAAGAAATTACAGTGAGGCTTGGACTTCACTCAAGGATCGTTATGAAAACAAAAGGTCCATTAGTCACAATGATTCATTTTTCAATTTTCCCTCAATAATGAAAGTGTCTGCTTCACAAGTCAGAAAATTATTGGATTTGAGGGCTTTGGAAAATTCAGAATTAGAAGTCGAAAAATGGGATATGCTTTGGATTCACATTATAGAAAATATACTCGATTTCAAGTAAAGGGGATCGGCAAAAGGAGTGTTCAAAAAACAGTTTTGCAGAAATGAAGAATTTCTTGGAATTTTTGGAACCAGAGTTGGACAGAATTGTGAATTAAATTCATTTGAAATGAATTGACTTATTTTCAATTAATTCAATTCTTTGGCTTCAATTCACTCTGAAAAACAGTATCAATTGACAGATTGAAAGTCACAATTGTCAGATCGAATATATCAATTGACACATTCAATCTGTCAATTGACAGATAAAAAGTCAATTGCGAGATTTTTTAGTTTTGCAATGGCAGATATTTCAAAGCGGAAAATAGTTTTTGAATTTTTTGATAGGCTTATTTGACTCATACTAATTATAAGAGGTTGCTGACTATTAAGTCAACCCTTCTTTATATGTATATATTCTAATACTTATTCTTCATTTATCCAGATTGTGACTATTGTGAGTTTGAAAACCCAAAAACTACTAAAAAATAATGCGTTTTGAATTTTCTGTCGGTTTTGAAAAGATCCGTTTTATGTGTTGATATTAGAGCAATATTATTTTCAAAACATTTTCAAATTCATGTAACATCATCGTACAACAGAAAAGGAGTGCTGACAAATTTGATATTTTACAAAATTTCAATGTATTTTCACTGGAACCTCAACAGGCCCGTCTCTGAAATGCATGTGATGAGATCTGTATATGAACCTGTTCACTTTTATCTCCGGTTATACGTAACAGCTCACTCAAAACGTAACTTTTCGATAATAAAGATAACTGGAATTACCTTTCTTCCGTGAGGCAAATGTGGTCACCAACCAGTTTCCCATATATGATGTGGAATTTTATTACGAAAATAATCTGCAGTAACTTCCACATTGCGATACCTGTAACAAAGATTGCGTCCATTAAATGATATTGGGGCAAGTGATGCTGTTAATAATATTTAATATTTACGAGATGAGATTCCTCAATTTTGACAAGTTACCATGCGAACTAAAAAACTTTTTGGAAATTTTTTCGAGGCGCACGATATTCAAGTGGTAATTTTTTGACAGTTCAAATAATGTAGATATACCTGTGAACAATGCAAATTACATTTCTACCAACTTTAGTGACCTAAAATTATGAAAGATCGATATACTGAACTAGTACCATCTGATCTGATTTGGTGTAACTCAAGATGGTAATTTTTTTCATTTAAAGAAATATGGTAGTTATACCTACGAAGGATTTTTTTTCAAATTGCTTCATGTTAATTTTAAAAATATAATTCTATCATCTTTAGTGAAATAAAATTAGCAAAGAGCGATAGACTGGGATGGTACCAATCTGAGTTTTAACATTTGGTGTAACTAAAGTTGTTTTTTTTTTATCATAACGAAATATGGTAGATATACCTACAAAGGAATTTCTTCGAAATTTCATTATGTTAAATTTAGTTAACTAAAATACTGAACCGGTTGAACAAAGATGACAAATCAACATATGTCAAAATAGCAATACCCTGATCAACTTGACAATCAGAGAAATTAATTTGAAATTTCAGGTTGGATTAATTTTTTTTTCCAAATCATGGTGTGAAATTTTTTACTGAATACCACGCAAGTTTGAATTATTCCTGGAAATTTTCTTTCTGGCACGAATATTGAAAGAAATTATCCCTTGTCGCTTCCCTATTCGTGCCCTATAGAAAATTTCCGGAAATAATTTGTACGCATCAGGAATTTCGAATTACTAAAATTTGAAGATTCCTCCATGGTTTTCTAGATCAAACTGATCTTTCATTAGGGATTTCAATCACATATCCTGATATTGATCTCACTCGTTTCGTTAACAAGATATAGGTTGTTGATTTCACTAGGGACTCAATGATTTCAGCAAGGATTTCGAAATTCCATCTGGAATTTTGAGGTTTCACTTATGATTTCAGGATTCCTAGGTGGATTCCATTAGATATTTTAAAATTCGCATTGCGATTTCAGAAATTATCAAAGGTAATACCACGAGTCCTTCAAATTTAATCGATAAATTTTCATTTTCCACAAAAACTTTTTTATTTGGCAAAAGTATGAAAACAAACCGATTGATAAAATCACGAGTCCGTAGGACGAGTGATTTTATCTAATTCGGTTTGTTTGAATGCTTTTGCCTCAAAATAAAAAAGTTTGAGTGTTTCGAAAATGAAAATTTATCTCATTAAATTTGAAGAACGAGTTGTATTTGGAGAGATTATTTTTTTAACAAAAAGAAAGAAGAACAATTCAATTGATCAGTATTTCATTTACATAAGAAGGAAAAAAGAAAAGGTGAAAATTTTATAAATTTGAAATGTCAAACAACGATGTATGCCCTCTATAATCCAGAAGAGATATAATGCTTACGCATTGAATATGATATGACGATACCAAGAGATGGCGTCACACCTCTCATTGTACAAGTTTGATAATTGAAAATTTCTTATGAAATGAAAATCGCGCCAGAAGGAATATAAAATCATTCGTTATGTCGTTGTATCAAAATCTGCATACAACGGTTTCTTCTCATACAACAAAAAATGAATTGTATTTAATAAAAACTAATTGTACGCCATCTTCATTTGAGTTAAGGAAACCTGTTCGCTATATCTGTCATAAAGTTGGGGTTATGTTATGAGCTATTTACGTGTTTGAGTGTTCATTGAAATGTGTTATGTTATTATTATGCTGAAAAAGTGAAAAGTGGATGACTATTAATAATAAGGTAACTCTTCATTCATGGTAATTTATATAAATATGAGCCAGTTCAATAGAATCGACGCGGTAAACCGTATAGTTTCGACAGTTCAAAGGTAAACAACGTTTTATCGAAACAATCGAAAGGACCAGGCAGTTTTATCAGTATAATACCCAATGATTGGCTAGAATATTCATAGAATAATCCGCTACTATTGGTTGAAATGCCAAAAACGTCACATTTTGACAAGTGAAAAAAATAATCAGGTCAAATTTCTAGAAGAAATCATTGATATGTGAGATTTCTGGTCCCTTGTTTCCAAAAATGAGATAGACTCCAATGAATACAAGTAGATTGAGCCTGACCGTTTAGCAGTCAACATTTCAACTTTCAGGAATTGCGACTAGGTACAGCTAAGATGTCTAGAAGGATGGTGCTGGGACCGATGCGATATTGTTTAGAATTTTATGGCGACACTTATCTGTCATTAGTGTCATTTTCACGTATCGTGGTGTGTTTCTCAAATTCATCGCTAGTTGACGCTAATTGGAAGTGCATAGTCAACCGATCGATCGACAAACTATATTCTTTGATTCGAGCAGTCAACAAAATGAGCAAAATCTAATGTCATACTCATAAAAAACAAAATCGAATGAAAGGAACACAATTAAAGGGAATTTGGCCAGTATTCTAAACAAATAATATAGGTTGTTGATCAGTCAGCGTCCAAAAGTAAAAGTATAGCCAGCCGTCAGGTAGGCCGTTTATACATTTCCTAGAAAATTTGTAACTCTTCGTTGCGTACGCCATCTGAACTGATTTGATGTCGAAAAGCCATGATGCTTATTATCATAGTAGGCATGTGTCGCCAAGTATACCCCAAACATGCCCAGGTATAACTCAGTACACCATCCTTCTAGACATCTTAGGTAGGTACAGCTTAGACGTATATCTCCAGAAATCTCTTTGAAGTATAGTAAGATACAAAAACACCTATTATATGTTCACCGTTATGAAATTTATTCCTAGTATGTGGCTTGCATGAATCCACCTTTAGGTAGTATATATTAGGATGCTTTTTGCACTTTTTGGAAAACTAATGGTTTTCTCTGCTTTATAATGTTGAAGACGAGCGAATAAGAGAGTGACTAACGTTTGATCAGAAGAAGGGGGAATTTTGTGTGTTCAGACAACAGAAATTTGATGTGGAAAATTGTGAACTTTTACACCAAAAAGGCCCTGTATCTCCGAAAATATAAGAGACCGCCGATTATTTCATTTACATTTTTTGTAGAGGAGACCGAATTACGTGAGTTCCACAAAAAAACATTCGGTAATTATCCGTTAAGCGGACACCATCGTGAAATTTGAAAATTTTTGGTGGAACTAACGTATTTCGGCCTCCTGTCCAATAAAGTTTTTGGGGCTCGCAACTAGTTTCGGAGATACGGCTCCCCAAAGACAGGAAATCGGGGTTTTACGCCTATGTTTGTTTCTCAGCCAATTCCGCTCGAAATTCCTCCGTCTTTTTATCAGCACAATATACTCATTCTATACATCCTTCTTCAACACTTTCCAACAGAATTATAAGCATTTTTCACTTCAAAACTCTAAAAGGTAAATCGTCATAGAAATTCGAGGTTAGCAAAACAGTAGAACGCGCGATGCGCGTTCTATTGTTTTGCTACTGTTTTGCTAACCTCGAATTTTCTATGACGATTTATCTTTTAGAGTTTTGTAGTGAAAAATGCTTATAATTCTGTTGGAAAGTGATGAAGAAGGATGTAAAGAATGAGTATATTGTGCTGATAGAAAGAAGGAGGAATTTCGAGCGGAATTGGCTGAATAAACAAACATAAATGTCAACCCTGAAAACCCCGATTTCCTGTCTTTGGGGGGGCCGTATCTCCGAAACTAGTTGCGAACCCCATAAACTTTATTAGACTTTTTTGTTCAGGAGGCCGAAATACGTAAGTTTCACCAAAAATTTTTAAATTTCACGATGGAGCCCGCTTAACGGATAGTTACCAAAAATCCAAAACAAAGGTGCTCATAGCGACCGAAGTATTACCGTTTGTACAAATACAGCATATCTATGTTATGAAATAACAATTTTATTTCACTTTATGCTGGATATCAAGATGTATATAGGTTCATGTCCTTAACTCAACACATTACTAAATAAGTCCTCGGTAGTATAGTGGTCAGTATCCCCGCCTGTCACGCGGGAGACCGGGGTTCGATTCCCCGCCGGGGAGAGTTTTTTTTCTCCAAATTCTAACAAAATATTAAATTCCAAATTCAATCCTCAGAAATTCCGATATGAAAGTTTCCGATAAAAAGATTATGGTTTTCCACAACCGTACGTATAAATTTCAATAACTGAATCCAGTCTATTTTGCCCAAGTCATATCATTTCACTCACTACTACCTACTGATCTGTGTACCTACTTTTGTTTCATTGTTTTAAGTTGTTAGAGAAAACAATAATGATGTTTTGGAAGGGACGATATTGATAGAGCTGGTGTTTCTACCAGCAGTGTCAGAGGTTTGAAGTTTCAGAAAATGTAAGGAGTTGAAGGAAAATATTTTTGGACAGGGAACTTTAGCATTACAAGGGCTATAAAAAAATGTAAACGCTGCATTCCAAAGAAAACATCACATGTTGATATTCGGTCTAGGTGGTTCGACTTATATTTGCATACAACATAAGGTTTGAATGTAAAGGATACATATTTTTGGAACTACAAAAATCAACAGAAATTGTAGAGTTTCACAGTTCTTGAATAAATGAGTACATTTTTGAATTTCAATAATATCAAATTTGACAATATTTTCAATACAATTATTTTGACATATCAAACCTTCTACCCTCAAAACACCACAGTGCAACTCGAGGTTGAATTAAAGAATAAGCTGCCGCAATGACACTGCACACTGTACTTCATTTTTCTATATAACAATACTGGATATCGTAATATATAAACGCACTGCGTTGTTCGTCCCCCAATTGAAGCATGAACTGAAATACTGTCCCTTGTAAAAGAATCGAGTACTCATTTACCGGAAAATCTTTGTCATCTGTCTGCGCTGTTTAGTGTATTGAGCAGCGAGAGGAGGAAGTTTATTGCCAAATTTGATTATTTGCTTCGGTATTTGCTCTTTGGTAACCGAAATTTGAAAAATAACGCAAATTTGGCATTTTGAAATTGTTTCGTTGTTCATAAACAGTGCGTTGACAGTATAATGACAGCAGGCTGAATCATTTTAGTTATTACTAGCTGACCCGGCCACGCGTTGCTGTGGCTAAAGTTTTTGTTATATTACATTATAGTAAACAATCTAAGAGAAACAATAAGAGAACATCAGTCACGGAGTCCACTATGCTTTTTCACACAGATGGTATTTGTAAAAAAATATGGTGATCTCCTTATTTGACTTTCTACTACTATAACCCTTTAGTACAATGAAATTATTTACGAACAAAGACGAAAATGTTGATGTTGGTATACAAATTCACTGGATTGAGATTTGAAGGGGAAGTACGTTGAACACAATTAATTAAAATGTTCTTACACTTGATATTAAGCAGAAATCAATATGTACAAAATAAAAATTTATCAGATTTATTATTTCCATTTAATTTTATAACAAATATAAGTATATTACAGTATAATGCAGTAAATAACATGTGACGCTTAAACTCATGAATGAGGTAGGCAAGGCAGACAGTCTTAAACTTTTAAACATTAATATCTATTTTTTTGAATTATAAATACTGTTAGATACCTTCCCATATCATAATTTGTTATTGTTAGATGCTTTCCCATATCATAGATTGTTATGTACACGTAAGGGTCAGCTTTGTAATCTTAAGTCCATATTCTTTCCTATCATTATCATTTGCCATTCATATATCAATATTTGGAAACTTAATTAACATCATTACATTCATATCTAAACGTTGAACGATTATGTATTTAAACTCAACCGAACCCAATTATGATATCAAACTTGTTTATTTATTCATTCTCCTCCGACAAAACAATTATGTTATCTGAATGTATAAAATCATAGTTATAACTCATAACAAGTCAGTTCTAATTCAGACACAGTAGTTCATCTCTTGTCTTATACAGAAGTTAGTAAAATATCGAAGGTGTAAATAAAGTTTAGTTAAAACCGATTCACAGAATAAGTTCTTTGTTCCTCAAATAATTGGTTCACAACACCAAAATTGGCGCAGTCACAGTAGGATCATCGTCACAAATTTGGAAACATCACCGATAGAATCAGCAGATTGAAAGTGATCCTTCAAACAAATTTGACAAGTTTCAACTTCTTAGACGACGACGGATCATCTCCATCGAGGAAGAAGAGTTTCTGAGTGGCAAACAGTGGATTTCAGACTACGGAAACTTCTCAACTGGTCACACGAATATAGGGTGAGACAAAACTGTACACTTGATATTTTACTTCAATCTGTCACATTGCTTTTGTTGTGCTCCAACTCAAGTAAACCCAAAATCCAACAAATTCAAATCCAGAATCTCATATAACATTTCACATACATAAAAATCATGTCTCAAGCAAATTCAACAAATTCGACTAATAACGTAGAATTGAAAATGTCTTTCATTTGTTCATTGATTCCAAGATGTTTTGATGGAAATAGATTAGAATTGCACGAATTCATAAGTAATTGCGATAATGCAGATACCTTTGCAACTAATGATCAAAAAACAGCACTTTTAGCATTCATTCTTTCAAGGTTAACTGGCAGTGCCAAAGCTCAACTCTCCGGAAAAGAAGTTAATTGCTGGAACGATCTGAAAGATATTTTAGTAAAATTCTATGCAGATAAAAAACACTTTACCCAACTTATGGAAGAACTTAGTGCACTCAAACAAGGATTTCAAGAGTCAGTAATAGATTTTTATAATAGACTAGACAAAATAGTTACAAGAATAATAAATTTGATTAATTATCAGGATATTCAAGAAAAACTTGGTCGAATTGAACTTGTCAGGGAAATAGCTCTACAAAGATTTATATACCATTCAAAGCCAGATATTTCAAGATTTTTACGATCAAAAGAAATCAATGATATAAATTCAGCTCTCAATGCATCAATCGAAGAAGAAAAAGCTTTACGTTTAAATACACCATCTCATACGTCATCAACAAAATTTTGCAATCTCTGCAAACGAAATAACCATACTTCTAAAGAATGTCGTAAGAATAACTATCAAAATCACCAATTTCCCCAAAATAAACGAAACCCTAGTAATGGACCAAATACTAATACTCTCACACGGTCAAATAATTCAAATCCAAATCAAAATCCAAGCTATCAGAATAAATTCTGTCGTTATTGTAAAAAGAGTGGTCATCTAATCAACGAATGTCGAAAAAGACAATATAATAATAATAAAAATCAAACCACAAGTTCACAGGTAAACTCATCAAACAATCAGAGTGATTTAAACTACTCACAATCCCAGATCAACGTCGTATCTGTGGATTTCATATAAACGAAACCGACGATCCACCATCACAAACTCAAATCAAATCAATAAATCTACCTAAACCGAATCATAGTAAAGATTCTCAACAAATTCCTAACTCAAACGTCGAACAAAATCACTCAAAGCACGCCAATATTCATACCATTCCAGACAATAGTCATTATATCAGAACATTTTATCAAGGAATCGAATTCAAGTTCCTAATAGACACAGGAGCATCCGTATCTATAATAAAAGCGGAAAAGATTAAACAAACGAAATCATTTTATAATCCTAACGAAATAATTACGTTAAACGGTATCAACGCTAACTCCCCAATTCTTACCGCGGGTACAATAAATCTCAAACTCCAGATAGACGAATTCGAATTTCCTATCAAGTTTCATATCGTGAAACAAGAATCTAATATCCCATACGACGGCATAATAGGGAACGATTTTCTAACTACACAAGAATCGGCGCAAATTGATCTCAATAAAAATGAACTCAGAATAAAATCAATTCCTAATCCAATTACAATCAACTCCAAATCTAATCCTCATATTCTAGATCCGAGATCAGAAACTATAATTGAAATTAACGTCAAAAATCAAAATCTCACAGAAGGCATTTGTCCAGAAATACAGATTTCCGAAGGTGTTTATCTCGCGAAATCAATCGTTAAAGTAGTAAATCAAAAAGCCATCACCACAATTTTGAATACAACCGATAAAAAATTAAGAATTAATAATGTAGAACTGTTTCTTGAACCATTTATCGAAAACCAGTCAACAATTTTAAATATTCACGAAAGGAACCAGGGAAGTTTCAACAGATTAAATACCCTCTCGAAAAATCTTAGGCTTAATCATCTGAATTCAGAAGAAAAAAACTCAGTACTGGATATTTGCAACGAATACAACGATATTTTCTATTTACCCAATGATGATTTGACTTCAACCAATGCTGTTGAACATGAAATCAATACCACAGATAATAAACCCATTGTGTCAAAAATCTATAGATTTCCACAAATTCATAAAAATGAAGTTGATAAACAAATCACGAAAATGCTCAAGCAAGGAATCATCAGACCTTCAGCATCACCTTACAATAGTCCACTTTGGATTGTTCCAAAAAAATCCGACGCTTCGAACGAAAAAAAATGGAGAATAGTTGTCGACTACCGGAAACTAAATAACGTCACAATAGGAGACGCATACCCATTGCCCAACATTGAAGAAATTTTGGATCAGTTAGGTCATTCTAAGTATTTCACCACTTTGGACTTAGCATCTGGATTTCATCAAATTGGCATAAGAGAATCCGATATACCCAAAACAGCGTTCTCTACTCCTTCTGGTCATTTCGAATTCACTAGAATGAGTTTCGGTTTAAAATCAGCACCAGCTACGTTTCAAAGATTAATGAATAATATCCTGACAGGACTCCTTGGACTCCAATGTTTTGTATATCTCGACGATATTGTAATATATGCTAGTTCAATTCAAGAACATTCTTTAAAACTCAAATCAATTTTTGACAGATTACGACAAAACAATTTACTACTTCAGCCAGATAAATGCGAATTTATGAGACACGAAGTCGCGTATTTAGGACATTTAATCAACGAATCCGGTATTTCTCCAAATCCCGAGAAAATTAAGGCAGTAATGGAATACCCAACTCCAAGAAATCCGAAACAAATCAAACAATTCTTAGGAATTGCTGGATATTATAGACGTTTTATCGAAAACTTTTCCAAGCACGCTAAACCTCTGACAAACCTCCTCAAAAAAGATAATCCTTTCATTTGGTCCGAAGAACAACAAACGTCATTCGAATATTTCAAAAAAGTCTTGACTCATCCACCAATATTACAATTTCCAGATTTCGAAAAGGAATTCATACTCACAACTGACGCATCTAATTATGCAATCGGTTCTATTTTGTCTCAGGTAACAACCGGTAAAGATCTTCCAATAGCTTATGCTTCACGAACTTTAAATTCTCATGAAATAAATTATTCCACTACGGAAAAGGAGCTTCTCGCGATTGTATGGTCAACAAATCATTTCAGACCATATCTTTATGGACGCAAAAATTTCACCATCCAAACCGATCACAGACCATTAGTTTGGCTTTTTAATTGCAAAGACCCTAGTTCACGCCTTCTCCGTTGGAGACTCAAATTGGAAGAATATCAATACACGATTAAGTACATACCGGGACGTATAAATTCGAACGCCGACGCGCTTTCGAGAAATCCTGTTCTAACTGTCCAAACTTACGACGAACCCGATACGTATGATAACTTCATCAAAAGTCATTATACGAATACTCAACTTCCAGAAATAGAAATCATAAATGACAACATAATGAAACATTTTCCAAATATGTTCCTGTATTCCAAAGACCTAGATGAGAACAACGAACATTTCGAAAATTTAAACAATATGTATGATCTAAATCAGATTCCGTCTGATTTGAAATTATACGATTTCGCGAAACTAACAAATGACGAAAGCAAAATAACTTATCTCTCATTTGCGAAAATCAATCACTTCGAAAAGTTCACCTATAAAGATATATTTTATGCATCAAAAAATATGAGAACCGAATTATCCAGTAGCAACATTACTAAACTCTACCTGAAAAATCCTACTGAGAATAACGCAAACCTTAAGCAAGATTTGATCAATGATATGATGAACTATTTATTTTTGAAATCCAACATAGAAATTATTTTAGTTAATAAACCAAAAACTCAACCCAAAGATGAACAAGAAATAACTAAAATACTTCAAGAGAATCACGAATCCTCGGTATCAGGTCATTCAGGATATTTGAGGACATACAAACGAATTAAAGAAAATTATAAATGGTCCGGTATGAAAAAGGATATAAAAAGGTTTATAAAAAGGTGTCAATCATGTCAAATAAATAAGACAAACCACAAACCAGGTAAATCTCCAATGCAAATTACAACAACCTCAGAAAAACCATTTCAAAGACTAGCAATTGATGTTGTTGGCCCACTACCTCTCACTATTAATGGAAATAAATTTATAATAACTATGCAAGACGACTTAACAAAATTTTCATTTGCAAAAGCAACAGCTAATCACGAAGCTATAACAGTAGCAAACACTTTATTAGAGTTTATAACGATCTTCGGGATTCCCGAATCAATATTGACCGATCAAGGAAGCGACTTCACCTCAAATTTAATTAAAGAAACCAATAAACTCTTCAAAATCAAACATATATTATCTAGCCCATATCATCCACAAACGAATGGAGCTTTAGAAAGGAGCCACCTGACTCTGAAAGAATATTTAAAACATTATATAAACAGTCAACAAAATGACTGGGATGAATTTGTAAGTTTAGCAATGTTTACTTATAATGGTCATGTTCACAAAAGTACAAGTTTTACTCCATATGAACTTATATTTGGACATAAACCATCAATTCCAAACTCGCTAACCGCAAATCCAGAATTTCGATATTCTTACGATGATTATTATTCTAATCTGAAATTAAAATTCAATAAATCCTATCAAATAGCACGAGACAACATAAAAAATTCCAAAGAAAAATCAAAACAATACTATGATCGAAATACAAGACATCAACACTTCGAAATAAATGATCTGGTATACGTTCTCAATAAACAAACTAGACCCGGTTTAAATAAGAAACTTTCAGCAAACTATAAAGGACCATATAAAATAGTGAAAGTCAACGATAATCAAACATGCGACTTAGAAATAAGATCTAATAAAATAACCACATATCATAACAATTTATTGAAACACTTTGTTTCAGATGAGGAAAATTGCGACGACTCTAGTCCTTTTAATCCTATTCCTTAATATAAATCAAACCCATTGTCTTTCATCAGATCCTTATTACACAATTAACCCCATTGAGAAAAATCCTGGAATTTTCTATCATAATTTAGGATTAGCATCAGTCTCGAATGATCATTTCACATTACTAACCTATCTCAATATTTCTTTTTATCAACGAAAATTAAAGTTTATAGAAAGTATTTTTATAAAATCTGAAACTATTTGCACAAACTTTTATAACTCAGACGAAAATGACAAGATATATGTCCATACATTCCATTGTTCTGAAGGACTTAAATTTTTAAAAATACAAATTCCCAAGCTCAATGAAAAGTTCGAAATCATAAGCCATCTAACTGGCCATTCTTTCAATATAACCGGTAGAAAACATAAACGTGGTATCTTTGATGGAGCTTCCTATGCATTCAAATGGTTATTTGGTATACCCGATGCGGATGATGCACAATTTTACACTAGTTCAATCAATGCAGTCATGGAACAAAATCATAACGTACAGATATTAATGAAACAACAAGTTCAAATAATATCAGATGCTATATCAAAATATAATCAGTCGTATCTAACTTTGAAAAGTAATGAGAAAAAATTAAATTCGAATATTGAAAAATTCAATCAATTCTCTAAGAGCACTGTTCATTCACTCAGAGCTTATTCCTACACACAAACAATAACAGACCATGTAAATCTTTTGGAACAACTCATAAATGAATTAAATGAAGAATATGATGTTATAATCCAGTCTATACTATTTTCAAAACAAAATATCTTGCATCCGTCAGTAATAACACCGAAACATCTGAAAGACGAATTATCTAAAATCAAATTAAAGTCAAATATGGAATTCCCTATACCAATTGATGATTATGATTTGATCCACAAATATTTTTCTATATCTAAATTATCAGTAATCTATAATAACGAAATTTTGATATTTGCTATTAAAATTCCTTTAGTACGAGATCAAACTTTCAACTTATATAATTTAATCCCATTACCTTCATCTTTCAATAATTCAAACATTTATTCCTTTATTGATCCTCCATTCCCATACCTGTTGATGGGTACTACCAAGACACAATTTGGCAGATTGAAAGACTTATCTAGTTGTCAGAAACTATTCGAACGAGAATACATTTGTCACCATCCCGTCATCCAATTGACTACAGATCATCCTGTTTGTGAAGTTGTTTTACGTATCCAACCGACTACCCAGATTCCATCTGATTGTCCGACGAAAACAATAAAATCCATCATGGAACTATGGCATCCAATTAGCACTAATCAATGGCTCTACGTGCTAACTCAGTCTACCACCGCCTCGATCAGTTGTTCCAATAGCACAGAAATCTTTGACATAAATTTGAAAGGTGTTGGAATCCTTTCTATGGGAACATCATGCAAGTGTTATACATTTTCCACACTTCTAATAGCCAACACAAATCAGTCATCAACTTTCGCCAATTTCATCCCCGAGATCAATATCACCCAAGATGACTGTTGCATTCACATCCAAGAATATCTCTCATCAAGTGAGATGGAAACGTTAAAATTGGATAACATCAACCTGGACGATCTACGACATGCCCAGCACAAACTCAAACAATTCGATGAAATACTACAGCAGAATCTCAACAAGCCATTTATCGTTCAATACTCCAAATGGTACAACATTGTATTTGGTGTCATTGTGACAATAGTTATACTGGTATTTCTCTATTGTTGCTGTTGTCGATGTTGCGATTGTCGCTGGATTCCAATTATTGGAAGGTTTTGTCCCCGACCAACCAAAATCGCGGACATCTGTATAAATAGCCACAATTACGTCAGTCATAATCAGTTATACCCGCCAGCAATCCAACTCAACGAGATGGAAAGACGAAAAAGTCCACCAAGAACACCAGTCTCATATCGAGACGACTTAGGAGAATGCAGTAACATCAACCTCTTTCCAAGACCTCGCAGTTCTCTTCTTGCACCCAAGAAGTCTCTCAAAGTGTGAACTAGTGACAGTAGACAATTTTAGTTTAATTTTAAGTTTCACTTTTTTATTGTAATTTTAGTTTGAATCTAGTTTTGATCGTTTGTCAACACCCAATCAAAACTCTTAATCGCCGGGATGTTAGATACCTTCCCATATCATAATTTGTTATTGTTAGATGCTTTCCCATATCATAGATTGTTATGTACACGTAAGGGTCAGCTTTGTAATCTTAAGTCCATATTCTTTCCTATCATTATCATTTGCCATTCATATATCAATATTTGGAAACTTAATTAACATCATTACATTCATATCTAAACGTTGAACGATTATGTATTTAAACTCAACCGAACCCAATTATGATATCAAACTTGTTTATTTATTCATTCTCCTCCGACAAAACAATTATGTTATCTGAATGTATAAAATCATAGTTATAACTCATAACAAGTCAGTTCTAATTCAGACACAGTAGTTCATCTCTTGTCTTATACAGAAGTTAGTAAAATATCGAAGGTGTAAATAAAGTTTAGTTAAAACCGATTCACAGAATAAGTTCTTTGTTCCTCAAATAATTGGTTCACAACAATACTATCAATTTCAATTCAATTTAACACCAATCGGTGCACAATGTTTTTGGTTAACCTGTCTTTAGCTAACACAAATAGATTCGACGGTTTCCCAACACGTGAACACGCAACATATAGTTGCCCATGAGAAAAACATGGATTTTCCAAATCTAAACCATTCGTGGTTGTGCATGACCTTCTGCTGTCCTGATTCTTTGAGCTGGATTTCTTGATTCAATTTGTTCTGCCAACTGATGGGCTCAGCAGCGCCATCTATTGATTACTTACTCAACCCAGTCGAGAGGTATCGACATCTTGATTCAATTTGATCTGCCAACTGATGGGCTCAGCAGCGCCATCTATTGATTACTTACTCAACCCAGTCGAAAGGTATCGACATCTGTTAGAATCATTTGGAGTTAACAGATAATTGTGACTGTCAAATAATAACAGACAAATACGCTGTCGAACGGGATAAAAAGTATCCTATGTCCATCTCCTGGCTCTAAGCTACCTCCCTACCAATTTTCAGACAAATCTGTTCTGCCGTTCTTGAGTTATAAGTGGTGTAACTAACACGACTTTCTTTTATATATATAGATTAATCTAGATATTATGTAAGTGGCTTCCTGATTTATCCGACTCATTTTTTGGTAGTATCTTGAAATGTTAAATCTGAAGATGCTTAACGAATAGTCTGTCCCAATTCCTGAACAATTGAAAATTGGTTGTCTCAGATCATGGTCTAATTTCTGTTTTGAAACATTGGTAAGTGAAATTGAAAGAAATGTTGGGGAAGGAAAGGTTGCATATTGCGGATATAAACCGATACACGTATTCAGTTGAATATATTTCTTAATATATTGAATAACAAGGTAAATTAGAAATGAACGTTAACGAGCTTTATTCAAACAAAAATTTCGAGCATCTAATTGGTTTACTTCACCACGTACGAAAAATGATATTCCATCTAATCACACAGAGCAAAAAGTTGTCAAATCATTTCCTACATCAATTCCCGATTATACTATATTTCCTAAGTCTTAATTGCTACTGGAGTTTCTCATTTACATGTCTTTAATCGAGTAGATTATGCACGAACCTACAGTTCAATTTATTACTTCTCACGAATATTAGTCAGTGAGCACACTTGACAACTGGCTAGAACACTAGATGAATGGACTAACAGCTGTCAGAAAACAACTACTCCCCTGGCTAATACCATAAAGGTCGTTGGATTATGTCCGACAGATGTCAGCGCAGGATCCTTTATAAGAAATGCCTGCATATGATTCTGGACTTTATGACCTTTTCAAAAACCTGCTAAAACTCTGCAAAACGTAAGGGCTGAGCCTCATTTTCATGATATCTAGAGATTTTTTTTAATATCAATGGCTCTCGAAAACTCAGGCAACGGTAACATAGAATTATCAAAAAAATTATTGTGGAGGACAGATGGTATTGAGAAAAATTATTTTTTTCGTAGAGTATGAATTTTTGAGATATTGTTCGCTTTTTCCCATCGAATAAATTGATGTTGTGTATGACATACGGATGTAACAAAAATATTACTTTTGTGGAAGACGTAATATCAGAAATATATGCAATTTCTTTCTGTGACTATGTTTATTTCCTTCAGAGACGAGTTTTTCAGAAAAAAAAAATACTGTTCTATATATATAGTGCGCCTGGAGTTGAATCATATATCAAATTCGTTCGCGTTTTTTTTGAAGTTGTCGGAAAGAACTCCAATGGGTTTAATTGAAATTCAGAAAATTATATTGTGCTCAAAAATGAACGAAAAGATTCGATTGAAGCCGAGATAAAAAATTTGAAAACAGGAAATGTCCAATAATATAAAGAGTTTATTTTTTGCCTGAAAATTGTTATATTTTATATAAATTTGAAAATGGAAAAGAGCCGTTATTTTATAGCACATTATTTTGGTATAGTTCAAAAGGCAAATGAATCATTTGAAGAAACTTGGTGAAATTCCAGTTTAAACCCCGTTAATCAAATGATTTCCTTGATAAAATATACCTGTCTAGATCGATGCATGTTTTTTTTCTAGAACTTGGGGGGATTAAAAAAATGTCTTTGGTGGGCTAAGTTCATTTTCATTTATCTTTCTAGGGATGTGTTCTGCTCTTCGCAGAATTATGAATTGAATATGAATCTGTCATCAACATTTTTTGTCAAAATCAAAAATAAACAGCCCTAGCAAACTTCACTGAGATGCATATTTGTCACTTTCGGAAGAAACATGTCGACTTTTTATCTTTCGGATTCGAAAATTTTGTAGTTGGCAATTTCAAAAAACTGATTGGTTTCAAGAGACGTGCATTTGATACAAGTCTGGCTCTGGTATTTTAATGAGAAATTTTTCGTCGTGGTGGTTATGATGTTTCGAAAAATTCAGAATTTTTAACACTCAATCTCGAGAGGAATGTTATAAAACAAATAGTGAGTGACTATTTGACTTGGGATCTTTCTGATGAAGGTGCCACTAGTCTTTTTACATACCTTTCTGAAAAATGTTTCGTTTTGGGTGTGAGTTTTTGATACCAACTGAGAAGAACGTATTCGAAAGTCAATAAAAAATGATCACTTTCGGTATTAAGCTATTTTGCAATAATTTAAAATTAACCTCACGCAGATTCAATAAAGCATGCTCTCATACAGAATTATCGGTGATAATGGGGCATTTGTGCAGTTACTTTCAGTAATGAGCCTACCTTCACTCTGATTTCACTCAACTATCAATCGACATCTTTCGAAACGGCCACTGAAACTCTTGATAATGATGTAATCATTCTGCCTCTTAATTAAAAAAGCACTAAAACACTCATCACACAACAGCGGCTGATCTGAGAGGACACAAACAAATGACATTGCTGGGCCTGTTCATAGGGTCCGTCATGTGGTTTCATTATTAAGAACCCGGTAATTTATATCAAGTATTACATGCAGTGCATCGCGTTCAATTTAGCAGAGTTCAAACAGGAAAAGAGTCAGCGGGTGGATGGTCTGAAAAATCTGCTTTCAACTGGAAAAGAAATTCAGTGTTTATTTGGATTCAAATGTGTGTACAAACATATGTAACATTAAATAATATAAAGAATGTCGATGAATGATCCAAAACACTGCTTCATCTTGGTTTCATATGTATCAATAGAGATTCGAAAAACCTTTATGAATAGTGGAAATATTTTCGTTAATACCACCAATTGATTTTGAAAATTGACTTCTCCGAGATTGTCTTCCAAAACTAATCTGACAATTCGAGAGTGGCCTAAACAAGGAGAAGAGACACAAAGTTGTAAAAAAAGTCATTTTGACATTCTCGAGCGTGGCTCATTTTATTTTCATTCTGAATGGAATAATCCAATAATTGCAAAAAATATATAATCTGACGATTTCCACAAGCCGAAATAATAAAAATTAATCGATAAAGTTCAATGTGTGCAGCTACGTGATGCCTATATTCCCCTCAACACGTTTCTATTTCTCTTTCACTCTTTCTCTATCTATTGCTATCTCACCCCGTTCCAACTCTGGTTTCTGTTGCCATAATGCCATGACAGTTGATCACACTCGTTGGTGGCATGATATTGTTTACAACGATTATCCAATGTTTTGAACTTATGAAAATTCAATTGTTTACAATTATTTTCTTTAAAAAAAATATACACTTTTTTTATTTGCATGATTTTTCCTGAGCTTTTCAAACAAATGAGTTCAACGATTGAAAAAAATCAAATTGGCAGAATAGGCGAATCCCTCCAGATAATCGTCAGATCATATTAATAAGACTGCAACGTCTAGGGCGTAAAGATAAACCATATATATATCTTAATCTGACGCGCTTGTGTATTTCAAAATGACGATTTTTTTCCCATTCTAATAACGACCGCGAGTCTGCGTCACATCCAAACCGTCAGATTATTATATAAGAGCTTTTTTTAGGTTCACTTAACATCCCCTCAGAAAATCTGACGCGCTCGAGATTTTTTTTTTATTTTTAACCCTTACGTACGACCACCCCATCATGGAAACAATCAGATTAACATACCTACATTTTTAAAATTATGTAGGACATAGATGATATCAATATCTGACGCGCTCTAGTATGTCCATGCAATAGTTTTTTTTTTATTTTTCAAAATCTATAGCCGCTTCCCCCACTGATGAAAAGGTATACATAAGATTACATAAGATTTTTTTCATTTTTATCATCTAAGCTTCGCAACCCAATAGGTCTCTTTGACGCTCGAGTAAATCCCGATTTAGCATCGTGGGCTCTCCTACTATCTAAGTTCCCTATTGGAAAAATTTAAAAGAAAGAACTTTTTCATGGATGAGCTTCCATATTTCAATGAATGATATTACGTACCTATCTATTAACAAAGGAGTTTCGTAAACATTTTTTATCTACACCCGTACTCTAATAATACACTTATATGACCACAACCCTATTTATAATGAAATCCATTACGATACAGATTTTTCATTACGATACAGATTTTCAACCAATAGAAACCCATTATTTTTTAATCAAGCATGATGTGCATGCTCTGCATTTGACGTTTGTCAAGTCAAAATTGGTATAGGTATTGAATTTTTGAAGAATATAGCCAAACTTCGATAATCATAACACAATGTCTGATATCAGCGATATGGGAGAATCGCCTTTGACACTTTCACTAGCAGAAATACGGTTATAATTATTGAATTTTTCGTTTCACAAATGCATGATTTATTTCTTTATTTTTTCAGTCAAATTTTCTTAGCTCCTCGTAAGCGAGCGGTCTAAGGCGCTGAGATTATATTAGCTAGTTGGACCAGTTGGAAGAGACATGGGTTCGATTCCGGCCTCCAATTATCCTTTTTTTTTCAATTTTTGATCTTCTCTTCATTTCTCATCGTTTTATTTCTCGAAGTAATACCATCAATTACAATTTTGTAGAATTCCCCAAAGAAATTCGTTTAATGAGTATTATTGTGTGCAATACAAATATAAATATAATATTTGTAGCTCTTCTCTATTGATCGGGTGTAGATAAAATAGCGTTTGCAACTCTCATGTAATGGTTATGAATACACTCGCATCAACCATACGACACTCATCTTCGGCTCGTTTCATATCCCGATTGATGCTCGTGTATTAATAACCATCATTACATGATCGTTGCATAATATACTATTATGTTTCATCTTTCATATTCAATTTTTCACCCTGATTTATATCTGAAATTCCATAATTATATGACAATCTGGTGCCAGTCTACTTTGAAATTCAACCACGCCCATGTTGAGGTGCAACAGTTTTTATATTGTATCAACTTTATACAGATAATTCTCTGATGATATACGAGTAATTGAGGTCATATTTTTATAATCTTCCAATAAAGGATATCGTTGGGACTGATGCCATTGAAGATAGATTACTACCATTATAATATGAACCTTATAATATATCAAACGTATGTTCAATTCACGGAATTGTTTCTATCTTTTATTATTGCTACTATCATAATACTGATAAGCATAAAAGCTGCTCCTTTCATTAGATCCTGACCACTGAATAGTGATAACCACGTATTATAACTCCCCTATTCATTGTTGGAACTTAATGATGTAAATTGATTCATATTCGCTAATAATTGAGTAGAGTGTCTAACTTCTTGTCTTTGTTTCTTCTGGGGGTCAACATGTTAGGTTCATTGTTCGTTTCCTGTAAGTATAGATGTAAGGATGTCCTTCTTTTGCTTTGAATTAATGAAATTGACAAGTAGGTATTTCTGTGGAATCTCTTCGAAAGAAGTATGTGTGGAAATCCATTAAGAAGTTTTCAGGGGTTTACAAGCCTTCAAAAATTTCAACTGTATACAAATTCAGATCTCTTTCTGCTACTGTAACCTGAAGATGATATGAAGACAAAGAACTAGTATGAGAACATAGTTTGCATGCACCTCGGTTATTGATAGATGGATATGCCCACGGGCGACTTACGGGCCAGAGCCTCTTTGTAGCAGTTCTCAGAGAAATGAAAGAGATGGCTCTCAATCAAGTTTGTATTATTGTATGGGAGTTAAGGGATTTCATTTCCATCAATTTCCAAATTTCGTGACATTTGACCCGCCGGCTCATTTGAAAGTTTGTCTGTGGTTGCTACCCCCAGCTTAGGGTTGAAGTTTGCACCCATTATTTTAGCATACAAATTTACCCCCTCGATATTGAAAAGGACGTGTTCTCGGATTATCGTCAAAACATTTATTTGGCCGAGTGTTATGAGGCAGCCAATTTTCGTTGAGACACACTGTATATCTAGGCGTACGTATTTTTGTTAGAACCACTTTCACGTCATTGCATAGCAAGAAGTTGAGTCAGAGTTCTCTATCCATCTGCACTGAAAAATATTTACGATGTGATGAATTTCAATTTAGCGAAACACACAATCAAACTATTATTACGATTTAAACTTCATTTCGACCCTTGCTGATCTTGATATTAACGAGTTTCACCGGAATACAAATCGTTAATTACCATAAAACTAGATTATAAAAAAATCCTGTTTGTGTTCTCAGTCATACGTGGCTGGAATCGACATGAAACAAGTGAAATTTCATAAAACATCCGGATGTAGGAATTGTGCAAAGAATGTGTAATATGTTGGTATTGAGGCGTTTTTTTAATTGAGTAATAAACTGAAAGAATGTTCAATTGTGAAATTGATTGTCAGGAATGATAAATTTTCAGAAATATTGTTTGACTAAGGAGAACACCACTGTCTAGGACAACATGGATTTGTAAAGAGAATGTCTCATTGTTGAAATTAACAGATGTGAGATGTCCTTCAGTTGATGAAGTGAGTTTATGTAAACAAACCAATTGGGAAATTAAAAATTTTGAAACTAATATGGGTATTTAGGTTGCTACACTCTTTCAGATCTTGCTGATATTCCACACGACAAGAAAGGGCATTATTAAAAATAATGAAATGGAGTGAAAGGAGCAATTGTTGATGTTTTTCTATGCTACAAAGGAAACGAAACACATAACTAGTGAAAAACAACTAAAGTTTACATAATTCATCGTAGGAGTAACTAAGATTTGTGAATCTTTTTATCATTCAGATGCACATAACATTTCAATAAACGAAAGCGCTGTTCGAAAACCCGATATATAGTTAAAAAGTCAAAAATATTGAAATCTATGGAATTGTATCTACAGTTACAACTATTTTGATTATGATCCAAAAGAACATGAGCACATTGATATATTTCAAGAAGTTACACTCAATCAATAGTTAAAATCAACTTTGTTCAGTATTGCATAATATGGTTTCAGAAAACGTCACCCCATAGTGAGGACATACAACCTGCACAAACTTCACATCCTGTTACAAACATTATACCTTGTGTCCCTCGACTATCTGAAGAGATGAAACGGATCGGCATCTGGTCTGATTCAAGAACATTATCCCTTACTTTACATACTTCACGTTCGATTCGACATACACTAAAGCATCCAACGTTACTGAAAACACAAAGAATTTATCAAATCTCTTGTTCGTGCGGTCAAAAACATATCGGTGAAACGTCCATACCTCTAGAAGTGCGATATAGTGAACACAAGATGTACATCAAGAACAGACAGATTGTTGGTTTCAAATGATCAAAACACATTCTCACTGGTGATGGTGATCAAACGGTTGAATGGAATGACTCTCAAATCATAGCTAGAGAGAGCAATAGCAGGGGACGGAAGTTGAAGGAATCTGCTTTCCTTAAGCTGTCTGCGGATGTTTGCATTTCAAACACTTCGGTTGATAAAGATCGTGTCTGGCTGTCAGTTAAAAAACATATGTCATAACTCAAATTCCTAACATTTACAAGAAAAGAACATAAAAACGAAGCTAGAAGCGAATATTTGTGAGAATTTCGGAAACGGAAGCGGATTGAGTTTCCGAATCATCAACAATAAGTATTTTGATGAATATTAGTTCTTGTATTTTTTTAGCGCCAAATTTTGTATATGGGAAAAGTTGCTAAATAATTGAACGTGTTCCATTAAGAAGAAGCTATTTTCGAATTATCGCAGTAACTTATCGGAGTAGATAGAAAATCTGCTCTTCTACACTTCTAAAGATTCCAAGATTCTAAGAACCCAAAAAACTGAAGGGAAGAATATTATATCCTGAGCTCCTCGGTGGACAAATAGATATATTATGGAAAACTTTTACTAGACACGTCAAACATTTCAAATTTATCAATTTGTGGATTGTCTGCCATCAATTGACAAGCCACAAATACATTTTTTTGAAAATATTTGGTGTATCTAGTGAAAGTGTTCCAAAAATTTGTCCTTTAAGAAGCTCGAGAGTTAGTTTTCTCTGAGCGAATCAAGATCTTGTTTGGTCTTGAATGATGTATATCATCTTGGTGAATGGGATTTTTTCTTTCAAACTATTATCTAAATTCAACTTATTGCCCCAAAATTATCACAGATTCGGTACTATTCTCAACAACAATGGGTTTACAAAACCACGACATGTGTTTCGCTATATAACTGCTTCCTCAAGCAGGATTTATCCTTGTTATTGAGAGTCGTACAGAAAACTGTGATATTTTTTGGCAATAAAGATTTTCTTCGAGTAGGTATCGGCCAGTTCATTTCAATCTTCATAGAGTAGGAATTTCCTTTTACTGATATCCATTTGATTTGAGTTTAGTATTCTTGGTATACATACAAAACAAACTCTTTTATTGAAAAATCAACAAATAATTGTTTTTTCCGTTTCCATTCAACCTCTCATATACACGGCGATTTATCGATAGGTCACCACATTACTCCCCCTCTCAATGAAAAATACGGTTGATCTCCTTGGCGAATTTTCCTCTTCTTCCAGAACGCGTTGTATAAAATTCTCCATGTTCGGATGAAATATTCAATGGACTATTTCGCTCATGAGGATCATTTTTCTTCGTGACTTGCATATCTTCATTCTCAATGAAAGCTGGCTTAAGCCTTTCTATTGATATATTCTTTTTTTTGTTATTCATCAATGAAGTGAAATATTTCTCATTCCGTTCGGGGACCTTATAGCCCAGTATAGGGCTGTTGTAGAGGTTTCTTTGTGGAATCTACTCTCACAAATACGTGATTAGCAGTTTTAGCAGTTGATAGTTCTTTGTGTATGAAGAGTTTTCTCTTACTATGATCGGAACCTGCTGTTGTTTTAATTTCTCCCATCCTGTTTTTCAATTTTATAAGGAATTCTCCATGATTGGTATTCACTTTATTATTTGTAAAAACCATTTCTCCAGGGATTCTCAGCGTTGTACCATATACCATTTCTGCACTACTAATCCCACCTAAAAACTTCTTTCGGCACAATTCTTATACCAAACAATATAGTTGGTGAATCTACTGACCAGCTCTCAGAAGAGTAACATTTCAGTGCAGCCTTCATGGTTCTATGAAATCGTTCTATCATTCCATTTGAACTGGGATGATAGGGTGTAGTCCGATAATGTTGGAATCCCATAATTTTCGAAATTCCTGCGAATGGAGAACTTTCATACTGCCTTCCTTGACCAGAAGTAATTCAAGAAGGTACTACAAATCTTGTGATCCAACCATCATAGAACGTTCTAGCCACTGTTTCAGCACACATATCTATCATCGGGGAAGCTTCTATCCATCTAGAATAGCTGTCTATACATGTGAGACAGTAATTAAATCCATTCGAGGGAGGTAGAGGTCCTACTATGTCAATGTTTATATGTTCGAATCTGGATTCTGGAATCATATAATTCCCAACAGGAGCGACAACATCTTTATTTATCTTAGATTTTTCACAAGGAATGCAATTTTGAACCCATGTCCTAATATCTCTCGATTCTTGGCCAAATATACTTAGTCTTGATAAGTTTAATTGTTGCTTTAATAACAGGATGGGATAAACCGTGGAATCTATTGAATATCTCCTTTCTTGAAGTCTCGGGCACATATGGTCTAATACAATTGCTTGAAACATCACAAAATATCTTCGTATTGGTACCAGGTTATTGAATTTTTTTCAGAATTAGGGATGTTTTTTCAGCTAATAGATTCTTGAGTTCCTTATCTTGTAGCTGTTCTTCCTCCCATTTAATGTGGTTTATCGTGTTTGGAAACGATATATCTGCAACAACGTTTAGTGAACCAGAAATATGTCTGATATCAGTCGAAAATTGACTTATAAAGTCTAAGTATCGACTTTGACGGAGAGACAGTGTTTCTGGTTTTTTATTGAATGCTTACATCAAGGGTTTTTGATCGGAATATATCGTAAAGTCACGTCCTTCTAGCATAAAACGGAAATGATTTATAGCTTCATATATGGCAAGAAGTTCTCGATCATATGTACTATATTTCATCTGAGGTTTGGATAGCAATGAAGAAAAAATCCTAATAGTTTCCAAGTTCCTTCTTCGAATTGCTGTACTGCCGCACCAATATTTGTGTTTGAAGCATCGACCATCAGTGATAATGGAGACGATAAAGAAGGATGGACCAATAAAGCAGCATTAACAATTATTTTCTTCAACTCCTCAAAAGCAGATTCCTGTCGAGTATTCCATGAAAGTTTTTTGTTACATCTTGGGTTTCCTTTCTGAAATGCGTTCAAAGGTGCTTGTATTTCGGCAGCCTTCGGAATTGATGTTCGATAAACATCAACCATTCCCAAAAACCTTCTCAATTACTAAAACAATATTCTATTTTTGAGTACTGAACGTATCCTTGTCATTTAATTAATCAGTGTGTATATGATATAACCTACTCATTAGCTCTCTGTATATATTATTGTATATATTATGAATAAAGGTTTTAAAAAAAAATAATGATTTCAAATCTTCCGGCTTCTCATAATTTATTATGGCCTCAATTTTTCTATTTGTGGGTTTGATGCCGTTTTCGTTAACACAATAACCCAGAAATTCAGTGGAATTTTTCCCAAATTCACATTTTTCTGAATTGATTATGACTCCATAGTCATTGAGTCTTTTAAACAATTGCCTTAAATGATTTTTATGCTCTTCCTCATTTCTGGAAGCGATCAAAAAATCATCAATATACAGAAAGCAAAAATCAAAATCTCTGGTTATTTGTTGGATATAACGTTGACATGTTTGCGCTGCGTTTCTTAATCCGAACGGCATCTTCAAGTATTCATATAATCCGAAAGGTGTTATGATTGCTGTTTTTGCAATGTCTTCTTCCGCCATTGAAATTTGATGAAATGCCTTCACTAAATCTATTTTTGAAAATACATTTTTGTTTTCTAGTTGAAAAGTGAAATCCCTAATATTAGGTAAAGGATATCTATCTGGTACTGTTTTTGAATTTAGAAGCCTATAATCTCCACAAGCTCTCCAATCACCATTTGATTTTTTAACCATTTTTAATGGACTTGCAGGGACTCTTGGAAAGGCGTATGATTCCTTATTTCATTGAATAGTCGAATTCTTTCTTAGCAGGTTTTAATTTTTCCGCATTCAATCTGCGAACTCTACAGTGAATTGGTTGGCCTGTTGTGATTATTCGATGACAAATATTACTGTTCTTGGATGTTCCATTCATAGTATTTCGAGTGAGGCCAGGGAATTCGGATAAAAGACTATGATAGGGAATATTTTCATTTATTGTTTTAACGAATAATAGTTTTCTCGATTCGAACAATTAACATTTTTTTGACAAATTAGTATAACTATCTATCAGTCTGCGATTTTGTATATCAACCAACAGTCCAAACTTCTTGAGAAAATCTGCTCCGATGATTGCTTTGTCAATTCTGGCTATTACAAAAGACCAGCTGAAGTTTCTTCTCAATCCCAATGAAACATTCAATAATTGGTATCCGAAAGTATATATTTTTGTACCGTTGGCTGCATAAAGTGGTTTGTCAGATGGTTGAACACAAGATGAATGTTCCCACGTTTTTGGAACAGTTGAAACGTCAGATCCACTGTCAATGAGGAAGTGCATCTTGGTTGCAGGATCATGGATGAAAAGACGACTATATCTTGGGCCAATTCCATCAGTCGTCATTATTGACTGGCCTGTTCGTTTTCCGATTTATGATTGTCTTGGAAACTGCATGGTGAAACACATCTATTTGCCTTTTTATTATATTTACGGTGATAAAAGCAAATTCTTTTCTGTTGACTGGAGTTGGGATTATTTCTGGAATGATGTCTTGATTTTGACTAGTTCCTCACTCTGGATCGAGATCTTTGTAGAGAGTTTTGATCAAATTTTGCTAGTAGTTGATCAATTTTCTCTTCTAATGATGTCGATTCCGATGTTGATTTTATTACACACGTTTCATGGTAATTAACTCCTCATCTAAAAGTTTCTCATGGAAAGCTCTCAATAACTGTTCTATGGAGGGAGGTAACTTTTTGAGTCATGCTAAAACGATGAAGTTCTTTGTCATTTGTCCGGAAGCTAATTCAGTCATTTCTCGATATAATCTGCTCGGTTACTTATCTCCTAACTGACATTCTCCAAACAATTTTGTAATTTTTCCTTCGTCGGAAATCTTATAATTTTGTATTAGTTGGTTCTTCAGGATCTCATAAGAATTAGGAACATTTTCCATCCTGAACAAATTCGATTGTTTTTTCCCCACGGTGCAATCTAATGAAGAAAGTACTTTCCAAATTTGATGGCATTTGAGATGATTCCATTGATCATAAAAAGAGATTCAACAGCGTTGAACCACAATTCCGGTTCATTCTTCCAAAATGGAGGAAGAATTACTGATTTAGATCGGTAAAATTCCCTGACGTTATCATTCAATGCTTCTGGCGCATTCATTCCTTTATTCCCATCCATTCCAGCGACACTTGTAGTAATAACTCTGTTGGGATCTTCGGAGGATTCCTTCTGCTGGATGAACTTATCTGATTTCATGTTGTTTTCCTCTAACTGTTGCATTAAGGTAATACATAGAATTTCGATATTATTAATTCTATTTGTAAGATGATCTTAGACGGCTGCTTCTGGACATGAATTTTGAGTATCTTGTATTAGTTGCAATAGCTCGGTGAAGTCGAAATCGCTTGGTGTAACCAGTGCTGGATACCTGCTGCAAATTTCTGCTTCTAATTGGATCTTCATGTTCGATAGTTGTTGTTGGATGAGTTTCACCATTTTAAGTATTATTTCACTTCTTGGGGGGTCACCAATTTGTAGTTATCTTCGTACCACAATAACGGATATTCTTTAATAAGACTTTCAATACAGAATATATCTCTTAATACAAAACAAACTCTAATATTGAATAATCAACAAATAATTGTTTTTTCCGTTTCCAGTCAACCTCTCGTATACACGGCGATTTATTGATAGGTCACCACCATAAATATCATTTACTACTACTCGAAATTGAGAGGCTGCTTGAATTCAGACATTTTCTTACAATTATGAAATGATATTCAAATTACTCCCATCTCGCCACTAGAATATCTACATTCTATGAAGAAATCTATCTAGTTCAGCAATGTGAACGCGAATATTCGATCGCTATTAAACTGCATAACTTTGCATGAGATTCCAGTCTAATGATTTAATGACTTCGATATTGAAAGAATTGCGAAACAAGTCACAAATCAAGGTATGAATACTTAATAACTGGAATAGAAATAATATCATAACAAATTACTCAATGAATCAGTTACCTCAACTAAGATCTGGTGATTCTTCTGTACATCCAGTTACATTTGAATACCCTTCCTAATTTATGGTTAGTTACCTAATCCGTACTCGTTATATAATTTGTTTAAAAAATGATAGTTCATTTGGGGCACGGCATGATAATTTAAAGTACATTTTTCAAGATTATAGTGGGTTGACTGTGTGATTCCCCTTTTATGAAAAACTGTTGATTTTCCTGTGGCCAACTATTATCATTGTTTTTCTTATATATTTTGGAATGATTAAAGACGAATTATGAGTACGATAGCCTCGATTCATCCTGGTCAGAAAGATAAATACCATAATTCTGTTTCATCGTCCGAAACGATTCCACATAATGTTCAAGTCTAAGAATGGACCAGTTTGATGATTATTCTGAGATCAGGGAGATTGGTTTCGATATTTCAAGTAATGATTTGCGATTATTTTGATAAAATAGCAGCCTTTTCCATTCAGTTCAGTAGTAGTTTGTATCAACAGTCCTAATAGTTTTTCTAGTTTGGAATATAGTAGATAGAGATTGAAGATAATCTTGAATTTTCGATGGTAACAGAAATCAGGAAACACCTGAGTGGAAGTTTGCTATCTTTGTCATATATGATTGAAGAATGAATCCAGAGAAGGCGAGCAGCAGATCTTCAAACTTATAGCAGAGGGTTGGGGGGACTGTACTCGTCAGGCAGATCTTGATGTCACTGCTTAAAGTGGAACGAGTAAAATTTTGAATAAAGAACGAACGTTGGAAAATATCTAACTGAATCAATCGTGACAAAACAAATGTTTTGAGGACGAAATGAGCTCTAACACCTCATTCCAAGTCCCAGTATGAGTTAACATTCCTTGATAAGCAGACATAGAATGAAGAATTATCGGATTTATTTACGTAGCAAGACTATGTGGGAGGAGATCATCATAAAAAAAGAGGAATAAAATTTCTTTTGTTATTGGAGTTCACAAGCTTCAGGGTCCGGAGCACAATAGCGTTTATGTTGGACATTGTAGCAGACATTTTTCAACATGGTATGCGAAACAGGAGAGATCCTGAAACTGTTCCTTGGGATGCAATCACAAGTTCGCGAATACAAATGATACGAGCAAAGGTTGGATACGCAATCATCTGGAATCCTCAGGAATTCATTTACATAAACATTGTGAATGATCAGAAAAATGAAAGACCTTGAATTGTGAAAATACTGAGTCTTTATAATGATCCCTATTTAAGAAGTTTGGCCATAAAATATCAATTGTAACAGCAGATTTTCAATTGGAAGTACCATCGAGATAATACATTGGAAACGTAGTTCTATGTTGATTTGTAATTCCAAGCAAATATATTTACTTTCATTTTGAAGTGTGAAAAATGGATGTGCTTCCGGTAAAATCGTTTATTAATGGGGTATTATCTGATATTCTCCCAATAAATACAGGTATTTCACAAGGTTCAGTTCTGGTGCCCACTTTGTTTCTGCTATATATTATTGATTTGCTGGAGAAAATACCTTGTTCGGTACATAGTTTTGTGGGAGTCTTCAAACTAGATTCTCTTCCAGAGTCCCCATACCAGCACGAGAAACAGAAATTCATAGAAACATTCACGTCAATAGAATTAACGATGACTTGGCAAAAATAATAGAATGGGGTAACATCAACTTGGTGGAATTTAACACGCGAAACAATTTTTTTTTCTGAAAGCTCAAAGTGCCAGGTTAAATGAAATGGCGGTCTAGGAGTTCGGAAAAAATATTTCAAAAAATCTTTGAGTAATGGAGTGGGTTGAGGGGGGCTATAAATGGTGATAGATATTGCTACCAGAGACCATTGGGATCTATAAACAATACATACTGGGCAGTGGTAAATATAGCAACCAAGAGAAAAATTCATAGAACCAACATTTCATACTGATGACAGAGAAGACAAAACTGACAATAACATCATCATTATAAGTGGTAAGGAGCAAAAGAGTCTGTACATAATGTACAGAGGTTTCGGGGGCAGATTTTTTAGATAAAAGGAATAATTCAATGATGGCAGTATCATAGAAACATATACAGAAGGCGTTCCTTTTATTACTTTTCAATAAAATGAACGAAATACAAATATTTTTCTATCAGACGATGGCAAAACAGCTAATAGGACTACTAGTTGATGTTACAATTGAACAGTGGTATCCACTGCTACCGAGACTGGGCACAAATGCGAATTAGGTGTGATGTCCACGTGCTTGGTATCTTTTTTAACCATTAGCGACTAGGTTCGCTAGGATCAAATTCGGGTGAACAGTCAAGCTCCTATGGGACAAAGTACGTTGCGGTAAATATAGCTACCAGAGATCGCTAAAGGGTTGATGCTGGAAAAACCTAGGCATGTCTCTTCTCAAAGAAAGCCGATTTATCATTATATTGTATTATGATGTCAAGAGTAACTATTTCTACATAGTCAAGTATATTGATGCTAGTAATTACGATCAGTAATAATCTCTCATCGAAAAAACCATGTGAGATTGACGCTAAAGGTGCTTCCCAGAAGCTTGGATTTCTTTTTTGAAGGAATACTTCACTTCGCGTCAGCTTCTAATAAACTATGAGGCTTAGATACGACCTGTCTTGAAAAATAGTTCTCATGTATGGAGCTCGGCCCCAAAACATTCATTGATGCTTCTCACTTCTTTGAAGCATCAGAGACTCGTCTCTTTTCTATAGATATTTTCACGGTCGGTGCTCTTCTGAATTGTTACCAATCTTTTCACCCATGGCAATATCTACATGGATGACTCGACGAGTACATAATTTCCATCTTTCGTTGTGATCTTGGAGATCTGTCGAACCTCTCTTACTCTTTTCTTAATTTTTTTTCGATAGAACAGCTAAACCTTGTAACTTCCTACCGATAGAAGTTTTTCGTGAGGCTAACAAACTTCAAAAATTCAAATGTTAATTCGTATCCCCTGTTCCTTGATTCATGAGGTGTTATTTGAACATTATAGGGCTTCCCTATCTGCATATAAAAAAAGTATACGGTTTTATACTTGGTAAGTTGTACACTCATAACATCAAATCGAAGTACTGAATTTGAAACATCCATACAAAATACATACATACAGGGGACCAAATTGGTTCCGGGCGTATAAAAGGGTATTTTCTATACATCAGGTCAGTTTGTGGTATTCGGTTGATAACGTCCTTATAGGACGAAACGACAATAACGTTACCAATATAAGTGGTATAAAAGCATGGGAAAATTTATTTCTCATATTTATTGATGATTTATGTGAATACCTATACTTGATGTTATTTGCATTATTCCTCATGAAACATGGTTGTGGATATTTCATCATCACTGTGAACTGATTGAAACTACTGAATGTTGATCATCAAACCTGCCTGTCAGAAACTGAATATCATGCATTATACAAGATTGGCAGGTAAGTGATTCCATCAGAATTCAAAGCAAGTCAGACTTTCTCTAATAGCAGTTGAATAATAGATGAAGAAAAAATACGACCATATAAGTAAAGTATACCTGCAGACGTACTATTAGATAAACTAGTTTCAGTAAATGAATGGTATTGTTTATGATAACACAGACTAGGCATAAAATACGTGTTTTTAACCGGCGTTTATGTATTCTCGGAAACTGGGTGTATACAGGATGTCACGGCTCTCAGTGATTATAAGAACTGGAGAAACTGAACTTTCTTCCAGCATAAAATATTTGTCTTTGGGTTGATACCAAATGAAAGAATGTAATGATCCCAGGAAGAAAACAACGGAAATCAGAAGAAAAGACGAAATGTTTGTTTGGAATATGTTTCACATACAACTATTTCCAACTAATGGATTAGTAGAATTAAGTTGACTTGAGGTTTCAATGAATTTAAGCTTTTTGGTAACCAAAAAAAAAATTAAATGAAAAGTAAATAGCATTGAATTTCAAACTATAAACTGTAAAGAACACAAATAAATATTGGAGGATAAATAATATTCCAATTTACGTAGGAGTTGCAGAAATCATAACGGTCATTAACATTTCAGACCACCATAACACATCTGTTTATTCGATTCCAAACAAACAGTCCATAAAACCCGACTCAATGTTGTAATGAGCAGCTTTGCTTTCCATTAAATCCATTCACACGTTTGAGTAACAATAGGTCGTTTGAGGAGTATTTTGTGGCGATATACATATTCAATCAATAACGACAATGGTCAATTTCGTGATCAAAGGCGGTTGAGTACAGAAACCAAATAATTTGATTGGCCACAGACGTGTGGGTTGACCTATCAGCGTTATTATTTCTGAAAATGATACGAATGAACGATATGATAAAATCTCTGACGGATATAGGCGACGTTTTTTTTCCATGACACTGGTGGGAGGTTCGGTGGGCCTCCAGGATCACAAAGAAAGGGTTGGGAAGACTTGACTCGTTTGGCCAACCTCGAGGGAACCATAGAAGTTGGAATATATTTGCTATGATAAATATAGATTTGAATGCTGTTTGAAAGTGATTTCTTTCATTTTGTTGTGGATGAACGGTATCTTCGTCGTTCTTTTGGGTTAGCAACTCACCACAATCAATACAATCAATTAAATTGGCTGATGAAGGTGTGATCTTACGAGAATTGATCGAGAAGGTAGAAGGGAAAGCTCAGGGACCCTATTCTTGAATCACTCGCAGTTCTGCGAATACGTTGTTGCTAAGCTGCGACAGATCTGATTGGTCTCTGCCTAGCAACAACGTATACGAAGAACGAACGTGTGGTTCAAGAATAGACTCCCAGCTGTAGCTGGATGTTACATCGAGGATGTTATATTTGATAATCTTGATATAACAAAAAGAAACAATGTTTCCTTCGTACAGATCCTTTCTTAGAAGAGGAGATATCCATTGAACCTAGAGATTTATTAAATCTGCGACAGGCACTTTGCATTCTGAAACCGATGACAGCTAAAAACCTGTTATTGACGGAAACGAAGTGAAATATTATGAATCAGAGAAATAAATCAATATAAATGCTAATATTAATTTTATCAATGAATAGGTAAAATGTGATTGACTCAAGATTGTATTTTTGATTATTCCACTAGTGGATAAAGTGGTACTTATACAGTTCATATGTTTGGATAGAACTCCAATTTTAGGGCATTATGGATAAAATAAAAAGTCCCCCCTCTTAGCTGTTGAATAGGACAAGATTTCGAAGTCAGACGAAGTTCACGTGAAGAAACATCAATTTTTATACTTTTTGATGGTAAAATCAATAGCGTGACTACACTCACCACCGAAAAGTATCTATCAACCTTTTTCATGGAATGAAAGGGGGTCTCGTGATGCCTCTTTCGATAGATTTTTCAATTCTCTATCCAACTCTCATTTCTTTTTGATCATTAGATCAACAGTTCTCGAGTTATTGCAAGCTCTCTTCTATTCGGAATAGTCTTAACAAAAAAAAACAATTTCAATGGAAATTCAATCGATTTCAATAACCTCTAAGCGACCTATATAGTAGTTTGCCTGAAAAGTGAAGAAAGTGATAGTTCCCGCACGTGATTGCAGATGGGCGAATGTGTTGAATGTGCAATTTATTAAATCCCGCAAATTCATTTCAGAGGCTGAAATGTTATCCAGTTGGTTTTCCACTGCTTTTCCACGTATTAGTTACAATACTTTTTTCAATAGCATGAGGGAAAAATATAAAGTTAACATTAAGAAACATTCATAATTGAATACGTATCAACAAATTAATCATTAGTTGTGTTTATATTGAAAGTGCAATTTGTTGCAATCCGCAAATCAATTGCATAGGCTAAAATGTATTCAATTAAGTCTGATTTCGGTTTTCCATTGCTTTGTCACCACTAATTGTTTTTTCCGTACTAGTGCGGATAATGGACTCTCTCAACACCAAAATGAGAGCGAAAAAGGGTACTTTTCCGCACGCAATTGCAGATGGCCGAACGACGCTTCAGCGGAGTAGGGACAGCAGTCGCGTGCGAAAAAGTCACTTTAAGCACGTGTTTGTTACTCTATTTATTATTATAGTTATAGTTATTTATTCAAATGTCAGGATACTCCCAAAATACTTAACAGATTCACTTTTTCGCTCTAGTGCAGAAAAGTGACTCTTTCAAGCATAAAATGAGTGCGGAAAAGGGTACTTTTCCGCACGCAATTGCAATTCGCCGAACAACGCTTTAGCGGAGTAGGGACAGCAGTCGCGTGCGAAAAAGTCACTTCCCACACAACACATGGACATCCAGTGGATATCTAATGGATATCCATTAAGGATATTTTGGACATCCGATGGACGAACAGTTTTTTTCCAAAAAATATTCAATGGACGTCCAATGGACATTCCCAGGCCACCAACCTGTAGGTCCATAAAATATCCTCCTCGGACATCCATGAGATATCCATTATGGACATCCATAAGATTTCCTTCATGGATTCCCATAAGATATCCATCATGGATATCTAGAAGATATACTTCATGGACATCCATGAGATATCCATCAAGAACGTCCCTAAGATATCGTTCACAATTCTACATAATTATTTGTGCAATTCTTTACAGAGAAACCAACCTAGCTTGGACAACGGATTATGGTCAGTAACAGTAACAGTGACAAGGCACTCAACGTGACTGTATGTGCAATTTAAAATGTTCTGTTAGATTGGTTTCGCTGTATTTAAAAAATTTAGACAAGCTAAGATAAACTGTAGAGTGGTAGACGAACGATTAAAAAACTTATGTCGTTAATAAGAATTTTTATTTTTTTTTTCATTACATTCCAAACGAAATACTTGATATAGTTTAAATTTGAAAAATAGTTTGCCAAGAGTTCTCAACAGAATAGTTATTGCTGAATTTAAATAGTTCCCAATTTGAATAACATATGAATATAGTACTCGACAATTCACTTGCTTCCTTCCAAAAGTTCACGTTCACGGTAAATGCTAATGATCACAGTTTACAATTATTAACTAACACACCACTATTTTTCGTTTCTTTATAAACACAATTATTGCACAATGCACACCACAACGTTTCAACTCAGTTCAACATAATTTTTTCAAACCGACCCAACTCTCAACGACTCAAAATTACGACATTTGACAGACGCCATAGACGGTTGCACGTCAGGAAACCAGGTCAAGGTCAGTTCACAATGCAGCGCTTTTGCATTTCGCGTTGCACGTCACGTCTTCTGAAGTGACGGTATATTCAAATATTATTTAAATAAAGGATAGAAAGTTAAATATATCAACTTTCTTGCTGGAATGTCCATGTAAATGGCCCAATCACGTTGTCAATTCGTAGGGTGCCACTGCGGAAGAAACATTATTTATACAATGAATGTACGTAATGGATGTCCATAAGATATCCTTCATGGATATCCATCGTGGATATCCGAAAGGATATCCATTTTGTACATCGCATGGATATTTTTTACTGGGAATACTTTGGATATCCAAAATTCGGACGTCCATAGGATATCGGGTGCTGCATGGGTTTAAGCACGTGTTTGTTAGTCTATTTATTGTTATAGTTATAGTTATTTATTCAAATGTCAGGATACTCCCAAAAAACTTAACAGATTCACCTCGACATGGATTGAAATGGAAGTCTCATCTCAAGAAGAGGAAAATCCTTGTTAGAATAGAAAAATTCGACTTATGATTACTCAGGAAGGTCTATTTCTTTTTTCAGTAGTTCCATTGTTGGATACAGAAGTCAACCAATATATCATAAACCCTCCCTTTCCATCTGAAAGAGTCAATATAACGTGGCAAAAAAAATCCACAGCGAAGAGTGTTGCCAAGCAACAAGATGAATTCATGTGCATCTACAAGCGACATTTTCAGTTCATGAGTGGTAGTGAGTTTCATGTCATACTTGTTTGTATACGAGTGTTACTGATCATCGAACCCACCGAGAACGTACCAATATGTTGAGCTGAAATATGTGTCACACTCTATCGATGTTATGGAAATCATCTGAACTAGGCCAGTGGAAATTTGCCATTTGGTGTAATAAAAGACATTTTGTATGCAATAGTTTAATTACAAATATTTCTCATTATACCTACCTACACTTACATAAACAGTTATCATAAAATATCACATCTAATACAGGTTTCACCTTGAAATATTTCAGAATTGCTCATGAATATCTTCAGTCACAAACATATAAGACAGTAGTGGGAGAAGCAAGATCATGTATTTTTCCATAGATAAAGTATTGAAAATCTACTTGAAGCTAGAAAGATCCGTATCGGAAAATGGTAAAACTTGACACCTGATTTCAACCTTAAATACTAGCTATACAAAGCGAATTCATTTTTTCTTCCTACATACGACTATGATACAAAATTAACACAGTGAATCTTGGTTCAAAACAAGAATCTACTATACATGTATAAAATGACTATCAATAAAATAGAGAGAACACGTATTGGTGTCGGAGCTTTAGATCCATTATAGAAACCACCATAGACTTGTAATCCTGCTGTTTCTATACTCTGCTTGCAGTAGTCGCCATCATACAGCCAACCAACAAATTCACCTGTGAAAGAATTATGAGGTGTTTACTTTACATTTTGTCAAGATCTCTCAGTGAAAAAATGGATTTTGTAGAAATTCAACTAGACTATCTGTATGAATGAATTGCTTTGTCTGTCCGTGAAATAAAGCGGGGATTTCGGGATTTACTAAAGCGCGGCAGATTAATATACAGGGGGTTACCTTGTACCCAGTTGAGTACTTCCACCATATATGAGCCCTATATATATGGCCTCCCTTCAAGGATAAAGGATCAGATTACTAAAAAAAAAATTGTCATCTGAAATCCTCGAGCGCGTTGGATTAAGGTAGGTTGAGTTAGTTACATCCTGAAACGTGTACATTCCACTAATCTGACAATTCGAGAGTGACCTAAAGAAGGAGGAGGGCTACAAAGTTGTAAAAAAACGCCATCTCGACATTCTCGAGCGTGGCTAATTTTATTTTTATTTTGGAGGGAATAATTCAAGAATTGCAAAAAATATATAACCTGACGATTTCCACAAGCAGAAATAATGAAAATTCATCGATAAAGTTTAATGCGTGCAGCTACGTGATGCCTACATTCCCCTCTCCACGTTTCTATTTCTCTGTCACTCTGTCTCTATTCATTGCTCTCTCATTCCTTCCCCTCTCTGGTGTTGCCATGATGCCATGACACTTGATCACACAGACTCGTTAGTGGCATGATATTGTTTACAACGAATATCCAACGTTTTAAAATCTTGAAAATTCAATTGTAAAAAGTATTCTACTGAAAAAAGCATATGCTTTTTTTATTTGCATGCTTAAAGATGAACCATATATATCTTAATCTGACGCGCTTGTGTATGTCAAAATGACGAATTTTTTTTCACATTCTAATAAGGGCCGCGAGTCTGCGTCACATCCAAACCGTCAGATTATTATATGAGAGCTTTTTTTCAAGTTCACTTAACATCCCCTCAGAAAATCTGACGCGCTCGAGAATGTCCATGCACCAGTTTTTTTTACATTTTCGAAAGTCCATAGCCGCTTCCCCACCGATGAAAAGGTATATTATATAACATTTTTTTATCATCTAAGCTTCGCAACCCAATAGGTCTCTATGACGCTCGAGTAAATCCCGATTTAGCATCGTGGGCTCTCCTACTATAGGGCTTGTGTGAGAACTGGGGCCCTATTCTTGAATTACTCGCAGTTCTGCGAATACTCTGTTGCTATGCTGCGACAGATCTGATTGGTCTCTGCCTAGTAACAACGTTTAATATTGTGCCTACGCTTGGTGCATGGCGCAGTGTTGCCACAGATGACAGAGTATTACCAGATCTGCCAATTTTCATTGGTATTCGATTGTTGGGTATTTATTATTGTGAAATAACGTAAACTTGTCGAAATCCTCCGAAATATTGAAATATGTTTCTTTACTCACATATTCTCAGTCGGATCAAATATCTGATGAATATATTGGTTTCATGTTCAAAGAACAACTTCAAAAAAAATATCTGCTTTATATAGAGAAGCTTTGAAAGTACTAAATCGTCTCCCATATGATACTCCAACCAATCAACTATATTCAATAACGGGCACATTTTCTTTGGAGGAACATTTCTTGATGGATAATTTGAAAATTTCTCATTCGATTGTTAAAAAATTAATAAAGTCAAACTTTATATTAACCAGGAATTCAGATATTCATAATTATCATACTTGGCAACATATCTTGTTTCATCTTGATACTGCTTGCTCTGTAGTTGGACAAAAAAGATTTGTTTATGAATCATTATCTAAGTGTAATAAATTACCCGAGGATTAAAAAAATATTAGTAATACAAATCAATTCAAATTTCGATTGAAAACATTCATTCTCCTCAAAAGGATTTCAAAGTGAATTGATTTTTAGCTATTTGACAATTCTTTCACTTATCCTTTCCCTTATAAAATATTTTTCTTGCGATGATTTGTATATTTTTTCTTTCATTTATTTATTACATTGAAAAAAGTTTTTGATGATTCGTGAACAATGAAGTGCTACCAAATATATTGTATTATTGATTATATGATTCGAAATGTAATGTAATGAAATGAATAAAAAAAGAATTTGTCAATTTGTCAAATTTGAAGCAAAAAAAAATGTTTCGTTGAAACTCGAGAATTTTGATGGTAATTAGTAACCAGTATTCTTACTGAAACAATTGACTCGTTTACCATTTAACGTATGTGCTCTCTGGCAAAATTCAGTCAAAAGAGGTATGGCCTGCTTCATATTCATACATTTTCTACTTCCATTCCCATTAGACATTTTATTCACACAAATTCACAATATATTCGAAATAGCTCAAATGCCAAATGTTTCTTCCAGTTGGCACGACGTTGTACTCATACTTTTTTTGGGTTTTCGTTTTAGAATTGGACAGAATTGTAAATGCAATTCATGTGAAATGACCGAATCCATTTTCAACGAATTCAATTCATTGATATCAATTCATGTAAAAAAGTTAATTGTGAGTTGCTACCCTGTTTTTTGGTGGATTTTAGCTTCTGAATTGTTTTTTGTGACCCTTCAAAAAAAAACAACTACTTCCTTGAATAATATCAGGACGGTTACTGAATTATGTCGTACGTACAGGTATCTGTTTACAGAATTTGCTCTCTAAGATATCAGATACATACCTGTTCTCAAATTCTCATTCCTGAGCCATTCTTCGAGAGGCCTGAAATATTCTCTTAGAGCACTTCCATCTAGTCGGCTTTCCCCGGTGGCTTGGAAGAGAACATCTCTCCATGGCAGTGATGATCCTTTTTCCATAATTTGCCTGCAAACAAGAGTAACGTTCAGTATGATACTTCTAGAGGAAGCTGAGATATTGAAAATTTCAAATTGGATTTGGAAAAAAATCGACAATTGTCTTCGTGATTTATTTTTCCTCAACATACCGCAATCTGAGATGTTGGTCACTAGAAAGTGTCCCATTCAGAAGGAACTATCTTCAGTTAACTCAGAAACTTTTTGGAGTAGAGTAGAAATCTGCCTTATTAAACTCTTCAAATATTGACTCTTATATTTCAGATTGTGCAAGGTTGAGAATTTGAAAGGATCTATCCACAATAAAATAATGACATCCAACAGTACTTAGAATCGATAACATTTTGAGCCAACTTCACATACGTGTCAATATAACAGAAATGGATATATTCGAAAAAATTTGGTGTTTCATCATTACAGTGAAATGAACTGACAGGAAAAAAGGTGGAAGCCGGAGATGAAGATGCCTAGGAAACCCTGGTGTATCTAGTGATTCGATATTGTTTAGAATTTCTTGGCGAAAAACAATCGACGATTACAAAAGCTTTCTAATTTTTGTATAGGGGGCATTATATGAGCATTTTCGAATATCTGTCAAATATCAGTTTTGACAAATTGACGTAACTCTGAGGTTCATTGTTGTCAATGAAAACTCTGAAATTGTTTCTTCGCATTCAACAGTGTTTGAAAGTCTATATAAGTAGAATAAGTTTTGAAGTTATTACATGTACTTTTTCACGATGTGTAGAAGATTTCTTTTTTTGTGTGGTCAGTCAAAATCTGGGGATCCAAATATTCTTCTTTATTCAGCACCTAAGGTAAGTACAAAACAAATCGCCCCAAAATAATAACATGAATGTAGCGTTGTAGCTAACTTTATTCGTTTCAGCTTGAGCGAAAGTCTTATATCGAGGAGGAAACATCTGTAGCTCTTATCAATGAGATGTTGAAAACAAAGTTTTGTTTAAATAATGGAAATATCGATGTGATACGTATTTTGAACCGTTGCATAACTGATGTGTGTATCCCCAATTCCAAGACAGTCTATCACTTTCAATACACTAGCATGAACTTTGTCGTAAATTCTCAGGTGAATGGGCAAAGTAAATTTTCTCGGAATCAAAGTCTAGTCTTACAAACTGATATAAACACACTAAAAACTTGTAGAGGTAACAATGACAGTATTGACAGGTTGTTAACGGTAGGTTTCCACGTTACATGCACGTTTTCTGAAACGCATTTGATTGGCTGTCAGGGCTGTCAAAATCTCAGTAGGCAAATAATAAACAGTGGTAGAATATTCGGTTGCACACAGTGGTTGCACATTCCTCTCTACTGAAAATTAAGCTTCATATGGTATATGACTGATCGCCATCTACAATAGCGATCTGAAGCTTTTGCGATCTCAGAAATTAAGCAATCAGTTTTCGCCAAGTTTAGCCCAAAATTATCCAGGTATAAGTAGATACACCAGGGTTTTCTAGGCATCTTACCGGAGATATTCTACAGAATTCAACAATGACAAACATAATCATATTAGCTTTCTATCAGTATTATTCCCAAGATGAAACTTGATGAAATATTGTTCTCACAAATGTTAATTTTTCTATAAATCAATCAATTGACGCCTATATAGGACCTTGTCCTATGTTCAAAAGATAGCATTTAGAAAATATTTCTACACGCGTAGAGGGTAGCAATTAAACTTCACTCCTCAGGATAACATTTCATTTTGAAATACCCACAAACTTGTTTCGCTCAGACAAAACTATATATACTATAAATCATAGAACTTCCTTACAAGATACACCTAACATTTTCGAAAAAGTCGAAAATTCGTCTTCGAATAAATTGACATTTTGATCACACATCCTTTCTTGTCTACTTAGTCGAGTGTTCAGTAATGATATTCAGAAACGTGATTATGTTGGAAAAATGTTTGGTGTATCTATTGAGATTTTTTCCTAATTTATCTGATCCTTTTTTTTCCATCTCAAAAAGTTGAAAGTCGGGCAGGAATTTCCAGCAATACTCATCTGGGATCTACCCAGATACCTCCAGATATTCGTAGAATAATACATTGTTGTATTCATCAATTCCTCGATCCATTTCGTATGCAGAAATAGGAAAAGCACTTGAAAATATGTTTTGACCCAACTGTAGCATCTGTTAGAGATAATTTTCGGATTTTATTTAACTCTTTCGAGGTGCTCTGGACTTTCTACTTTTTTTGCATATCCTACAACTGGGTGTGGATTTATTTATAATAAGAATGAATTTTCATTTGAGAACCAATTATAACGATTTTCATTGAATATCGAAAACCACATAAGGTTGTTCAATAACAAATGATGTGGTTTTGAATTCCTTACTCAATATATTTCCAGTTATAAAAAAGTCAAATGAACATTCCTCAGATAATACCATTGGTTTCGAAAGGAGTTTTTCCAGGAACAATGTATAAGCATTTTTGTAAGATGAACAAAGACCACGCTGAATACGAATCATTTCATCGTTACCTTGGTAACTCTTATTCAATTACTATAATTAGGACTTAATACCGGGTATCACATATCTGATATGGGCGAGGTCTGCCCCTCATTGTAATCCAATATATTTCCTGAACATATATAGAAACAGTTTAGTATTCCGAGGAGAACCAAAAAACACACATTCGAACATATTCGATTGTGTATGAGGAAAATACCGTATGAGCTACAAGAACTTTCACTTTCGTTTCATCAATAAATCTATAAGAAACCGTATACGTTGGATTTACGCATACGTGATTCGAATCAGAACACTTGTTTCTCGAAATTCTATACTTTCTTCGCTTTGGCATCGGATCACTCCGAGGAAGTGAGGTTTTGTGATTATCAAGTTACCTCACGGATTCTTTCACTTATATTTTCGATGCCTCAGGTAAAGGGTGGATGAGGAAATGAACTGCTGAGGATTTTTACCATGACAGTACAAAAAAAAACATCGATTCCTAGTAAAAAAAATCCATAGCGCCTTCAAGTCTATAGCAACTAAACTGACAAATATGATGATTTTCTTATATACATTATACATTCATTTTATGAAAATATGCCAATGGCATATTTTGTACATTTCACTCCGTTAAACTTGTGGACAATAGACCACAATATCTCACCATTTGAACATATTAATGCATAACGGCTAACCAGGAACCAATTTACTCTCCTGTATCTTCGTTGTTATTTCGTATGGAATTTTCAAATTCAGTACTTCGATTATTTGTTGTCATGAATGTATAATTCAGCAGAAATAAAACATTACCACACTTCTGGTTTTACCGGAAGCACATCCACTTTTCATATTTCAAAAAAAAAGTACTTTTTTGAAAATTACGATTCTGAATAAAATTATCTTTCAAATTATGTAACACAGTCGTACTTCCAATTCAAAACCTTCTGATACAATTGAGATTTTATGAAAAATTACTTTTTATATTCCCCTCGTAACGGAACATTTCCTTTAAAGTATGCTATAGAAAATTGAACAATATCATGTTAACATATAATTCATATGGTCAAACTTCTCGAACATTTTTTACGCTATTTTCACAATTTAATTTTTCATCAAGTAATTTTTAAAGTTTGTTGAACACTTCCGGAGTTTTTTATCGACTTAAAAAAATTAAAGTAAGCACTTTGAAGAAAATAATTGAAAAATGAAGAATAATTGAATTGTGAAAAGACAAAATGTTTAGGAAGTTTGACCATGAATTATTGTTAGTTATATGATATTTATTGTTCAATTTTCTAAAGCATATAAAGAATATGCTGCGTTACGAGAGGAAATCAAAAAGTATTTTTTTATAAATTCTCAATTATATCAGTAGATTGTAAATTGAAAGTATGATTGCGATATATCATTGGAAAGGTTATTCTATAACCAATCGTTATTTCCAAAAGAAACTTATACTTTTCATTTGAAACATGAGAATTGGATGCACTTCCATTCAAACACGTAGTGTCATATATGCTCTGATACTTGCCAAATTGTAGATTCATGACGTTAAAATGGAAGTATCGAATTTGAAACATCTTTACCAAATTACAACTGAGATACAGGGGGTAAATTGGTTCCGGATCACCCGGTATATTTCGATATTTCACAGAAAATTATTGCCAAAGTCCATAAAAACTCGCATCTTGATATTAATAGTACATTGTTCAAAATCAGTTCGTCAATATGGAAGTTTCAATAATATTGGCATATTGTTTCTAAACTCAATATTTGAAATTGAAATTTCAATATCTGCTCAATATTATTTGGGAGGGTAGATTATAATATTGAACCATCAATTGAGGTAGAACATTGGCATAATAATCGAATAAAGATATGCCAAGTTTGATATTGCTTGATTATAGTATTCACATTTTAATCGCCACCTATGAGTGTTATTGCAATTCCAATTGTGATAACTCATCGGTTTCAAGCTGAGATCTCAATATTGAAATCAGGTACAATTGGTGTTATTTGTTAGGGAAAAACGCTATCCGTTGGGATTTGACCAAAAGCTAAGACTACGTATATGTATAGTATATGAATATTTCAATACACGGGCCTATCGAACAGCCATGGTAATTGGCTCTGTTGCCATCGAGAATCGTTCTCAATCTCTTGCAGATACGGCTGCAAGCCCAAAAGGAACTCACAATTTCGATGTAGCTGATTTTAGTATTTTGTCGAAAATCATCGAAACCTCACAAAAGGACTTCATGACATTTCTACCTCCTCGAAACACATTCTGACACTAATGCAATGATTCATCACTAAGAAAATGTAAATGTCAGAAACAATTGAAAAAAAATCATCGAATTTCAATGCCAGAAAATCAGGTCAATAAGTTTTCCATATACAAATCCGCCTTCATTTTCATTATATCTAAAATTCTATAGTTATAGTTTTTTTTTCAAGGAGTATAATTATTTTTTACTAACAATATGACTTCGACTCAAACATAACTCGAAGTCATCACATCTATACCACGAAACTCCTTCATAACGCAAGTACTCACCGCGGCGTATTGCGTATATGGAATATTTGGCAAACCAAAAGTGGTGAGTTCAAGCCCCGCAGCAGGCAGTGTTTTATCAAGTGATAATTCGATAAATACATGTGAGTGAAAGAGAATGGAGTTCTAAAATTGAATTGAGATAAATCACGACCAATAATTTCGAAAGTGAAAACTAAAATTAACGAGGTGACATCAATTGAATAAATTAGAATGTTACTTCTTTGCCGATATATTATTTATGATAATGTATCAATGTAGGCATAACAATATATCCTCATATTGTTTTCGAATATCGAAAAAATATCGCCCAATGTTCACTTTCATATGGCCCATATAAAATATTCATATTGTGCCATTGTTACCGTGATATCGAACCAATATGGTTCTAATATCGCCAGGGATACATCTTGGTCAATCCTGCTGATTGGCTATTGAAGAATTATCCATAATTCGAAAACGAACAGTTTGTGGATCCCAAGATGGGTGAAGTCACTCAAATTTCTATGAACGACGTACTTAATCAAAAGACACTTTCGCTCCTGGTACCACAATATGTCATTACTCATGTATTCGGGAGCAAATACGTACCAATTCCAACATTCCCTTACGTAATTTGATATCGCGGACAATATCTTGAATTACTTTGTACAGTAATCGGGTTCACATATCAAAAAAAATCAGAGAACAAGATACGTTTGTTTGAAAGTAAATGAATCGGAAAACTTCCACATAAGAACGACAATTATTCGGACTGACAGTTCTATACCAATTACCTTGCTAGTTATTCTCGGATTTATCTAGATATCGGCGTTTGGATTTGTTACAGCCATAGTCAACCTAATGAAAGTTTTATCGTTAGAAATCAGTGATCGGTAAATCATGGTTCTTTTAGAGAATTAATGTTTTGAAAAACTTGTGTTTTAGAGTGCAATTTGAGGTCTCTTCCATGATGAACTTGAACAGTATATAATAAAAAAAATTATTAAAAATATCTATTATCATTTAAGTCATAAAATGGTTCAATAATCCAAAATTAAAACATTTTTTACGGAATATTGTTCGAATGTTTTTCGAGGTAAATATGTCATGAAATTTTTTTGGTGGTATTCCCCCTGACAATGAAATAGAGCTTGAAATTATTATATTTTTTTATCAGTACGTTTCGTATTTTATGTGAATTTGAAGGTTGAATGAAAGAATGCAGTTTTTGAAATAATCATATTATTATATTTCTCAATACAACGTCATTATACAAAAGTTATATGATATAAAATCTTGTTGAAAATGAATAAATAAAAAAAAAATATATCTAATAAATACAAGCACTTGAATCTCGCCACAAGCTTTTATATCATATATATTGTGTAATGACGTTATATGTTGAGAAAGAAAAATTAATTTTATTCTTAAAAATAGTCCAGTTATCTAGATTTAATCGATTCTGAAAGAACATATCCGAAATAAGTTTCACTTATGTTGGAATAATCTGGCTAATTCATTCATATAACTGATTCATATTTCATATATTGTTTCATAAAGTTTCATCAGTACGTTTTCGTATTCTTTGATAATTTGAAGGTTAGATGAAAAAAATCAGTTTATGAAATAATTATATTATTACGTTTCAATACAACGTCATTATACATAATTTATACAATATAAAATCTTGTTGATGAATAAATGGCCACAATCTTTTATATCATATAAATTGTGTAATGACGTTATATGTTAAAAGAAAAAAAAAATTTTATTCTTATTATCGTCCGGAGACCAAAAATCCCATTTATCTAGATTTAATCGATTCTGAAAGAATATATCCGAAATAGGTTTCACTTATGTTGGAATAATCTGGCTAATTCATTCATATAACTGATTCGTATTTCATATATTGTTCCATAAAGTTTTATCAGTACGTTTCGTATTCTTTGATAATTTGAAGGTTAGATGAAAAAAATCAGTTTATGAAATAATTATAGTATTATATGTTTCAATACAACGTCATTATACATAATTAATACAATATAAAATCTTGTTGATGAATAAATGGCCACGATCTCTTATATCATATAAATTGTGTAATGACGTTATATGTTAAAAGAAAAAAAAATATTTTATTCTTATTATCGTCCAGAGACCAAAAATCCCATTTATCTAGATTTAATCGATTCTGAAAGAATATATCCGAAATAGGTTTCACTTATGTTGGAATAATCTGGCTAATTCATTCATATAACTGATTCGTATTTCATATATTGTTCCATAAAGTTTTATCAGTACGTTTCGTATTCTTTGATAATTTGAAGGTTAGATGAAAAAATCAGTTTATGAAATAATTATAGTATTATATGTTTCAATACAACGTCATTATACATAATTAATACAATATAAAATCTTGTTGATGAATAAATGGCCACAATCTCTTATATCATATAAATTGTGTAATGACGTTATATGTTAAAAGAAAAAAAATATTTTATTCTTATTATCGTCCGGAGACCAAAAATCCCATTTATCTAGATTTAATCGATTTTGAAAGAATATATCCGAAATAGGTTTCACTTATGTTGGAATAATCTGGATAATTCATTCATATAACTGATTCGTATTTCATATATTGTTCCATAGAGTTTGAGGAAGTTGGCAGGAAGTTACCGGAATAAAATATGTATCGCTCTTTCAAGTACTGTTTGAATGTAAAAGAGGATATCTGTAACAGATTTTTGAAAACGGAAGCAGATTTGGTGTCCAAAACGTCAACGATATCTTTTTCGATAAATATCACTTCTTGTATTTTTTGATACGCAAATTTGAGATATACAAGAAGTGTTTCATTCAGAAGGAACTGTTTTGCAATTAACGCAGCAACTTATCGGGGTAGATTTAAAATCTACCCTGCTTCTACACTTGCAAAGATTTCAATATTCTAATTTTTTCATATTGTGTTAGGTTGAGAACCCAAAAAAAGTACAAAGATATGTATCGTTGATTCTTCAACGTTTCTTATTAGTGTCTGAACAACAAAAAAGTTGATCCTTGTTGAGTTCAATCGTACAGAACATATTGCTGATAGATAGACAGATGAATCGATCGTTTACCGACCACTTCTAGAAATGAACATATTGCTGATAAAAATAAGATTAGTATTACGATAAAGAAATATCATCTAAAAAAATGTCAAGGCATTACAAATCAATCTTGAATCAATTCATTATTATACAAATACATTTTTCAACCAGTATCTAGAACTCCGAAAGTTAGGTACTCGGAGTACCTATAAACAACTCCAAGCATGCCTGCCTTTGTTTCAATGTGAATGATTACGTTCATTGTTCAGAAACTAACGAAATATAAAGAATCTAATTTCAAACTATAAAATACCAATAATGGAATGGGAATTCACGGTAGAACATGAAATATAAGGAATTAAAAATACAAGAATTTATGAGCAAGAGTTAATCGAAAAGCTATAATGAGAATGAAAGTGTTTCGAATTATTGGCTTGAATACGTGAAACAAAACGAAGCACCCAGATCCAAACAAGAGATTTTTATTTAAAGAAAAAGTAGATAATTTCAAATAACCATAAATGTAAATAGAAAGAAAATTCAGAAAATTGGCCTTTCGGATATTAATCCGTGCATGAAATATTGAAATGTTCGACGTTTGATTCATCATCAAGAAATAACAGAGATCTCTACCAATACGACAATCTAAGTTGCAATTCAAAATTTTATACACTGATCAATACCTGAATGGAAAATCTTCTATACTCCAGCGAAAATGTAAACCAAGTTTCAAGTAAGTGTTCTCGCGCCATTTCGTATAATGGTATCCGCACATATCAATATCATTATTCGTATTTCATTTTTGCCTGTTTTTTGCAATATATTTTAATAAAGTAAATTACATAAACAATGGAAGGCTGGACCAATACCAATCATGACTAATTTTGAGCAAGGATTTGAGAAGTAATGTTTAAAAAATAATATATTATATTGTCCTTTCGGTATTGATCAACTCATGTTGAGAAAACAAATACCGTTACGAATTATATCACTGTCATAATTATTGATAAAATCATATAATTCCGATTTCAAGTCGGACTTCAATTAAATGAAAAATTCATTACGACAAATAATTATTAAATTGTGGTCGACGTTACACACAAGAATTCGGTAATGAAAGCGTCTGTTATAACGTCATTATGCTGCCGCTAACGAGCTGCATAGGAGTTGACGTAACGAATTTGTCGACGATTATTACAAAATAGACGGAGTGTATTTCACGATAGAGCTGAAGCAGTCATTGTTCTAGCTAATGTGTCTAAAAACAATGGTGTGTCCACTAACTTATACCTGTACAATTTTGGAACAAACTTCCAAAAAAAAACTGTTTGATTTCTGAAATGGAATTAGTTTCGAATTATAGTGCCACGTGGCTCTGTATCTTTCTTCAGACGAATACCGTTATTTCTTTAGCTATCAGAAGTTAACCATCCACAGTTAAGAAACTTTTGGATAACTTCTAGAAAAAACAATAATGAAACCATTTCGACCATTGTACTTCATTACTATTGGGATTTCAAGCTGGGCGATACGCTATCCGGTGGCAGATGACGAACTGAAGTTGTCTCTTAAGTGTCATTGTCGAATGTTATTTTGTTTATGTTTACGAATTTTACTGAATCAACGAATTCACGAATTCATATCTTATTGAAAAATATCCACAATTTGTGCAGAGAACATATTGACATTGATGGAAATACTTCAATAGAGCCTAGCGCATTCAAACTTTCAAAAAACAATTAGGTCCCACTCAATCTACGAACATACCTAGAGACTAGAGAGTCAAGCAAGAAACCATCCTGAAATGGATTCTGGAGAATTTTCAAGTTCACAATCGAAAGTGTATCAAACAACATAGTGAATAGTTGGGATTTGATGGATATATCTCTACTATCGCCGAGAGATGCAACAGCAACCTACGATTCTGAAACTTAATATGTTATATTGCTGCTATGCCTTGGTATTTCCCTGACAGTGACAACCACATACATATGAATTCTATTGCAGCAGTCATGGACCAAAATGCTCAAATTATGTCATCATCGATGCCTTTCACCACTCCATTATTGGTTCCACATAACTAGAGATCTGAAAAGAACTACCCACCTAGTGCATCTAGTTATACCTAAGACACATTCACCTATAGACTGAAGAATTATTGTAATTGAAAAATCAATTTCGAAACTTCCCTGAACTGATCTCAAATTGAACTGCTCATTCGTTGAGCTCTCATTCAGTATTGAATCCTTGACAATTTGAAAATACATTTCATGACTTGAGTAATTTCCTTCTATACAATTGATCTGATGCCCATTTTGGGTCAATGAAATTTATATTCTGTTTCTATTTACCTATTCAAATTCGTCAGAACTGATATTCCCAAAAGTTTTGTTTTTAATTTTTGGAGGGGTATTTAACTTGTTGAAATTTGTTCATCAAATTATCAAGTAAGGGAATTCATTCAAGATTTCGAGTGCGATTTCTAGATTTCAACATGGATTTGCATCTGGTAAATGCTGTACACTGGATATCGAAAGTAAAAAACCTCTCGTAATTTTTTCGAAGCAAGCCAACATGGCTATTTCTCAGCGATCTCAATATCATTGAGTATAGAAGATAGATATCAATTAACATTCCATTCACACAGGTTCATTGTGCAAAAAAATACGCTTTTAATATTTCATGTACATCAAATATTCTATTCAAACTAATATAATAGAAGGATGGTATCAAAGAGTTATTGCCGAGAAGTTCTAATTTCTATATTTGAACTGTATTCCAAAGCACAATGCCCAATATTTTATTCATGTTCACATCCAATGAAGAAACCAATAACTGGAAGTACTCCACAACAATTTTTCTAACCTATCTATAGATTGCCTCCATGTTCAAAAGCATATTCATATGGACGAAGTTGAAGGATGCATCGAAACAGTTTCACATCTAGATTTACGCATCTAGCTTCTTCGGAATAAAGAGGTAACCAACAAAAAGAGCCACAATGAACCCTTCAGGGTTTCAGTGGAGGAGTAGTTCCAACCTACTGATTACGAACCTTACTCAACACAAACTTTCGAAAATATATTGTGATTATGAGCTCAGTAGAGACTTGAATAAATTCAGAGGTTTGGTGGTGTGAAGACTTCAAAAACTATAGGATGAACTTGCACTGTATTCTCCAGTTTCAGTTTTGAAATTAAATTCCGATGACGTCATCTTTGAATCAATTTTCAAACAACTCGTGGTGGGAAACAAAGAACAGAAATCTCTCGATTTTTGACAGAAACCTCAATATTTTCAATTTTATTGACCAACTCACCCATTTTTTAGTTTTAGATTTCCATTTGCAACTGCAATCTTGCCTAAACTCTAGGAGTCGCCAGTATTGACGATATATAGACTGTTTAAAACTCATATCAATTCTGTCTTCTGTTCATCACTTCATCGAAATAATTTCAAAACACATAGCATCGCCCTATTCAATTTCAAAACTGGATCCTGCGGCTGAATTTTGAATAGAAATGACAGTTAAATGGTTGAAAATATAATTCAAGAAATATAAGACATTGCGGCAAATTATCTGAGGAAATGAAAAATATGAAGCAAATGAGCAGAGAAAGAAGCAAAATGTAAAAAAATGTTCAAATATGTGCTTCATCGAAAAAAAAACAGATGATTTGGAGAAATATTGGGTATAAGTATCTTCAGTCGTCGATAACCGTGCTTATTGTCTCGACTAATACATAATTATATCGGACGCACAATCATAACCTCGTTTTTTTTACGTTCATCGGTGCGGCAGATAAAAATTTATCGTCTACACGAACGTATTGAACAGGTCATGAGCTTTCACATCATGATTATGTTACACAGGGCGTTCTCCGCTTAAGCAACAATACCACTTCTCACAAAATTGTAGTGTTTCCGATAGCACTCTCTCACTTTCGGCTATAAGGAATCAGATATTCGTGGTTACATATTTTTCTGAAATTACATGCTGGTAATGATGTTTGAATGTTATTTTTTGAGGAGGTGAATATGATATGAAATCAATTTTGAGTTTTCTCTCCCCTGAAAATGAAGAGGCTTTAGCTTCTTATAATATCTGTTCCAGGAACAAATTGGTATATTTGGCCCAATACGTAGCTGCAATATTACGGTAAAGCATTATTGACATATTGTTTCATCAGTTACGTATGGTATATTCTCAATGAATTCAAAGATTGAATTGAAAAAACAAAATGGAAAAAACCTTTGGAATTTTTCCAAGGGATTTTATTTTTTGTGATTTGTGTCTGGATTCTGACTGACCAATTAGGTAGGTACCAAATATACCAACTTTTTTCTATAAACAGATATTATAAGAAGTAATTTTTTGCCGTTTTCTTCTTCTAATCGTGAAATGAAAATTACAATTTATATGAAAGAAGTAATATTAAATTTTTAAACACTCTATGTTGATAGGAAAAGCTCATCCAATCCATCCTGGCATCCATTTGCCCTCTGGTAGTGCAGTGTAATGCTGAGCATTTTAGGTGAACTCAATATGAGTATTCGCACCTTGTATATGAAAGCTTCATATACAATGTATCAAAGTTCATTTGAGAATTCCTCTCACGAAACACCCAATGAAAGAAGTCTTTGTTTCAATCTAGACGAGATATGAGATTCCAATGTGTAAACTTTTTGATAGACAAAACTTCGCCTTCGCGTGTGATCAGCCGACGGACAGCGCTGTGTGGGCGGCAGGCTCAAGAAAATGGATTTTTGCAAAATCTGCAAAAATGACGGGCGTTGGCTCGAATTGAGAGTGGACGAAAACGTCGCTCTGGGTAGTTGATCCGGAGACACGGTTAGGAGTCGAACAAGAAAAAAATCGAAGGAAAAAAAAAAACTCGCGAACGCGAGGGGACGGCCTTTCAAGGTTTGTCCCCTGCCAAAATTATGGGGGCGCGTTTCATTACAAGAATCTAATTACGGTCGGAAATATCGAGAAATAAATAAAGTCAAATTGATTCGTGTGTAAAGTGCCATATCTTGAAGAAACCAAGAAATCTATGGAATGGAAGCAGCCATGCAAAATAGACAGAAGACTTGGTATGTCAATTTTAATGTGTGTTAACGTAAATAACCATTTCATTCACCTTTGGGAAGAGAAGCCATCATTAATTTCATATCTGTTATTTGAATCACAAGTTGAGAAATCTTTCTGACTCTCTCTGACATCGAGTAGTGATTGAGGGGGGCCGTAGGGCGTCCTATAATATACATTTAGCCAGTAGGGCAAATTTAGAGGCATTTATAGATATAAGTACATCAGATTTTTGTGTTCTCATTACACATTTTTCTGTTTGTGGCATTTTCATTATTCTCATGCATAGAGACGACCATTTCCGGTCTCAGTTCATTTTTCAATATTTTGATTGAACTAAATGATACGGTACATGTCATTTTTTTTTGTTATAAATTGTTTTCACTGCATATTTCTTTTGTTATATATTTTTTTCTAATCTGTTTTTTAAGTTCCCATTTTCATTTCGTTGCTAATATATGGCTTGAAGTTATCAGAGGATTTCATTTCCTACAAGCCGCCGTATTTTCAGATTTCAGAGTATACGATGGAAGCAGAAATTAAACCCTAGGTTTCTCACTAAAGACCCTTTTTTCGTGCAAAGGGCCGAAATCATGTTTCTTTCGGACGTAGCCTTAAACATCCAACATTTGACGTGGAATTACCCTCCTCGTCTGGTGACAGCAACTGCCATTTATGAATTCAAAAGCCTTTAGCCAATTATTCCATCTAGTAACGTGCGGAGGGATTGTAATCTGATATATGATTTTTTGAGGAAAGCATAAAGTAACTGTTCATAAATGATTCACATATAGAGAAATAAGATACTAGAAGCGTTCATGCAGAATTACAATAACTTTCGCACTCATTACAGCAAACCATAACGAAAGAAAAAACACCTACTATGGATGAAGTTCATCACAGTGAACACATATTATAGGTGTTTTTTCTTCTTGCCATACTTCTCACAGATCATTCAAAGACATTTGATTCATTCACGAAAAGAAGAAAACAGTCCATCTGAAACAGCTACTTTCCTGTCTATATAGCACGACGCATACTGGGTTAGATAGAAATCACTTTTTCTGGTTCAATTTGTATACCAAGACCAAGCATTTGAAAACTGAATCAAATAGATAATAGAAAATATCTACACAAAGCAAAATATTTGTAGGAGAAATCTCACTCACCAGGATATATTCAATTCCAAACAAGATCTTGTTTCGTTCAGAGAAAATCAAAATTAGTTGATCTCTTCAATAGGAAAATAGATAAATTACGAAACACTTTATCTAAGACTCCAAGTTACTGAATAGATATTGTGAGATTTCACACCCACCAAAAAATAATTACTTTCGAACAGTAATTCAGCTTTTTCATTTCCAGGAGAAAAAATCCAAAAAATGGATTTCATTGAACAAAATCATCAGTTTTCACTCTACAATGCGTGATGTTTCAAAGATCATGAACATATGATCCTATCATTATTCACAGACTACGAAAAATAAACTTTGAGCGTTATAATTCGAAATAAATCTGTTAAATATTTGAAAGTAAGTAAATACCAAAAAAGCGAAGGAGAGCATTTGAAAGTACGAACGGTGCAAATTCGGTTGTGAAGTGCATTGTATTCAGTTTATGAATTCTTCGATTTTCCTAATGTTGGAAAATATACGATCATTAGAGAATAGAAGACCAGAACTATCTCATATTATTATTGTAGTACTTTGTAGAATCCCACGTATTTGTAAATATGTTCAATTCATAATATTTTGTCTTCTTGTTTTGAACTAGTCGTAATTTATCGTTATCTATTGTACGCGAATACTGTCATTGCCCTCGATTTTATTTGTGGAAAAACTACTTTCTGATGTTACTTCGTGAATAGAAGTTTTGTTTTCTTTCGGCATCGATCAGTGAAATAAATAGCCAAAAATAGTTCGTTAAAACCACTGTAATCTGCTCGAAACCTTACATTCAATAATACACATTTTATTCACTATAATCATTCGTAAATGTAGTTGTTTTTAACCGACTTTCAGGTCGAAAAGTGACTTATTATTTACTCAGAAGAAGACGAGGTATAAAATAATTTTCCCGATCCCTTTTGAAACTTGTCAACCTCTTCGTCTTTTATTCGGAAAGTCATTCCACTCTTCGGAATTTACGAAATGTTTTTGTCCCCGCTAGCGTGTTCACATCAACGTAGTTATACGAAACAAACCCTGACAGTTTTTTGTTGAACACAAAGAAACGCAACTTTGCCCCAATTCAAGCTTCTCCTGTAGTTTAGGGGATCCACCCTTGATGCTGGAATAATTCTGTTGCAGAAACATTTAATGAATCCGCAACATCCTCTTTTTGCATTTTGGACATTTTTGCACGAGAGAAAAAAATGATTACGGTTTGAACGGCCAAAAGTTCCACATTAAAATATACACAAAAGAAAAAATGAACTGGATAGCATATGGAGATCCAGACGGTGTTTGCTGAACATTACAGAATTTCTCTCCCCCTGTGAAATTTTTTGTTTCTGAGATAATCTCATAAAACAATCATGTGTAGTAGAAATAATTTATCACTCTAATTCCTTCCAGTAATGGAAGTTTCGAATTATAGTTCATAAATTGAGCAATTGCAGTGTCGAAAATCGAATTACAATGTACACGCTGATTCATTCGATAATATGTGGAATAATTAAGTGGTAACAAGATATTTTCGTTAATAACAAAGAAACATGGGTGTGCAAGAGAACCTTGGAGTACTAGATTGACAATCCATCGGCAACTGAAAACATTAGAACAGCGCAGCGGTGAACGGTATTGGTATCAAGGTTTCACTGATTTAGGTGTAAAGATTCTTTACGATGAATTGGTTACTTTTGCTCAACGACTTATGCATGTACAGGGTGTTCTAGACAGTACGACGCGATATTACTGGTCATAATTAGAGAGGATGAAACTTTTTTGTAGAGATCAATAACCCAAACACAAACCTGATATTATTTGCACTCGACGGGCGTTTCGTTAATAAGGTTAGCATTTTCAGGAGAAGAGAATTGGTATTGAGTATCAATTTCTCTCTCCACGGAACGATTGTGAACCGGAACTAAGAAAGGGTATTAATTTGAAGGATCTGAATAACAAAACATCCCAGTTGGATTATATCACCATCAAAACTGAACTTGAAATTATCCAAAAAAAATCTTGCTTTCTATACAAGGCAATTCCTAACTTTCTACGGATGAAGACTCTTCGATTTCACAAGGAAGGATATTCACTCCAACAATGCCATTGGAGAAGAGAAAATTCAAGGAAATAGATTTTATGGTCGGTTTCACAATTTGAATTCCATATTACTAGCCGTTTTTGTAACTTGATGGTGAATACACCTAACAGGAAACAATTGGAATTGTTGATGATCAGGATGAATATTAATCGTTTTGAAATTTTTTCACCTGGGGCAAATGATATTCTGTGTTTTGTTATCCATTGTACATTAAATCACGCTCTATTCGAAAAGTAAATGCGCCTCATCCATTATTATCTAAACATTTCTGAATACATATTTAATTGCCAATACTCTTACGAAACCACCCTCAACAATAAATCAAGTATCGATTGAAATTTCCAATTTGCATTTGTGCCAGTAAGGCAGCGATTCGTCATTGGTCATTGTGTTGTCGAAATCGGGAATAATCGAATGGAATTATTCCTATCTACTTATGAAATCGAAAAAATTCAATATCATTGGCTTGATATTAATTATCTTTTTTGTGGTAAAGCTTGCCTTGCCTGTAATGATATGGACGGTATTTGGGTTACATTAATGCGAGAATTTTTGTTACAATTGCTGCAGAATAATAGCGCATTGGCGCTTCCAGGGGTGTATTAGGACTATAGCCCCCTGGAGGTTGACCTGTTTTTTTCTTCAGGACCTCAGCTCTCAAGTCGACAAGATTCATGATAATTTTCATTTTGCTGAAGTCAGCCCACCTAATCCCTCCCCCCAGATTCTCGTAACAATATTTGGCGATTTGTCTTCTTCGTTATTTCTTTTTCGGAATTGACAAACGTATTCCAAACGTTTTGACGTCACGGATTTGCTTATTACACGATTATTCAGTTTCGTAACAGATCCCAGACGTCAAAAAATAAAACCTTTTCACACACTACTTTCCAAAAACGGCACGTTACCCTCTTATCAGCAATTCTCTCAAGTACAGGATTCAGCGCACTCGTCACTCAAGGTCAGTTCACTTTATTGTCTAAGATGCCGTTAGTATTTCAACAGAATAATCCAAATTTTGCTATTTGCAACAATCATCGTGGAACGAAGGAAATTTATGAGATATGAGTGACATGCCGATCGCATTTATTAAAACTAAAGAAGCTAAATTTTCAAATATTTCAACTGCTGCATTGGCAAATGACACTTACAAAGAATGACAAAATTGACTTTCGAGGGAGGGTAATGAACTCCGTTTGTGCAATGCCTACTTCAAAGACGAAACGCATTGATATTATTTTGCAAATATTCATTTCGTGTTCATTTTATGAATATATTGCGAGTGATTGTAAATAAAATGGTTGACAGATGGGAGTGAAGATACTTCATCGCTGACATCTTATAATGGTGTCAATTGACTGATGCGGCGTCTTTGACACGTAATGTGTTTTTGAAATTAAGAATACTCACTTTCAAATTCATTTAAACGAAATCGTGTTCTGCGAGTTATGTGCTTTGTTTTCGATGGTTGATGAAGACCATGTAAGTCGTCTTAGAGTATGTGACGCCATGTGTTCGGAACTTAAATTGCTTCTCGCACAGGGAATGTGTTGTAATTGGTGGCGAGATAATTTTTTATTATTGGTTGGTTTGTATCGAACGATTTGAGTGTGAGAAATCCGTGATCAGCTCGTCGATAACACAGTATTCTGCATTTTTAGTTTCTACAGTTTTCTCTAATCCATCCAATTTTGTTGAAAAGTTGGGGTCAACAACTTCTACAGGAATGTAGCCAATACTTTTTGTTTTTTGAAAGTATGCTGTTTCCTGTGGTGAAATCAAAAGTTTGTTTCACGCGTGGATATTTTGCGCATCTTAACCAGGCCAGTCATCACCCGAAGACGATTGCGAATACCAGCAATCGAAACGTCGTACGTACACTCAACTTTAAACTTGGTTTCAACATTTTTTCATAATATTCCATTTAATTTCTTCATTTACATTTTTTTGACTAGTATTTCACATTCGGTACCTCAATTTCCTTGTCACAATATTATTTCATTTATTTCGTTATTTAAAATTTTTTGACTCATATTTCATAATCGGTATCTCGATTTTTTGTAACAACAGTATTTTTCTTTGATCAATCAATCCCTAATTTCATTATTGACCAAAATATTTGATTTTTTGATTCGATTTTCTCACTTGACTTGTATTTTAATCCTTCCGTTCTTAGCAACAGGTTTCAATAGAGTTAAAAATATAAACAATGGAAGTCCGAACCTCTACCATACAGCATTAACCAGGACTGTTGTGATATATAGGGAAACATTACTGTTTGATTTTTCTTCTCCATATAGAAATGAAAATGGAATTTTCATGAAAGTAATTACATCGGAAAATCATCAAACATCCTCTGTTGGCCTACGAATATCATTTTACGTTTGTATTATTGTCAAAAAGGAAGAAATCCACCGAAAACAGAAACTCTGTGTCTATGAGGCGCGACCGGCGATATAAAACTTTCATAGGCTATTTCAAAACATAAGTTTGTTTCTATTCACGCCATCTATTGATTCAAATTTTGTCTATTCGATATGAAAGTGACTTCTAGTGATTCAGCGTCCGTCGTGCCCCTGAGCAGCTGTTTTAGAATGAATCGAACGTCTATGAATTTTTCACATAATAGAGAGTGTCTGAAAATTTTTTGATGTCACTTTTTTGAAGAAATTCGATTATAAATGGAAGGACAGAAAGCCAAAAACGATTTTCTCGAATATTCCTTCTTCCTCCAGAGATAATCATGTATTTGAACTATATGTGTAGTCCCTGCTCTGATAATATGTAAGAAGTAGAACAATAGGGAATATGCAGAAATTTAAATTCAAATTTTTTCTTTTTGAATCTTTATTATTGTCGTACCATTATTGAAAGGTATTTTTTATTTAGTTATTTTTTGAAACCATATAATAATATATGAAAATTAAAGAATTAGGAAGAGAGATTCAAACTTACAAAACGTCTCACCATTAATCGGAACGAAATGTAATATCAGACGACTTATCGGCATCGATATTCATACTGTGTTAGTGGTGAAATATTTCGAACCTGTATTCCTCCAGTGAATCTAAATTCGTAGTTAATCTAGAACGATGACTGAAAGTGGTGTTATTCAAGCGAAATCGGACAATTCACCGAAAATAGATACGTTTATGATGACAGCATATTTTGCATCAAATCTCGTTTTTACGTATAAATACATCAAACAAGAGAAAACTGCGATGTAATCATTATTTTTTTATATGCAGATTCACACGAAAGGGAAGCCCTGTGATGTTCAAAGAACACCGCATGAATCAAGGGATAGGAGATACGAACTAACATTTACTTTGAATTTCTGAAGTTTGTAAGCCTCAGGAAACACCTCTCCCGAAAAGGAGTTCCAAAGCTCAGCTGTTCTTTTGAAAAAAGATCCCTGAGCATGAGCGGTTCGACAAGTCTCCAAATTCACAACAAAGGGGTGGGAATTCTGTACTCGTCGAGTCATCCGTTTAGATATTGCCAAGCGGGGAACGATTGATAACAATTGGGAAGAGCATCGACCGTGAAAGTATCTATGGAAGAGAGACAAGTCTCCGACCCTTCAACGATGTTCCAATGAAGTGAGCGAGTCTGTGAGCGAAGAATCACCAACAAGACGAATTGCCTTTCTCTGAATGGAATCGAGAAGCCTCAATGAATGTTATATGATGTATTTGTGTCCGTAATATAGATTAGTAAACTTGAATGTCTACAGCAGAGATGTATATTGTAAATCGAGATTCCGATATGTTTGTCAATATGATGCGGTTGTTTTAAAACCGAATTTTGCACTGCTAAATAGCTAATGCCAAACTTACTCCGGACTCATTCACATTGGGCTTTTTGAATATAGCATACTTACGTTAGAATGATCTCGACAACAATATTAACAGAATTTTGGAAATATACGATCCCATTATCTCACACACTTGTTTTCGTACTTTTGCATCGCTTGGCATACGAAAAATTATTTGGTAATTATCCGTTAAGCGGGCTCCATCGTGGAATTAAAAACTTTTTGGTGGAACTTACGTATTTCGGCCTCCTAAACAAAAAAATATTTTAAAGCTTTTGGGGCTCGCAACTAGTTTCGGAGATATGGCCCCCCAAAGACAGGAAAACAGGGTTTTCAGGGTTGACATTTATGTTTGTTTATTCAGCCAATTCCGCTCAAAATTCATCCTTCTTTCTATCAGCACAATATACACATTCTATACCACCTTCTTCATCACTTTCCAACAGAATTATAAGCATTTTTCCCTATTTCACTACAAAACGGGCGGCCCGCGTTGGTTTTGGGAATGCTCATATTCGGTTGTAAGTGATGGGGATATCTAAAAGGTAAATCGTCATAGAAATTTGAGGTTAGCAAAACAGTAGAAACAAACATAGGCGTTAAACCCCGATTTCCTGTCTTTGGGGGGCCGTATCTCCGAAACTAGTTGCGAGCCCCAAAAACATTATTAGAAGTTTTTGTTCAGGAGGCCGAAATACGTAAGTTCCACCAAAAATTTTTTAATTTCACGATGGAGCCCGCTTAACGGATAATTACCAATTATTTCATCAGGTATATTTCTATCAGTGTTTGTGCAGTTCGGTACCATACAGAGCTTGGGTGAGATTTTTTTAGCTTTTTCCATGATCTGTATAGCAATTGAAACTGACAGAATAAACAAAGACGGGACATGACATGCGACGTCATCCAAAGTGCGCGCTGTTATGTGGCGTTCGAACGACTCAAATTTATTCAATGTTCGGAATTCCACTTTGAAAAATAGTTGGAATATTATCAAGCCTATTGAAATCTCTCTCTAAGTCATCAAGATGAAAATGATTCATTAGGCACATATCAAAAATCATCCATACTCCCTAGTCTCAGTCTCCTTGTCAGTATATAGACCATATTTCGCAAAGATATAATCGATCACCTGAACAAACAACGAACTGCATTCATTTCACTTTCGAGTCATTTTTAGAGCACCGATACCGGTCATTCATACACGTAGAAAGTGAGTGCAGAAACGCGGAGATCCAAAAGCGAAACACTAACACGAACAAGTCTAAATTAATAGGTAATAGTTGCGTAACGGACGAAGAACGGTCGTGGCCTATAAATTCCCGACAAAAAAATTGCGGAATGTCTAATTAGATTTTGTCGCTGATTTAATGTCGGATTTTCTGAGGTAACAACCGAGTTGAGCTCTCAATCATCCTATCGTCTTGAGATATCAACGATTGTTGGAGCCTTGAATATGGAAACACGTTGCATGGGAAAATGATACGGTGAATGGAGGAAAAAGTGTTAATTTGTGGCGAGTAAATTGGAGGTTTCCTCTAACTGTTTACTGATGAATGACGGTGTTCTGCAAGGATCAATATTCTGGTACCCACATCATTTTTATTTCAAATGATTAACTAGCTGGTATTGATTTCTCGTTGGGATTCTCTTCCAAAGCTAATGAAATGATAATTCAAGAAGGGAAAAGTGTATCAAGATGCATGAAAACCCTGGTGCGATGACTGATATGCTTTTGTTTAGTCAATTCCTCTCAATTTGAGAAATCGAAGAGAGAACTCATTTTTTAGCGGTAGGTCATAATGAAAATGAGATTTTCAAAGCTGCTATTCCAATCAAGCAACAGCACACGACAGAATTTCGATACCGACGGTCTCATTGGCTAAACTCTGTTGCGATATTTCATTCCCCAATAGAATCATTAGTACACAGAATTTGTGTAGACAGGCCACCTCACAGAAAGCAAACCCTTTACAGACAGGTTTGACAGTTTGATACTTCGATTCGGAGTATTCGAAAATTTATTGTGTTTGGAAGTTCTGATGAACTCAGTATTCAATTCTGTTACAATTAGTTTTGTTCGTTTCATTTCACATTGTACTTACCACGTTTTTATCGTTACTATCGCTAGTGTTGAGCGAATTTTTTACCTCTAGTAACTTTTATAATGAAGCATTCTGCATTGTTTAATGTTAATAGTGCCGAATCTAATATCCATCTACTCAACATATTAAGTAGCTACCGCATGTAAATTATATCCAAGTGTTAGAAAATCATAGTTTCAACAGATATTTTGAAAATAGAAGAAAGTTTTGAAAATCCCAGATTCGAAATTAGCCTACAAAATTACCGTCGGACGTGCAGGAAATTTGACGTTACGTTAGCAAATTCATGGAGTGCTCCTCTATTGGCAAACTCTCGAAGGGATTCCTTCAGTTGAAATTGTGCAAAATCAAGAATGCGGGATATCAAGAACTCGGTCCTAAATATTTTCAGGCATAAGTCAACCCTCCAGGGTTTTTATTCATCTTGCGGTTATCAAAACTTAATGTAGGTCATTACTGCACGAATCGTAGGAAGTCTCTTTCGAAAAATGATCTATAAACGAAATATTGAATTCTTAAGCGAAATCCCTATGGAAACCATTCATTCTAATGCTCGGGAAAAAGATCACCAATCTTCGATGGACTAACCATCAAAAAACTTCAAAGACAAACTTGGTTTCCTATCTCATACAAAGCAAAATCTTACATCTCTCTCTATCTCTACAAGGTACAGAATTATTTGTTTGGTGAAGTGTTCCCAGCAGCTCGAAACTTCAAAAAAAATTGAGTTGAAAGGGGCTTTCAACTCGTTCCTTGAATACAATTTCGTGTGAAAGTGTGAATAGAAAATCATGGTGCTGATAAAGGACAAATATAGGGGAAAAATAGGACTCAATTTGGCTTTGAACTCATGAAGAATGGACAGAGAGATGCTTCAAATGTGCTTGCGATAAAGAACTTGTATTGACAGTGTATCAGGTCTACAAAGATCGATTCAAACGCGAAAAAAATGTTGATGTTTCAAATAAGTAACAACAACATCAATAGAACAAGAATGAAATATCAACCTTTTCGTAGTATCCCAAAAAAATTTTTCAGTGAGGCCGTAGTCAGGAGATTATTCCAGGAGTCTTTTTGGCGAAATGTATTGAGTCAAGATGAGTATGAGCTGAGTTGTCGTCTACTTTTTGGTTACTACCAGAAACTTCCTACAGGACATTGCTATGGCCTTGTTTGCCATCACAAATTCGTTGAATTTGAAAGATTCAGTTCATAAAGCAGTTTGAAGACAAAACTATAAGGCAGAATGAAAGGTAGCGTTAGCAAGTTGAGAAGAGACCCTCTGTCAGCAGCAAGGGTTTATCGCATACCGTGGGAAGGTATACATCGGTACCACCAGAGGATCCATGGAAACAAGGCCACAAGAACATGAAAGAAACTGCAAACTTAGGCAAACTGACAAGTCGGCTGTGGCGGAACACGCACTCAGTGAGGGAAACCACAGCATTATGTTTGAAAACGCGAAACGCATTGCCCCCAACCAGGGATACCAAAGCCGACTGGTACAGGAGACAATAGAGATCCACAGGCACATGGATGATTTCAACAGAAAAGAAGAAGCTGTGAACCTAAACCGAATATACATTCCCATTTAAAGAAGTTCAAGAATGACAAACGTCATGACAGCAGGCTGTACGGCAAATACTATCAACGAACTCTCCAGATGAAGTAATTAAAAACTCCAAACTACCTAAATCGATATATGCTTTACGAAGTCGTAAAACCCGAATAAAAGCAGTGATACTGAAAACATTAAATAGCCGCACCGTCTAAATAAATGAATAAAATGAAAATAGAACCTGGATGTCAAATTTCATCAAACCGCCTATATCTTCTGGTTTATATGTTTCCCAAATACTATTCCTGAAAGGTTTATACTCCTATTCAAATATCTTGTTTCATATACCTATTAAAACCTTATTCTCTCCATTTACCGAGTTATTCATATCAGCTGACGTTAAGTAATATTTCAGTTTTATCTATTAAGTGATTTGATTCCAGCTCAACCTAATTGCAAGTTTTTCTGCTTTTTTATGGAAATGTTACCACTATTATTGAAGATTCGACCTTAACACCTACTCCGAATACACAGTGGTATGCGGAGGTAGCAGTAATATGCATTAGTTTGCGTAATTTTTCTTTTCAATTGTACAATAATTGCATCGCTTTATTGTAATGTACTCACATTAATATCCGGCCAGCATCCTTGCTTCTGTAAATGTCGCACTCGTGAAGTGGTCTAGTGGGATCGGTGGGAGAATATTGCCCTGCAGCAATGCATAGCGATCGGTATATTTGGAACTGTAGGATGGTGCTGACGAAATACCTGCAAAAAATTATACTCATTTTTCTGTGACTGCATTTTTGAAATACATTGCATCATGTGCTTCGAAACTGTACGTGAACTCATGGGGTACTTCAAGGTTAAGTAGGGGGATCCCTTAAAATGAAATATAAAAAGATTTTCAATTTAACCATATTATGTAATCCCAACTGCGATATCTCAGATATCAATTGATGATTTTCCAGATGATGGTGCTGTTGACGATAATCATAGTATTCATTCGTTATCCAGAAGTTTGGTGTTAATAATGAAGAAGCAAATAAGCCGGAATGGAACTTATTGTCTTGCTATGAAAAACTGAATTAGTCTGAAGGTGTACAAGAGATATTTTGATTTGAAAATATTCATTTCTATTATCATTATCTACAAATAATCCCTACAATTTTTGTTCAGGAGTAATATCGAAAATTATGCATAGATTTCACTCTCTAGTATCGATATTTTCAATAAATTCTATTCTTATGGTGATCTAAATATCAATAAATATCAATTGTGAAAAAACTATTGAACACAAAAATGCACAACTTTCGGTTGAAGTATTCAAATGTATGTATATATGTATATCTTTTTTCAATTATTTTCATATTATTTTTATGTATATTTAATTTACAACCGCCCTTCATGATTTCTACGATGAGGATGATCATTAGACATAACCTCACAACAGTAACAAATTTAAAGAATCACCCTACTGAGAAGAACTATGATGAGCTTTTTAATAGTTAGTAGTAGATACAGACTCTACATCTATCAAATTTCACATATGTTTTCAAATCATTTCCATTTGAAATCAAAAATAAGACGTTTGAAAGTCATTATTTTGGGGTGGATGATTTTTTCTTCATAGTTTTTCTGATGGTTAACCTACCACAATCTGGAAAAATTTACAAATTAATATTGGACGTTACGGAAACCAAATCTACGTTATTGAGCAGGAACTGTTTTTAATTAATGCAGCAAATTTTCGCTTTAAATTAGAAATCTGTTCTCCTATAAAAAATTGTCCTCAATGTTAGCGTGTTTTCCTTTCATGTAACGTGAATTCCTTCGATAGTGAATTAGACAAAATAAGACAAAAGAAGTGAAAACTGTGATGAAAACCTTAGAAAACCAAAAATGCTATGAGATAATAAGATGGCATAATAATTAATTGCTTGTATATAAGTTCACATATTCACACAAGTATTGACAAAATAATAGGTAATACTATATTACATAAGGACAAGAAATATATAGACATAACAGTTATTCAATTTCATTTCAGGAAAATCACAATAAGAGAATTTGTTCATATTCTCAATCGGGGGTGTTTTCCAACAAAAGCTGAGACAATCCTGGAAAAAAATCTCAAGAACTCATGAAAAGACCATTTTTTTAAATTTATCCTTAGTAAACACTTCAAGTGTGCCCAAGGGAGTGGTTGAATGATTTTTTCTGTAGAGCATTTGTTCAAGCAGAAGAATAAGGTGGTTGAGTATTGAGTATTTTTCACAAGTTGTCGGTGTATCATCTGGTTGATGGATCCATTCTTGGGTAGTTGATGATATATTATATTATTATATTCAGTTGAATGAGAACATTTGTTGAATATGAATCCATAGAAAAAAATCAGAGTTGATACAATTCATTCACAGAAACAAAATTGACATTATTATCTTCAGACAACAACAACAACAATTTTAGACATCATCACGTGGTTCCAGCTTCAATTATTATCAATTTATTCATTTTTATGATCAGAAACCTACTGTATTCGAAAAGATATCAGCTTCCATTTTGTCCATAAGCTCATGTAGGAGAACGAATTTTGCATCATTTTATAATTTTGATGAATATTTCAAATTCGACTTTTCGATTCCAACCAATATTCTGAGATTCCAAAGAATATTTCATGATATACAAGTTTTTTGATCTGGTATATGTTATTTCAAAGTTTTTAGGATGCAGTTTTTTCCCATTCACATGACTTTTTTTCATATGCAGATTCACATGAAAGGGAAGCCCTGTGATGTTCAAAGAAAACTGCGTGAATCAAGGGACAGGGGATACGAATTAACATCCACTTTGAATTTTTGAAGTTTGTAAGCCTCATGAAAAACCTCTCTCGGTCATAAGTTTCAAAGTTCAGCTGTTCTATTAAAAAAAGATCGCTGAGCAGGAGTTTTGCAAACGCCATGTAGTGTATGAACACCAATAAAGAATTGATTGTTTGATTGAATATAATCGCAGAGAATAATAATAATAATCAAACTGTGTTCTCCAAGTCTACTGAACGTCAGATCACAGTTAACTTTTTGCCAATCATTTGTTTACATCGTTTGAGATATCATTTTTATCAGAAGCAGATTGAGGAGTCATCGAGGCTCTCTTAGAGTTTTTCTGTGGCACACTGTAGCAAAAAAAGTCACGGAAGTATACATACAAGAAAAATCAATATTTCACATGCACACATACATACATACACACCACTGAAATTAGAAATTTGGGGCAATATGATGGATAATATAGGCAGGATCGATTACATCATGAAAGAATGTTTATATGAATGTTTGGCTGAGAAAACAAAAAAAAAATACATTTATGGATATTATCATTGTTTAACGATATATAGTTAGTCAATACCTGTGTAAAAACGATTTGGAGTGTTTTTGTTACGCCATCTTAAGTAAAATGTTGAGATTTCCATTCACTTGACAATGTACGACAAAGTTCCCTACTCTGAAGGGAAAAACAGGTGCAGAGTTCTGTCTGTCAGTTTGAAATGTTGAAAGGAAGATAATGAAGCTTCAAAATAGAGTTGACGAAGGAGTTTATGAAGAAAATGAAAGTATAGGGCTCAAAATAATCTTCAAAATATGAACGATATCGGCAAAAGTTCCACTTCTGTTTCTGAATCGATTGCTATCTTTCAGTATCATGTGTAAGTAATCAATAGTAATTTACGTCTTACGTCATAAGTCCGGGAAACGCATTTTTACAGTACGAGTCGAAATGTTTAAGTTTCCCGGTCGTATGTCGTAATGCGTTTTATTTCATACTGCAGACCCGTTTCATTTATACTGCAGACACTAAATCTTACATTAATAAAACAAAAATTGAAAAAATGATCATCCATGATGGAAACGCTAGTTTCTAAGGTTACTGTTTCTGGTGTTTGTTTTGTTGACTTTTGTGAAACGAAATGTCAACAGACAAAATGTCGACAAACAATAACATTCCCGAAGATGTTTTGCGTAAATATAATGAAGCTGCCGGCTCTCTGATTCCCACAAAATCATCAGAAAGGTACCATAGCGAATATAAACAGTTTTGCGACTGGAAAAGGGTAAACGCAGTCAGTGAAATCAATGAGGAAATAATGCTGGCGTATTTGTTTGATCTGGTAAGTTGCACTTAATATTCTTTTGAAGGAATCATTATTGGTGATTTTCTAGTCGAAGAAAATGTCCAGTTCTTCACGCTGGTCAAAGTATTCGATGGTTGAAGCCATGCTACAATTCAATGAAAACGTGGATATATCAAGATTCTCTTAACTTCGAGCGTTCCTTAAAATTCAGTCTGTTGGCTATCAACCTAAACAAGCCAAAACACTCACCAGAGAAGAATTGGTAAAATTTGTGAAAGAGGCACCAGGTCAACAATATTTTTTGGCAAAGATAATAATTTTAGATGTACATTTCAATATTTACTGATAATTTTGTGTTCTTGTTAGATTGTTGGTTTAATCGCCGTCGCTGGTGGTTGTCGCCGCGAAGAGATATATGAAATGTCTTTGGATAAAATCCAGAAAACTTATACACAATTAGTAAACAGAATTCCTTTCTCAAAAACGAATCAAAGAAGAGTATTTACGGTCATTGATAAAATGGACGGCATAAGTGTGTTGAAACTGTTCCGAAGATACGTTGCCTTGCGGCCCATAGGTTTAGGTCACAGCAAATTGTTCGTAGGATACCGTAATGGCAAGTGCATTTCCCAGCGCGTTGGAATTCACACAGTCGGTGGAGTTCCCAAGAAAATAGCGGAAATTACTAGGATTAGCAAATCCCGAGTTGTACACCGGCCATAGTTTTCGCCGCACATCGGCGACTTTACCAGCAAATGCGGGAGCGGAATTTTCCGTTTTCAAAAGACATGGAGGATGGAAGAGTTCCTCCGTGGCAGAAAAGTATATTGAGAATTCGTTGGAAGGAAAGAACAATGTGGCTAAAATGATCCAGGGAGGAGAAAGTTTTGTGCAAGTCTTAACCGAGAAATCTAAAGAAATTATTAGTACAAGTGCTTGCTCTAGTTCCACTCTCCACGATGGTTTACCAAAAGTTGAAATAACTGGGAACACAGATTGCACAATTCATGTTACTTTTGTTAATTTTGTATTGTTTCCACAATAAATTTGTTTGATTCTTGCCCCATTTCATTAGAGTCCGGTAAAAATTTTACCGGACTCGATACCGTAAAGTCTCATTTACCGGACTAGAATCGTTGACTTTAACATGGCTGTCACGATGCAGTATGAAATAAAAATATGGGCGATACACTACGACATCCGTAAAAAAACGAACGGAAAGACATTACTTGGAAACGAAATCACTATAGTGTCATCTACCCACAGTATCCATCCCTTCAAATTATATTTCCATATGGTTGACTATATCTCTATAAACAATTAAATCAGCATACCTTTTTAGTGCAAAAAGATTTGCCTATTCATGATACGTTTCAATTCAAGAATCTTCAGATTCTCATTTGACTGTTATAAGCTCTCTTATGAATTTTTTGATGTGAACTAAATTTGTTGGGATGTATAAATGAGAAAAAACGAAAACTTATTTCGCAATATTATGATATAATGAAACGAAAAAATACTACGTGAAAATTGACACTAACGATTGATGACAACCATTTCGTTCAGTTCAGAAGAGTCAATATGGCTGATCGTTTACATAACAATCAAGTATTCTGTTCGTACAGTGTCAGATGGCATTCGTACGTTTGGTAGATTACCTCGTAATTTATTTGATAAGAACATTACAAACCGACGAAATTCTCGCAAAGAAAGTGTTCCGGCCTTAAACTTGTTTGTTCTCATTCTTACAACACGGAATTTTGCATTGCGTACGCATTTCGTGTGAAGCAGCGCGTTCAATTTTTTTCTATTGTTGGATTTTTTAACATTATTGTTATATTTCGACGGAGTATTGGGCTGGACAATGGAGGATTGTGATCGTGAGATTTTCGTAAATCAAGAGATTGCATATAATCGTCTCTAATAATATATCTGTTTTCAGCGGAGTCGTGTGAAAATCCCCCGTAGATTTTCACTACGAGGGAGTAATCAATGATTTCGTGATAGAAATATTGCTTTTTTTCAGTTAGGAATAACATTTCCAGAATTTGGATGGAAAAAACTAGTGGCAATAATGAAAGTATCTCACGAAATCTATTTTTTTCTTTCAGAAAGTACTTACTATTCAGGCCTCTCAGTAACTTTACCATATGGTATTGATTCAGCCTCACATTGTCTCAAAACTGAACCCAAATTACTAAAATTGAATTCGAGTGGGAGAATAGAATGAAGAGTTGATGAGGAATTGGTATTTGAAAATTTAGAAACAGTAGTAAAAATCAAACGGAAAACAATGATGGATGAAAAGAGGAAAATATTAACATCTGGAAATAATTCATCTACCAAGAGGTCATATAAAGGATTGTGAAATGAAAAAAAACTTTCTCGCACAACAAAAATGCAAGAGACAATCTGGAAACAATAGCAATAATGTATTTGAGAATAGGGACAAGACTGGGGAATTCAAAAATAACAAATTTGCCAAAAGCTTGACTGATAACAAAGAGTCCTCTTTGTAACTGCCCACAAACTTGACTGCAACCTCACAAAATCAATGGACTTATATTATAGCCAGTCACTAATTCTTCTCCTATATATATATATATATATATATATATATATATAAACTAATGTTCTTGACTTCGAAGATTTGGAGTAATTAGGATGAACCATCCAGTCAAGGTTCACTCTTCACACCTTATTTCCTAATGAGAAATTTTAATGCGATTTTTGAATTTTAATACGGATTCATAATACTTCTGTCCCGTACTGGATTATTGTTTGGTACAAGTTATCAATACTTTTTTCACTTAAGATAATTACATAAAATAGCGCCGTTAAGGGAGAGCTCTATTATTATTTCAAACCAGTACAGCACGAATTTTTATCGATCATTCGCATGACAAAAATATTATGAGAGTGAATCATAATGAAGAAATATTTCGTTCCTGAAAATGAAATGGGAGTATATCCACCAATACTAATTCTGTTGAAAACCATTTTCGAATTGTGATAGATTATTACTCGAATGAAGAAAACAATGCTAGTTACCTCTATTGTTGAACTCATTGATTTTTCAAAAACTATTTGCTTCAGAAAGATCTGCTTCCATAATGAATCGTCAGAATATGATTGGACCGATACAACGTTTGAATCGAAAGAAAAATAGTATATGAACTGAGCGTGACGTCATGCTGTCAAAAGGCACTCTTGCTCATTGAACCTAAATATCTGCATTTCTCTTCCATTTCGACTACTGACATTTTGCATGTTCAATGATGTACAGCTTATCCAATCCATCTTGGCACAGAATTAATAACGTATATGCCCAGCAATCTCTGTGAAGTATACTAAGATAAAAAAACACCTATTATATGTGTTCACTGTGTTAGAATTTGTTCCTAGAAGGTGTTTTTTCTTTCTTCATGGTCTGCACTACCAGTGTGCAACTGGAAAAGTATCTGAGTTTGTGCCAAGATGGATTGGATAAGCTGTACATGAGTAGAATGCAACTACATATCGTCATAAGTTTCCTTGGCATGTGAATTATCCGTTTTTTTCCACTTTGACAGCTTCTGACACCCGTTTATCTTCCTTTGGGCCGTCTGACGATTTTTCTCCCATATTCCCACATGCTCTCTGATTTTTTCACAAATTTTCAGCCTCGCCAACTCAATTGAAAAAAAAAACTTCAAAAAATGCATCTTCAGACGCCCACCCACCCGTTTATCTTCCAGACTCCTTTTTGACAGAGGCAAAGGGCTCGACCTGTTGTAAGCTCTTAGGCTCTAAGATCGTTGCATTCTTACTTGCTACGACTGCGATTTTGTCTTGATCAAAATCATAACCGCTGTGGAATGCATAGAAGAGTTTAAGAATTGTATTTTCATAAACTCGTTCAGTTGATTCCAGTTTATCATTGTTCAGTACAACCTCTTTCAGGAGACAAATCAATGAATATAAAATTGAAACGAAATACCTCTCAAGTGTATTGATAAAAGTGTCCCAAAAATGAAATATCTCCTAGGCATTCATTTAGCGAACAGTACCCAGATACAAATTAGTGTAATTGAAGACTACATCGATAAATATTCTGCCGTTGTCACTATCAACTGACCTATAGTGACCTCACTCTGATTGCTATCCAGGAATATATAGCATACCAAAGAAAAGTTGTCGCCGAGGATTGATATACAATAACAAAAAAGGCATCTACTTGTGAGCGCCATTTCTTGTGCAGGTTTGAACCCGTTAGACCCGTCACAATTGATGGAGTTTTAGTATAATAAATCTTATGTTGTATGGCAAGTATTGCAACTGCCTTGCCCACATTTTGAAGACCGGTTTCACTTGTACCGAATAACTATTTGTCACTTTTGCTGATATTGACAGTTTTTTTCATACTTACAATAATTGAATATTGCATTTTGCCCTTGATTCAACTATCCCAGATTTCTATGTTTTTTTTTCCGAAATGAATCAACTATAATCGTATTACGTGATGATAATAACAACAATAATCCCACAAAGAACACGCAAAGATTCAATTGATCAAATCACCGAAAACAAACCATCCACACTGCACAGTACTCGAGCCGAGTCCGTTCCTGCAAACACCCTGCCTGCTAGATCACCTTCTGAAAAATCACTTTCTCGCGTTTGCGGTTACTATTTTTTGCGCGGGGGGGTCGAGCTTTTGCACAAGAAGCTAAGAAGTAGTGGCCTACTCGATGAAAGTGTTCAAAGAGTATAAAAGTCATTGAAGAACTCCAAAAGGTATTCAGTTCATTTGTTGAACTACTGCAATACATGAGAGTCGAAATGAAGGCCTTGGTGAGTTCTGTGATTGTGATTTCGTGTGGAAAATCAGTGATAATGGATTACCACAGTGCGAGAGAAAATAAAGTGCTACGGTGGATTTTCAAAACGTGGAATCGAAGTGTCAACTGAAATTCAATTTAATTTATTGAAAGAAAGTGTTGATAATGAGAATTAAAGTATTTTATGTGATTTTTGAGCTCCAAACCTCAAAAATATATTCGAAAAAGAGATCTATAAAAATCGAATTGGATTTTTTATTCTAAATAAATCAAACTCATTGATTTAAATTCATCTGTATATAGTTTGATGAAAATAATTTCCAAATTCAAGTATGTAATTTGAAACGATCCGTACTCAAGTCAACTGACCTATTTTCATCACAAGCATACCGAAGAAGTTGATTGGAAATACGATCCTCAATTATTTTCGACAGAAATATTTATATTTATCTTTTTGACCATGTAATCGATATTTTTTCAAAGATTCAGAGGAAAGTAAAGTCAAATAAAAACTTCTGATTCACTGCTGATATTTACTTCAACTGATTCCACTGTATCGAAAATCCTCAAGAAGCCACTATAAAATAATTCCAATTGTTGAAATTATTACTTGAAAATCAATTATTTGATATGGAAATTATAAATAATCTCAATTGATTGATACATCAACCGATGATTCAAACCGGTTTTTCTTCAGTTGAAAAAAATGTCAAAATTCAATCAAACTGATTTCACGTATTTAAAATCATTCAATAGCACTCAACCTCGCAGTTCAGGAAACCATTATCATTCACTAAAATTATTACAGCAAAATTATCGAAAATGCAGACTTCAATCATTTTGTATAGAGTAATTTTGTTATTTCAATTAATTGATTAGGTATTTGATGGTTCTCATAGTTATTACTATTTAAGAAACTTGAATCACAACATTACCTCCTTCAATCATTATTTCATAACTTTAATTATAATTAATTGGTTAATTTTTTACTGAATCCAGTCATCCTTGGAGACTAACTAGATCATACTGTGATCACAGAAATTAACTTGGCATAGTTTTATATAACTGTTTCAATAATAATTGATTACGATGGTTGATAATCATCCGTAATTATCGTTTTACACATATGTTTACAATAGATCCAGAACATCAATCAATACATATTATTGAATAATTATTTACTCATGGTTGATGATGTCTATGCGTTGTTATTAGTGATTATTCAAATAAATTTCCTGATCATTCGCAAAACAACAGAAAGATGTCTCATGCAATTATGTTAATTGACCACTAACCTGATAAATCGCCATTATACAGGCAGTGATGAGAAATAACATAGGGTAGATAATGAAAAGTGTCAATAGTCGCGGAGTACATCATATCAACATCACTATCACTCGAATTCTCACTCATTTTCTTTACAATTTCATCTGGAATTTCAATACAGCGTCTATTTTCTGAGAGCCAAGTCGAATTTCATTTTAGTTTAACCACAGGACTCCTAGCCTAGATGTACTAAGTACTAAATGTCTTTTTAGTTGTGTCATTTTTCATCCTATTTCATTCTCATTTCATTATTTTCAATGATTTCATCAATTCGTAGTACTGTCTAGGAATGATTAAACATACTACAGCTTGCGCTTTTCGGAATGTCTTGTTTTGTAGCAAACTGATCTATCCTATATCATTTGTATAGATTCTGTATTATCATTAGGGATGAATACTTCGACTAGTTCTAACACACATTTCTGTCTCTTCGCGATTCTTCTGTTGTATATATGAAGATTTTCAAAAAATCCACTAATAATTTCAGTCACTGACTCCAGTATCTTTCTCTTCCAGTTAACTTTGTGCGTCTTAGTCCTTGCGGCAGTGGCGGTAAACGCTGAGGCCAAGGAGAAGAAGGAAGCAGAACCAAGCGACAAAAAACAAACCAAACGCGGCTTACTTACTCTAGGTTATGGTTACGGAGGTGACTTCGACAACGGATACAGCGTGGGCATAGGAGGCCATGGTCTAGAAGGAGGATATTCACTTGGCCACGGCGCTATCGGCCATGGCCCTATCGACCTTGGTCACTCAACCTCTGTAGAAAAAACCATCACTCTTTTCAAAGGAGTTCCAGTACCGTACCCCGTCGAGAAACACATCCCATACCCAGTCACAAGAAACGTACCCTACCCCGTTAAAGTCTTGGTACCACAACCCTATCCAGTAGAAAAACCTGTAGCTTACCCAGTGAAAGTACCTGTCAAAGTAGCTGTCCCCGTCCCACAACCCTACCCAGTGGAAAAGGTCGTCCACGTACCGTACAAAGTTCTCGTCGACAGACCTTACCCCGTCAAAGTTTTGGTTCCACAACCCTACCCAGTAGAGAAACACGTCCCTTACCCCGTCAAAATACCAGTTCCGCAACCTTACCCCGTTGAGAAACCCGTCCCAGTACCTGTCAAAGTACCTGTTCACGTTCCCCAACCTTACCCAGTTTATAAGCAAGTACCAGTACCAGTCAAAGTACCAGTCGACAGGCCTTACCCCGTCCACGTACCACAACCATACCCAGTACATGTCATCAAGAAAGTACCCTACCCAGTTGAGAGACCAGTACCATATCCCGTCAAAGTAGCTGTCGACAGGCCAGTGCCATACCCAGTAGCCAAACCATACCCAGTAGCTGTTAAGGTACCAGTACCAGCACCTTACCCAGTAGAGAAACCAGTACCCTACCCAGTGGAGAGACCAGTACCTTACCCAGTCAAAGTGGCAGTAGACAGGCCTGTTCCTGTTCCAGTTGCCAAGCCTGTGCCTTACCCAGTGGAGAAACCTGTTCCCTACCCAGTCAAAGTACCTGTAGCAGTACCAGTTCACTCCCACGGTGGGTATAGTGGAGGTTACAGTGGTGGCTATGATGGTGGATATGATGGTGGATACGAAAATGGGTACTCAGCCAGCAGTGGTGGACACGATGGAGGTTATGACAGCTATGGCCATAAATAGGCGGAGGAACGGTGATCCACACAGTGTGTGTCTTCTCGAGTATCTCTTGTGAACTATTTATATTTTTCCTGTTACTTCTTCTTAATAAATTCTGTTATATTTTTTATAATCATTGCGATATCATTTGCCCAACTTTCATATAAAATTGATCGAGTTTCTGCAAAAGTGTAGTCATTCCATCTGGAAGACTGAAAATATTCACAGAGTTGAAACCGATTCATTTGTTATTATAAAACTGACTGAGTTACAAGTTCAAAAGACAATTGCAATGGAGGGATCACCATTATTATTCTATGTTCTGCATCAACTCAAGGCTCTGCCTCTTGATGACTCGGGGTGTTGTACAATGGCAAAATGTTAATAAAACATCGATGCATCCATAGAAAAAAGGGAATTTCTTGATTAAACGAAATCTGATGATTATACCACCTTGTAACTTTCTACTTCTACTAGAAATCAATGATGGGTTTATCGCTGGCCATAAAAATATAAATCAATCAAAAATAGTTTCTAGTACCAAATGCTTGAAACCTACGTACTTCGGTTTTGATTTAATTGGGTCGGAATAAAATGATCTGTAATTTTTTTTGATAAAAAAGTAAGATGATTGATGGATAGTTAAAACTGGAGCATTAGTGGATAATAAAAGAGGATTCTAAAGAAAGAAAAAAAGAGGATCAGAATTGTTATTGGTATCGACAATGACAACAAAACAATCTAGAGGTAACTGCAGATTAAAATAATGAGAGGGATGAAACTACAGTGAAACAATGTTCACAACACCTTCATAGTCTGATACATTAAGAAATCATTGAGAATTCAGAATTGACAAAGTCAATGAAACAAAATTTCTATTTTTGACATTTCTATATTTCCACACGTTTTCATCTTCTTCTTGACATGAAGGAGAACCTCTGTTTTGAATAGGAAACATCGTCAATCCAGGTAGAAGAAAACGAAATAGTATTTTTGGCTTTTCTTTTTGAATGATTCGAAGATCTATGATACTTCTTTTAGTGGAGTTTTATATCCTTCTTGCAATGACTTGAAGGAGTGAACAACAAATATAACTCCCTCAAAAACACGAAAGCCTTCAAAAAAATAGATGAAGAGAAACAGAGAAAAGGAGAGAGAAAGACCAAATCGAAGTGAATATGGAACACATAAAAAAATTGGTTCTTTATCTCTATACATTGAGAAATGGAAGTAGCAAATCAAGAAAAAAAAAAACGACCATTTTGATTTTTTCAAGTAAGACTTTTCAATTTAACTGACCTTCAACTCTGAAAGTTCTCGGAGAATCAACAGTCTCACTCAAGAAACAGGCCCTAGATGATAATGAAGTTCAAACCAGTAAGTAGCATCCAAAAATATATGCTTTTCGTTTTTGAATGAATTGTATAATTTGAAACGGAGATCGCCATTTTAATGAACAATATAACGAAATTCTTTTGTATAATAACTATATCAACACCCGTTGGCAATTGAGTCGTGTCCTCTAATACAAGAGTGTTAATAGTTCCACAAGAACGACCTGCCTTGAACAATTATTTAAAATTTCATTGTTGGGTACCTGGAACAGAAGCAGCTTTCGACATACCTAATTAGGCAGTGCTGGCCGGTGATTTGATATATGCGTTGCAACACAACACGTTATATTATGTGTGTGTAAAGGGGATTTCCTCAAAGATATCACTGTATGCTTGTGTTACGTCTGTCAGCCTACTGAATGTCACGGAACATGCAACAACAGCTCGTTTTATTCCGGTTGACACTTGGAGTTTTTTGTGTTTGAATGAAGCTTGATGAGAGACGTTTGCTGTCATGATTCACATAACAACATCATACAGTGACGAGGTGATCTCGACTTTTGACCGAGATGACGTGAAGAAGTCGGTCCAAATTTGAGTTATTAAGTCTAATGTTTCATGTTTTATTATAGCTTCATGCAAACATAGTATATGTGTGTGAGAAAATAGCTATTTGTGATATTAGTGTTTTATTTTGTGAATGAAAATTTCACGAACAAAATGAAACTTACTTTCAACACAAATGTTATGCAAAGTTTTTGTACAACTGCCCTGTTTCCATAATAAAATAGATAAATTTAATATTTCTATGAAAACACATTTCGACATCTCTTGACAGCTAACTATTTTCATGAGGAATTGTGTGTTCATGACGATATTGAAGAGGCTGCAGAACGAGCTTCAATTGAATTAGTAGAGAGTCAATGGCGATTCAAAAACACAGGGGTAGTTTGAGCCACTCGATGGCCTGAGCTGTCCATGAGGCCTTAGCAGTCGATGGGGGTGTAGTTCTTCGTCAAACAGGTGGGGGGAGGGATGATGGCAAGCAGAAATGAGTGTTGTGAAAAAATGACGTGTGGTACGCCTGGGAGGTGTGTTTTTGTGGCTTGTGGTTGGTTGCAAGAGCAAATAGGGCGTTGCTAGTGAAGCTGTATGATTGGACGTTAAAGAAAAAACAAATATGGCGTCTCAGCAAACGCTCCACCATTGGCTGAAAAAAGCAGGGCGTTGGGGCCCTGGCATTGGTCATTGCTGTAACGCTCCACCATTGGCTGAAAAAAGCAGGGCTAGTGGGGCTGATTGGTCGTTAAAGAAAAAACAGGCGTCTCTGCTACCATTGGCTGAAAAAGCGGGGCGTTGGAGCTCTGCCATTGGCCATTGCTGTGACGCTCCACAATTGGCTGAAAAAAGCAGGGCTAGTGGGACTGATTGGTCATTAAAGAAAAAACAGGCGTCTCTGCTACCATTGGCAAGTGGCTAGTGGCTGTCATTGGTCATTGCGGCGGCTCGGCTAACCATTGGCTGGTTCACTCGGACGTCCTTTGATGAAAAAATTGCCGCCAGAGTCGAACCAATATATTTCAACCATAAAATGAAACACATGACATAAACTAATAAAAATTCAACAATTCATTCGAATGAATGCGAGATAAATAATTTCTCCAAACGGTGATGAATGTTTATTGAGATAATCATATCAATTGGCGCTCTAACAGGAAATAATGAATAGATAAGAAAATTAATTTCTGCAACAAACAGGAAATTCAATTTCGTTATCAGCATGCTCCAGACGTGTTGACAGGAAGTAATAATAGATAAGAAAATTAATGAGCAATTGGATTTTTCCAGTCGTTGAGATGAATGTTTCAATTATCTAGAATGTGGGTGTAACATTCATCATTCATTCTTAGTGAACAGGGCGCGCGGTTGCCGGTTTTAAAATAAATCAAAGGTAGATGTTGCCGATTGTAAAATTTGTTACAGTTGGGGAGAAAAAGGTGTTGGTGGAAATTTTGGGCTGAAGTGTCAAAAATTGCCGAAACCTGGAGTCGAACCGAGGGTCTTTAGATTTTCAGTCTAACGCTCTTGCCACTGAGCTATTTCGGCTATGTAAATGAAACAAGTACATAAACAAATATTTTATTCAGAACACAGTGTAATCATATTGGGAAAGCGAATCCAAAATGTCTCATGCAAATCTTGTATCAAATATGGTTTTTCGATGCATTTCATCCAAAATTGGTTCAATCGTTCGAGATGTTTCGGCAATACGTCTCTGGAAACGAAATCGATCGATCGGAAAATTCTCCCAAAATTTGCTTCTTGATTGTCTGTAGGCAAATTGCCACACATACAAGTAGTGCACTTGATTAATATCCTCGTTGAATGTCACTTTCTTCATGTCTTAACTTCAATAGATATTTGAGTAGAAATTTGAAAATTTGCATCAACGATACACTTGTAATAAAGTATAGTAGTCCTGCAATTGTTTTTATATCAGATTCGAGACACAGCTTGGCAGGTTCGATTTTCTTCCAATCGGGTAAGTCTCCAAAACTGCGGTCTTCAAAAACAAGTCTCAGCTTGTAAGAATTGGCATCGGCAGGTATTTCGGCACTCAAAACATGCAGATGACCTTCATTTAGCGTAGTCGGAATCATTGGCATCCAATTTGAAGGCCACGTTTCGTTTCTATAGCCGCTAGCATTTTCAAAGGTAACAAACACTTTGGTCACTTTATCCGGCGGATTGATGTACAGAATATTGGAAAAAATGGCAGATAAGATTATATAACTTGATCTTAACACGGCCATTGCAGACAATCAACTGATCTCCCAATCAACTCACTCATACATTTATAAAACACAAAGACATGAAAACATTTTATTTTTCAGAAATAGGTACAGGTGTTATTCTACGTGTAGGTCTCACATTGAATTTAAATCTATTTAAATTGCAAAATACGTTTTTCCATGTAGGTGAGGACGATCTCAGGTGCTCAGATGAATTTTCAGGATAGGCTACCATACCATTTGCTGCACCATCCAGTTCCATATTGCGAAACAGTGAATCAGACTACAACGCGTCTTTTTACCTCTATGATTGATGCACAGCGGTTTCTCAAAGGTAAATACAGGTGGCTGATTGGGCGTTGTAGTGGCCTCGGTGTGGAATTTTTCCAAATTAACAATGTGTGGTGGTTTTGATGCGTATGCGGCAAAGTAATTTTGGAGAATGTCGAATTTTTGATGGCCCTTCACATAAATAACATCGAAATCCGTTAAAGTTTGCCAAATACTGTACAAATCAGAGTATTCGACGAAACCATCGGAATATCGCAAGCCGTGCACGTTCTGTTCGACATATCTCACTTGGCGTTTCTCTGCAGCAGAAAGTGAACTATACGACTTCGGAGGTTTCATCAAAAAATAATTCGTCTGCGTCCCATTGGTTATGGCAATTTCTTTGGGGTGAAACACACCACTCAAATCAAAACCTTGAATGTCTACTGCTACAAGCTTCATCTTCGGCGTCTCTCATACAACTGATCGTAACCCGCTCAGCTTCAAGATAAATGTCTAACTATCTCACTCAAAGGTAAATTTTCTATAACACAATCGTGAATTATGATGCAATAGGCACGTGTGTTGGCAGGAAATCCATTTTTAGCTTCAATATCGAGCTTCACATCCACCGTACTCGATTTCACAAATTCAGCTCTTTTCGAAACGTCTACCACGAAAATAGCTCGATTTTTGAATGTTACATAATCGAGTAGTGGTTGCTTTTTGGGGGAGTTCATGTAGCTGGAATAGAATTCGGTGTATGTGCGATGCGCCTCAACGAAATCGTTCTTTGCAAAATCCAGCCTCATTCGCTCGTGTGGGTAGATGTCGCTGTTCAAAGTCAATCTGATATCCATCAAATCGATATTGTCAAAGTAGGTGGGATCTTTGCGCAGGTTGTCCACACGATCTGTTTGGAATACTGTGATGATATATCGAGGGCTCTCCATGGCAGAAGCCGTTTTGACAGCCCAAATTTCTTTCGTAGACCCTGTAGTCAATGCAGGCAGTTCATGAAGCTCCCATTTTCGATACGGCATCATTATAGGTGTATCAGATTTGATGGATTGCAACAAATTCAATCGAATTTCATCATTTGGGAAAATATGCTTCACCTTCAATTCGATACTTTCGATTTGCAATTGAGCTTTAGTCTCTCCAGGTTCAGTCGCCACATCTTTGATGAATATGCTGTTGTTGTCGTTGCGTGCACGAACCAAACGTAGAGACTGTTTACCGCATGTAGCAAAAGTATAGTCATTGAAAATGCCCAAAAGGTGTCTGAGGGGAATGTGAAAGGTGAAAAATCCATCAGCATCATTTCGTAGAGATCCATTGGGATAATTCCATCCAGATGTACACATGTGGCTGGTATCGTCTGCACTATAACACAAGTATCCTCTGAGTGTACTCACTATTCCAGGATTACGAACTGTATCCAATTCTTTACCATTGAGTTCGTATGAGATAGAGTCGAAAAAGAAAGCTGGTGCATTATTAACAAAATTAACAGTTCCATCTCCAGCAGTTTTTTTCATTGTTCCTCTGATACTTATTACAGCATCATACATGAGTAACCATGTTTCACTTTGTTGAATGGAAATTTCAACAATATCATTATTTTCGAACGATTTCACATATGGGTAATGAGTTCTAGTTTCCAAACGTTGGATGGATTCGTCGAATTGAGGACGGCGGTAGACGTCGAACACGTGCCGAGACAACATTGTAACCCAATGATTGTAGAAAGCGACGATTTGTAGCGGAAAGTTTGACTGATCTGCTCGGCAGCTTCTCCACTACTGGGGGTGCAGAGGTGTGAGCATTGAATATATCATCGAAAACCAGGCCCATTACAATTTTTTCAGAACCAATCTTATGACATTAAGTTCACCTCTGAAATCCACAGGTTTAAAATCCTGATCGAGTATGTGTACTGTAATATTGTTTATTTCACCTTTGCTCGACACAGGTAGATAGATCAAATTTAGTGGAACTTCGTCGATGGCAAAACCGGGGTCGTCTCTGGGTGCAAACTCGTAGATGGTATGTGAAGGTCGTCCGTTGAAATAAGCACCCGAAGTTATATTACAATCCAGGTGAATTGTTCGAACTTTAACAATTTTCACTGGTAAATCAGACTTATGAACTTGACCAGGTTGCAGTAATCTCTGTGAGAATCCCAATAATCTTCCGATACAGTCGTCAGGTCGAAAATCAATAGCGTGTACTTTGCTATATATTTCACACTCTAGAGTATTGAGGTTAGCTTTCAGAGAAAATACTTTATCACTTATATCGTCGTCCTCCTTTTCTCCACTTTCAGCGTCGTCGTCGTCGTCACCGTTTTTCTTACTCTTTTTAACTTCCTTGGGTTTTTCCACGAATTTCGTGAGGAATTTGGCAATGTTAGTGATTTCGTAGGAACCAATGGGAATACTGATGATTTCTCTCTTGGTCGTATCAGCGTTCTTGAAATAGTAAAACTTTCTATTACCCTCCTCAACGTTGGGAATGCTGTTGTACGAGTGAAAACCAATCAATGCCAATCCGTATTCGGAGTCAGGGTCCAAGGAAATCGGGTTGGTAAAGTCACTGCTAGCTGTGGAAGTATGACTTGTCAGTGTGACAATCAGAGACATGACTGAACCTCATTATCGACTGCTATTAGTTTTATAGAGGAATTCCAAGCACAAATGCCCACAATTTGACTCATTAAAATTTTGATAACGATCATTGTTGTAGAAAATTTTGACATTTTTTCCCAGGTATTGCACCAATTCCACAGGTGGTTTCAAATTGCCAAAACTGTCGAAATATTCCACCTTATTGCCTTGTTTGCGGTAAGCTACCCAATGTGTTCCTTCATTCTTTTGCAAATCCAAATTTATGATGGCACATTCTTTGTAAGCAGGTCGAGTGAAATTTGCGAGTTGATCACGCATAAAGACTCCCTTGAAATGGGGAATTTTCAAACGTTTCACATATCGCATCAACTCCACATCGTAGAGCGCTCTATTGGGTAGCTTCAATGGGAGTTTTTTTGTTTTCGCAGGAAAATTCCATAGCCACGACGACTTTTTCTCAAAAATAATCCTGAGCCCTGTTTTCCGATCTCTTCCATTGCCTTGTTGTGCCGATGATCTTCTTCAAGTTTTTTCTTTGCATTCTTTGCATCAATCACAGTCTTGGCAACGCCAGCTGCACCACCAGCCAAACCACCTAGGGCGCTAAGTGCAGCAAATATTGGTATCAAAGGTAGAATACCACCACTTTTTCCTTCAATTGGTATTATTCGAGGTACCCGAACCTTCTGACGACCACCAATACTGTTGATGTGATTTCGTGCTGTACGCATAGCCAAAATTGAAGCTTTTCTCAAATTATTCTCACTCATATCAGACAGTTGATGAGGTTGCAATTGTTTTCGCAATGATGAGGAAATTTTCTGCACAATATTCTTTTTGAATGATGGCTTCTTCACACCCATACCAAGTTTGCGTTTGGTCTTCATGGCAGTAGTTACGAACCAAGAGGCTGCTTTCTCTCCCAAACTAGCGTCTTTCGATTTGAATCGCTCCCAAGCACTGTTCTCCAACTCCAAATCAGCCTTATGACGATCTTCCAAGGACTTGTTTTGAGAGTAGGCTATGTCGTGGCGGAGGCAGGCTGAGTCTAGACCATTTATGCCCTTTTGACCGAGAGCTAACCTCTTCTGCAGTTGTGTTCCAGGTCCGCAGTATTGATATCCAGGCAAGTGTAATTCGAATGGAAGTTTATTGATTAGAGTGTTCACAATACCACCACCTTGCCGTTCGAAGGTTAGCATTATACTGACAAATGTGCTCAGAGAAACTGTGTATAAAGAGATTCAGTCCCAGAGGACGGTTGAATCTGAAAGCATTAGTCGCGTTCAACGAAGCGTTTAACGAAGCGTTAGTCGCATTTAACGGTGCGTTCAACGAAGCGTTAGTTTCATTTAACGAAGCGTTAGTCGCATTTAACGAAGCGTTTAACGAAGCGTTAGTTGCATTCAACGGTGCGTTAGTCGCATTTAACGGTGCGTTAGTCGCATTTAACGGTGCGTTTAACGAAGCGTTAGTTGCATTCAACGGTGCGTTAGTCGCATTTAACGAAGCGTTAATCGCAGTTAACGAAGCGTTTAACGAAGCGTTAGTCGCATTTAACGAAGCGTTAGTCGCATTCAACGAACCGTTAGTCGCATTAAACGGAGCGTTAGATGCTTTTTCCACAGTTTAATGTGAGCCGTCATGAAGGTCACCCAGCAAAAATGTGCACTACCTATTGAAAATTTGGATTTTGTGAAAGTGTCGAAAAATAGCAAACATGGCGAACTATTACCCGATTCTTTTCGAGCAATATTTTGCGGCCCAAGTGGATGTGGCAAGACCAATGCCATGCTGAGTTTGTTATTCAATCCGAATGGCGCTAAATTCAAAAATGTCTACGTCTACTCGAAATCATTGTACCAACCCAAATATCAGCTACTTCAAGATGTGTTGGCAAAGGTGAAAGGTATGGGCTACTTCCCCTTCAAAGACAATGATGAAATAATCGACCCGGCTGAAGCTCGAGAACATTCCATATTCATTTTCGACGATGTGGCTTGCGATAAACAAAATAAAATTAGGGAATATTATGCAATGTGTCGGCACAAGTCAATCGATGCCGCCTACCTTTGCCAAACTTACTCGAAAATTCCCAAACAATTGATACGAGACAATTGTAATATCATTGTATTATTCAAGCAGGATGATATGAATTTGAAACACGTCTTTGATGAACATGTCTCACCCGATTTCACCTACGACGAATTCAAGACAATGTGCTCGAAATGTTGGAACGAAAAATTTGGCACTTTGGTCATTGTCAAAGATTTCGATAGGAACAATGGCAGATATCGCATGGGATTTGACAAATTTATAAGAGTGTGATGCTGAGGTAATTCGTCAGTAGGCATCATGCCATCGACAAGTATAGATGATCAAATTATTGATGCTGAACGTAAATCAAAAATAAATCAGTTAGCAAAAGGAGTGCGAAGGAAATACTTGGCACTGAAATTGGGCAAGTCTGAAGAAGATGAAGCTATTCAAAAATTATTCCAACCCATAACTGAACCGCTGAAACAAATTGTTGCTCACTCAGCACCCAAACGAAAATTGAAACCACCCCCACTGAGACCATTCAAATCGAAATATGTCAAACAATTGATAAAAACAGAACCTGAAAAAGTGGAAGAAACGCAGCAGCATTTAGAACCCACCAAATTTCTACAGCTGGAAGAGGTTGCTGCTGCGGATGCTGAAGAAGAAGAAGATGAAGATGAGGTATTCGATAGTTTGGAATCAAATCAAAAGATTCCGGAGGATGTATTGAATGATTATCTAGAACAATATCCAACAATGTCACGGGAATATATCATGGAATATTTGGGTAAAAGTGAGCAAATTGATATGGTTTACGGTCCTATATACGACTTTGTTTCTTCAAAATGGTTCCTGGGGGGAAAGGAAATTGATTTTCGCGAAGGAAAAATCATAACAGAAGGATATAATTTCAAAGAAACACCAGGTCTGTATCAATTGCTATTTTATGATTACCCCAAAAAATATGAGAAGGAAGATTTGGAAAATTATAAAAGGATTTTGGAGTTGACAACACCTCATCTGAATAGTCTTGGACGTATGAAGGGTACTATCAAAAATAAATACAAGCATATCATCAGACCTCTCTTCCGACACCACACTACTGGGAGTGGCATCCCAATCGATAGTTTGACATTCAACGAAAAACCAGTTGAATATGTATATTGGGATGATGTTAATGAACTGGTCGACAGACTTCGATTACTCATGGCTGCAAAGGCTGCTGGAAATACATCTGTCGACAATGAGATCGTGGCAATAATCGATGAGTTGAAGGAGGCTGGAGTCATCCAATAAATTCAAATGTTCCACCTGTACTGCATCAGTCTCATTATGAGTATCAACAAGTTCGGTTACTCTGCCAAATCGGCATCAGACGACGGGTCGCAAGGTAATTGTGAGTACTCAGGTATAGTCTTAAACTATACTCACGATGGAAATATTGATGCAGATTTTTTGAAAATAAGTAATGTCAAGATGCCAACAGATGGTGAAGATGTGGCCAATAAGAAATATGTGGATAGCACCTTGGATAACTTGCTCGAACAAATTACACGAGAAGCTTTGGAAAGGGAGAAACTTGCCTCACTTTGTGCACAGCGACAACAAGATATAACAAATGCTATAAATTTGAGAAGTAAGAATATTCGAGAAGCCATGTTACTTATCGATAAACGAATTGCAAATACCGATGAACAACTTGCTGATTTCAAGATGAAAACTACCTCTCAAATGGATAATCTACAGAACGATTCGGTTGCACATACCAATGACATCGATCAATTGATAGATGAACAAACCACCTTGAGTACTGATGTAAAAACTATTGCAAAACAATACAATGAAGGTTATACTCTGACTGAGCAAGTATTGGCTAAACATGAAAAGGATATCATCTCAATGAAAAAGGATACACATTCGAAACTCGCGGCAGCCAACGCTGATATTACCAAAATAAATTCAGCTATACTTGAGGTAAAAGCTGCCATCGATACCTTGATCGAATCGCAAAAAGACACGCCGCAGCCAAAACTTACAGTATAGTATGTGCCATCGGAATGGCAGGACATTCAAATGAGAAAATTCAGCTGGTAAATGAGTTACATCGTCCAGTTCGCAAAAACTTTCCACGCCGTCGCACCATAATTAAGGGTTTGGATGATTTGTGGCAAATGGACCTTGCCGATCTTCAAAATTATGCCAAAATCAACCGAAACTACAAGTACATTTTGGTTGTAATCGATACCTTTTCCAAATACCTATGGGCTGAGCCGATCAAAAGTAAAACGGCTGCAGACGTCACCAATGCAATGACCGAAATTTTGAAAAGGAGTGGAGGACGATGTCCCAAAAATCTACAGTCAGATTTGGGCAAAGAGTTCTACAATTCAACGTTTCAAAATTTAATGAAGAAACACCAAATCAATCATTATAGTACGTATACTGTGAAAAAAGCAGCTATTGCCGAACGTGTGATTCGAACTTTGAAAGAGAAACTCTTCAAACACTTCAGTTTGAATGGTTCCTACAAATGGTTGGATATTCTGCCGCAACTCGTTCGGAATTACAACAATCGCAAACATCGCACCATCAACATGCGACCCTCGGAAGTTACGAAAGCCAATGAAAAGCATGTTCTCAATACTGCCTATAATTTCATCAAAATTGCTACTGGACGAAGAAAATTCCAAGTCGGTGATATGGTTCGCATTTCCAAGGCCAAACATATTTTCGAAAAAGGTTATGTGCCCAATTGGACGTGTGAGATATTTCGTGTGGCAAAAGTCAAAATTACCAACCCCATTACCTACTTGTTGGAAGATTTGCATGGACGTCCAATCAGTGGTGCTTTCTACGAAGAAGAATTACAAAAATCAAAAAATCCCGATGTTTATTTGGTGGAGAAAGTGCTTAGAAAAAAGGGAAATAAGGTCTATGTAAAATGGCTGGGTTTGGACAAATCACATAACAGTTGGATTGATGCGTCGAATCGTTTGTAAATGAGAAACTAGCACAAATATTCAGTTACATGGGGGCCTTTCGAACCACAATCAATAGCCGGATGTGCACTCGATGGTATAAATTCATTTTGGTTTGATGAATTATGATCAGTTTCTAGCAATCATGTCTGAAGAGCGTAGTGAGTCACCAACTTCTGATTACGGTTCCTCCGACCACTTTGACTATGATGCCGAATTGGAACTTGTCTGCCAAATTTACCAAGAAGCCATCAAATGTGAACGTTTCTATATACTCAACTCAGTGTTCAACTTTGGTGCAAATTTATTCAACTTGCATTGTGGCCTTAGTCCTGCACGAGGTTTCGAACCAGCTGTCAAGATGGTGTATTCGCTGAACGCTGATTGCCAAATGTCCTTCAATACCTACGAATGGGGTGTATTCATCAGTTTGCTGAGCAGATTATCGGATACTCCTGCTGCGACCATGACCCTAGATTGCGGTGACTCCATCCATATTACTTTGAAGTGCAGTGAAGATACGAAGTTGTGCGTTATTTCCAAAGACATTGAAATGTTTCATTTGTTGGAGAGTGACGTACATGAAATTTTGCAATTGGACACTGTCATCAGTCAAAAATTTAGCATGTTGTCAAAAATGAAATTTAACGAATATTACCATAATTTTTTGCAAACAGCTGCCAAAATTTCTCAACAGACTGATTCAGAAAGTATTATATATGCCTTATGTGATTTATGTACTAGTTGTGAAAGCTATTGCATGCGTGAATGTATCTATTTCATTAGAGATAAAGTATTGCTTGATTTTGATAGAAAGAAATTTCAATAAATATGAAATATATCTTCGTTCGAGTTTCATTTCAGTTGTGACAATGGAGGTGGAAGCAAGAATGCAAGTGAATTTCAACACCTATGTCGATAGACTTGAAACTTTTCGTGATTGGAGGTCTGAATTTCCAAAAGATAAACTTGCTGATGCCGGATTCATTTATACTGGCAGAGATGATGTAGTTGTGTGTCCAAAGTGTCACATTGAAGGATTTAGATGGGAGGTTGGAGATGACCCTCTGATGGATCATTTCAGATGGCAACCTGATTGTCAATTTTTTGATGATGAAGGAGATTATGTGAGACGAAAAAGACGCCCCGTATATAAAGATAAAGTTAATTTTGAGGCTCGATTGAAGACGTTCGACGATTGGCCTGTATGTATTCGACAAAAACCACATGACCTCGCCGAGGCAGGATTCTTCTATACAGGTAGAAGTGATAGAGTAAAGTGCTTCTACTGCGGACTCGAAGTGAAAGAGTGGATGCCTGAAGATGAAATTTGGGTTCAACATCAAATCTACCATGATAAATGTGAATTTTGGAAACTCAAAAATCCAAATTTTGAACTCAAAAATATCCAATCTCCATCAGACACGGCAGATCAGCGTTATACTTGTAAAATTTGTTTGGAAAATGAAATGAAAGTTGTATTCATGCCATGTAAACATTTAGCATGCTGTGTTGATTGTTCTATTGAATGTGAAAATTGTCCGATATGTAGAACACATATTACTTCATTTTTGAGAATTTTTGTATCATGAGAAACAACTCGACGCCTCGCTCAAGTGAGAGGAGGTTCGACTGAAGACAGCCTCGCTCAAGTGAGATGCTAGTAGACTGATAGCCTCGCGCAAGTGAGAGGAGGTTCGACTGAAGACAGCCTCGCTCAAGTGAGATGCTAGTAGACTGATAGCCTCGCGCAAGTGAGAGGAGGTTCGACTGAAGACAGCCTCGCTCAAGTGAGACACAACTCGACGCCTCGCTCAAGTGAGAGGAGGTTCGACTGAAGACAGCCTCGCTCAAGTGAGATGCTAGTAGACTGATAGCCTCGCGCAAGTGAGAGGAGGTTCGACTGAAGACAGCCTCGCTCAAGTGAGACACAACTCGACGCCTCGCTCAAGTGAGAGGAGGTTCGACTGAAGACAGCCTCGCTCAAGTGAGATGCTAGTAGACTGATAGCGTCGCGCATGTGCAAATTTGAAAACTTTTGTGTCAAATACTTGCGATAATAATATTCAGTTATTGCTTCGCAGTCGAGCGCTCAACAATGTCTTCTCTCATGAAAGTAGTTCGTGATTTTGATGTGAAACAATTGTCTCAAAGTCTAGTGAAGGTTGACTTAAAAGATATTTGCAGAAAATTCAACATCGATATCGAACATGATAGACGGAATGCATTATTTTGGAATATCAATGTGACCAAGCATGTGAAATTGACGGAAGATTTGCTGGATTGGCTTGGCTATACCGGAACATATTCCCAGAAAAAGTGGCAAGTGACACGATTATTGAGGAAAAATGAACATGTTGAATACAGAACAGTTTACGACGAGTTGAATCCTCAAAAAAGTTATTATATTTTGGATGCCATAGATTTCGAAGGGCTTCTTATGCAGATGCGATCACCGAAAGCCATCGAATTACGTGAACTATTTTCCCTGATGAAATTCATTGTTATCAAGTATTGCGAGTACGAGAAGTACTTTGAAAAGCATCGAGCAGAATTTTTAAGTACGCAAAATTCTCAACTCCTCAAATCTGTCAACGACTTGAAGGAAATTTTATCGGTGGAAGCCCAAAAATCTGAGATAGATAGAAAATTAGCTTCTCAGAGATTTGCGGAGGAGCAGAACGAAAGAAAAGCAGCTGAATTAGAGCGACAAAGAGCGGAAGCTAGTCGGCGGAAGCTCAACACACAAATTGAAGAGAACATTTCAATTTTGGTGGAATCAATTGCACCAAGATTGACTCCCCTTCCGATTAATGTGAGAAAGCGTAGGAGTCTCGGTTTATATGAGGTGGAGCATGAGAAAGAATGGTATCTGATGAGACGTCAGGAAGATGGTTGGCATGATGCTGAGAAACGTCTTAAAAGAAGAGGTATGGTTCCATTGAAGAAATGGGCAAACGTCTCGCACCCTATTGCTTTCAGTAACGCTGTTAAACATCATTTGCAAAAAGAACATTTATTCAATACCTTTGGTAACAAGATTCGAGTGCGAAAAGAAGAGGATCAAATACCGAATGAATATATTATAAAAATTGTTGATCAAACTCTACACAATGATAATACTGCACTTACACTTGCACAGAAAAATGAACTTATTATACAATAAAACATCAATTTACTGTTTTCGTTTTATTTTCACATACCATTTCCCATTTCGAATTTATTAATTTTTACTTCCAAACTAACTATTTTACTGAGTGCCCACCCACTATCACGTTCTTGGAATTCTGAGAGTTTTTTGGTAATCACATTGACAACATGTTCGAAAAACCATTCCTTCAGATCAGTTCCCAAATCAATGATAACATTCTTCGAATGGAAATATTTGAATTCCTTGATTTGAGCAGTAACATTATTCTTGATGAATTCTCCGCAGAAGGTAGTGTTGACTTTCATTGCAGGCATTTGTCTCAAAAGTCTGCTAATTCTGTTCTTGAAAAGGGAGAAAGCGTCCTCGAAGAATGGAATGATGTCTTTGTGTTCAAAATTTATAATCACAGCTGTACGAATACGTCCATTGAATATTGATGTTACTTCCTCCCATTTGACTCGGTGAGATGTCTTCTCCTTTAATGCTCCTCCCACAGCGTGTGAATTGCCAGATCTTTTCAATTGATTTCGAAAAGTTTTCAGGTGACCTGCATTACATTGAAGTTTCACTTGAATACCATGATTGACTTTTCCTTTTCGAATTGTTTTATTAACTTTCCTCAAATTTTTGTTAATTATTTTTACAAGTTCATTTGTGGATTCTTCCGAATTTTCCTCAAGTTCCGACAGATTATTTTGAAAATATTTAACAAGTTCATCACTAGTACGAGCAGTTTCACACATGATCTCTGTATCAAGTCTTGTGCTCAACTGAACTGAAGAGTCAAATTGTTTCACATTTGAATAAGAATAGGGATGACTTGATACATTGAAAAATTATTTTTTTTTTCGAAAAATGCGTATGTTCATCACTATTTTCTGGATTTTTGGCAAGTAATGTAATATGATATTCTCAAAGTATAAAAAAAGTTGTTTAAAATGAGTACACGCAGCCGTCTGCAGGATTTCACACCACAGAAATAGCCTGTAAGGCCTTTTAGGCGTCGGAAATTGCTTAATTATGTTTCTTGACTTTAAGACGAATCCACTGATACCGGTTTCATAGAAATCCGACGACCAGAAGTTGGAACCTGAAGTTGCCATATTTGGACTCTCCTCGACTTGAGTATAATTTGTTTTGCTCCACGATGAATTTTAGCATAGCTGAAGTGAGTATTTTTCGATGAAACATGAAAATAATCGATATGCCCCTTGTGCCTTTTTGACACTTCAGCCCAAAATTTACACCAACGCCTTTTCTCCCCAACTGTAACAAATTTTACAATCGGCAACATCTACCTTTGCTTTAATTTAAAACCGGCAACCGCGCACCCTGTTCACTAAGAATGAATGATGTATGTTACGCCCACATTCTAGATAATTGAAACATTCATCTCAACGACTGGAAAAACCCATTGTTCATTATTATTGAATTAATTTTCTTATCACAGTTGCATGTAAAATCCAATTTCTCTTATCTATTATTACTTCCTGTCAACACGTCTGGAGCATGCTGATAACGAAATTGAATTTCCTGTTTGTTGCAGAAATTAATTTTCTTATCTATTCTGCACTTCCTGTTTCAGTGCCTGCATTCAATTGATATGATTATCTCAATAAACATTCATCACCGTTTGGAGAAATTATTTATCTCGCATTCATTCGAATGAATTGTTGAATTTTTATTAGTTTATGTCATGTGTTTCATTTTATGGTTGAAATATATTGGTTCGACTCTGGCGGCAATTTTTTCATCAAAGGACGTCCGAGTGAACCAGCCAATGGTTAGCCGAGCCGCCGCAATGACCAATGACAGCCACTAGCCACTTGCCAATGGTAGCAGAGACGCCTGTTTTTTCTTTAATGACCAGTCCCACTAGCCCTGCTTTTTTCAGCCAATTGTGGAGCGTCACAGCAATGGCCAATGGCAGAGCTCCAACGCCCCGCTTTTTCAGCCAATGGTAGCAGAGACGCCTGTTTTTTCTTTAACGACCAATCAGCCCCACTAGCCCTGCTTTTTTCAGCCAATGGTGGAGCGTTACAGCAATGACCAATGCCAGGGCCCCAACGCCCTGCTTTTTTCAGCCAATGGTGGAGCGTTTGCTGAGACGCCATATTTGTTTTTTCTTTAACGTCCAATCATACAGCTTCACTAGCAACGCCCTATTTGCTCTTGCAACCAACCACAAGCCACAAAAACACACCTCCCAGGCGTACCACACGTCATTTTTTCACAACACTCATTTCTGCTTGCCATCATCCCTCCCCCCACCTGTTTGACGAAGAACTACACCCCCATCGACTGCTAAGGCCTCATGGACAGCTCAGGCCATCGAGTGGCTCAAACTACCCCTGTGTTTTTGAATCGCCATTGACTCTCTACTTGAATTGTTACTTAAAAAATCGGCTCAGCAGTACGACATCGCATATTCTAATTTTTAAAGCTGGTGTTGACCTAAGAAAGTCAAAGGAAATTTCACCAAAACTGTCTTCTAAGCCTATCTAGAAGAGAAAAGCAAAATATGGAACTTAACAACATCAACTTTGTGGAGCAAGTTTTCAATGATAATGTCGAGTGTGCTCGTTAAAAATCAAAACCTCTGTATATATTACATTTGTAACAGAATTAAATTGTATCTATATCTATTGTTTATAATAAAACTTGAAAATTTAATAATTAAGTTTTGTTTATTTGGCCGAAAAAAAAATTGTGAAAAAATTACTTGTTAAAAAATATTTTTATCCACGACAATTGAATAATGTACCCATTGTACGCCTGTTTGCTCAACTTCAATGATACCCATTATTCACTAGTGAATAATGATCATTATTCACTGCTGTCAAATACTTCCTTGATTTAGATATAATATTATGCTATTTATTATTATTTATATTATTTTATTTTATATTATTATTTTGCTAGAAACGATAGTCTTTTTAAAATTTCATCGTATAAATAAACCACCAAATATTTTCAATTCAGGTTTTAATATACAAAAAAAAGGGAAGGAGTATCTACTCTGAACTAACAGCGACTATGAATGTGCGTGTCATATCGAAATAGCTTTCGAATCCAAACAAATTTGGCTCGAACCTGTCAACAGTATTCTATGAAATATTTGAAAGAATAAGAAAAGAGTGTTTTTAAAAATATGTATGTATGTGTAACTCTTCACAACTCTTCCTCTCATATAAAACACCGGGACGCTATATTGCAAAACAGGCACCCTTGTCAAGGCACATACTGCTCCTCAACTTAGAACCTAATATGTATCTATACATTTATAATTATATATGCATAATTATGAGTATGTAATAATTTATGATGAATTTGTTAACTGCTGTTTGAATAAAATGAAATTGAAATTGATTTGAAAATATAAATGTGAGTGTAATCTCGAAATAGCTTTCGAATCCAAATAAATTTGACTCAAATCTGTTAACAGTAATGTATAAAATATTTGTTAGAATAAAATAATAGTTTTTCTAAAAATATCTATAAAATGTAACGAAATTTTCCAACATTTTTTTTTATCAGTCTTAGATGAAGTATAGTATTCTAGTTGTGCATAATAGCTATTATTCTCTCGTTGATTTAGGTCACTCGCCTGCGGCTCGTGGTCATAAACTTCACCTCATGAATAATAGCCTTCATTATACGCTCATTGCATAATATACTATTACCACGCTACTTTGTAAAAATCATCTTATAATACTCTTGGCAACCATTAAAAATGTCACTTTTAATGACAGTTGCAGTAACAAAAAGACATATTTCATACAAGCGCAAGAGTTAATCAAGCGAGAGAGAAATATGTCATTCTATCACTCGTACATTGTAATTTTTCCAGGGATCCGTTGTTTTCAAGTGTTTAAAATTGAAATATACAATAACACACTTGTAATGTTATAAACTCATTTTTATACTTCGTATTTTCTTCTTGATGTGCTTGGTAGAAAATTATTACAAACATCTAACGCTTTCTGAACAATATCTGCTGGAGGTATTTTTTCAAACTCTTAATCTTCGTATTCCATTACTATCAGTTTTCAACAAATGTAACATTTTCTAGCATCCGTAGAAAAATGAAATTCAATGAAATCAATTCAGTGAAAAAACTATTCACTTTAAAGATAGAGTGCGCGTAAAGAATGCATCTAGCGTGATCAGCACGTGTCGATTGGCTGGCTGTGATATCGAAGAACGTACAGAGTTGTATTATAGGCTGTTGCAATCTAGTATTGTACTCATCGTTAGCAGTGCATGTGTTAAAATGTTAAATGTTACTTCAGTCAATATTTCCAGCCGTTTCCGGAATTGTTTTTTTTAAACGATGGGATAGGTATGTAACATTTGACCTGATAAATTTGGTATCGTGACTACATTCAATAGCACAAAAACCAATTTCAGCTAATTTTCATTTCAGATTCTTCATAAAGTTGAATTAAAGATTACATTTTTAGGAAATTTATTGTTTACCAATTTGTGGATTGGTACTTGTAGCAAGTTATGTTCATTAGGCAGGCAATTGCTTCATCTGACATCATGTGACTCATAGATCATTAAAAATGAGGGATAACAAAGAAGTTTTTGCTGGACCAGCAGAAATTACCGCACAAGTATAGTGGGAGTAGAAAAAGTACAGTATGCAACCCGAGGATAAGGCTAGTTACGTGCACTCGCGAATTGCCGCACTAGGCTCAAATTTTTTGCTCATGACTAATAGGCTACTTATCCTTCTCGTTACTTAATATTCTATCTCTAACGTAAAAGCACTAGGGTACAATTCTACTATAGTGCAGTAACATTGTTTAATTTCGACATATGAAGCGATATATGAGCGATTTAATTCTCATAAGCAGTTGTGTAGGGGATTAGGTACTTCATATCACTATGTCACGTAGAGTAAAGCAAAAGCATTCGCCCGTACAATTGATTCACACAGTAACTCTCTCATTTGCTCATTGAAATAAAGAATGATTCACTAATAACCGATTGCGCCGTCTTTTTCTTCTGTGGTCCTCAAGTTATTGAGTGAGACATTGAAGGTCATTCTATGCACTGCAGCGATTGCAGCATAGTTTAAGAGATGAGAGATCATTGAACACCTATTGATAAACCATCATCTATCTTAAAGAGTCCCTTTGTTATTGGTCCCATAAGAAAAAATAGGTGCAATCGACTGTTAGGACATTCATTCGCAGTTTAAGTATCAAATCAAATATCAAAATAGTTGTATGATACAAATCTCACAATATTAACAATACATCAAATCTTTCACAAACTGGACTAATTAAAGTAGAAAATTACGTTTCTGTCTTCGCTACCGCAAAGGGTTACCGAGACAGAGCAGGTTGAACTTTGTTTAAAACTGTTCAAAAATTATTCGAAAGACATATACGCTTGATTTTGTCCCATTGTGAAATTTGAGCGAAAAAAATCGGTGACAGTTCATATGTGGATGTCAGGTAACCAAATAGTTTTATTCATTCATATCACTCAAACGTTCTTCAATAAATATACTATTATTCGAAGGAAGCATAAACTCCTAATTTTTTTAAAGAATTGATGGCAAGTGGTGAACAACCTGCGGACAATATTGTATGTGAAAGCTACTTGAATAACAAGTTATATACCACTTCTGTGTAGTGTTTTTCTGTAAAGATTGAAATGAGGCTTTTCTCTTTTTTATCATTATATCGTTAATATCTTTACCACTTTGAACCAGAATATTGGAAATCACGTGAACAATATTTTTTTGACGATGTTTGAAATTATAAAACATACAGCAAAAAAGCAACATATTGTCAAAATAAAAGTCATGATGAGCATAAAAACCAAATTGACATCAGTCGCACTTGACGCGCCTTCTGCTAATCAAGTAAGCATCTTCAAGTATAGAAAATGAAACCAAGCCTTCTCCTGAAACTTGGATAGCGAAAGGCGCTTCTAGTACGCCTGAAAATAATTTGATATTTGGTATTTAACGGATCTGTGTGATCAAGAGTCGCGATTTCGAAAAAAATTGATTTTGAAGCCTTTGGCGGAGATTAATCAATTTCCCCAACACCAAACTGATATTAGTACATAAAATATCATTTTTGTGTTGGTGTAATTATTGATCTCTACCAAACGTTTCAAATTTCAAAGTGAAGATGCCAACTCTTTTTTAGGCATAGTCCGTATGTATATTCATGTAACATTCCATTCTAATGCCATCTGATGCAGGAATGACGAAGCTATTTTCTCTTCAATGGTACTTAACATGTGAAGCGACCTGCTACCGTTACATATCATTCACTCTTCATTCAGAGATGGCGCCAACCATAAAGTCAGTGAGATTTTTCGTTATTGAATTTCCCAGGAAGAATTGGTCACAGAAAACATTAAAGAAGTTGTGAGTATGGTCGTTATGGTATGGTTAGGTTTCCGAGAAAATCAGATTTGTCCTGTCCCTGAAAGACGCCACCAGCTAGTTCGTAGTTGATGAGAGCTGCAAGGATTGGATTTATCTGAAGATATTCTCCATTGTTTGTCCGAACAAACATATTGTCGTTACCCGGAATTGCTTATTTTTCACACTGCTACAAGAACATTCCCAAATATTATTGATCTCGAAAGATTGCATTCTCCAAAAGATTTGATTAATCTTCAACTTTCCATCCTGAAAGTATAATGAGAACTCATAAGAATAAGTCAGAACCAAGTACAAAGTCCTAACTAAATGCAATGCTCTCTTGATATTCTTGAGATTGTACTGGCATCTAATAGCGAACGTCGGAAACTTCTGAATTCAGTACCATTGTTCATAGAAATATAGTTACGTCAATGCCTGTGTATATGGCTTTGAAGCGTTTTTGTTAGGAAATCTAATGTCAATATTTCCGGTTACTTGACAATTGAGCAAGGCGTTCCCCAGGGATCAATCCTGGGTCCTTTGTTATTTGATCTATGCTAATGACTTGTTAAATTTCCTTCATAATCACTTAAATGTCCATGTAATATCGTATGCTGATGACACTAATTTACTCATAAAGGCTAAAGATATGAAGGAACTAATGGACACATCAGATAAGGTTTACAAGAAAGTAATTGAGTGGTCTGAGAATAATCTCTTAACGGTAAATAGGGCAAAAACCTCTTTCATAAAATTCTCAATGAGAGGTACGGCGGAAAATGTTCAGATCTCTGAAGTTGGTGAAGAGTTAAACTTCTGTGAAACAATAAAAATGCTTGGGCTTATGATAGATCATAAACTGTCTTTGGATCCACATATTGATATGCTTTGTAATAAATTGAGAAAAAATTGTTATGCACTCAAGTTTCTATCACACCATTGCCATGAAAATGTTCTACTGACTCTTGTATTATGCCAATATCAACTGCCATTTGCGATATGGTATTCTTGGCTGGGGTACATCCTCATCACTATCGAGAGTTTTCGTACTGCAAAAATTTGCCATTAGGATCATTGCTGGATTGGAATGGGGTCAATCATGTCGAGCTACATTCAAAAAACTGAAAATTTTAACTATGATAGGTTTATACCTATATGAACTGTGTGTCTATGTTTTCAAAAATAAAGATAGGTTCTTCTCCAATGCAAATGATCATCAGTATGCCACTAGATCCAAAAATATTCTTTTACCAACTGCTCATCGGACTACCCTATTTCAAAAGAGTCATTTATATATGGGCTGTGAAATCTTCAATCACCTAGATGCCTCTATCAAAAATGCATCAAATCTAAACGTTTTTAAATCCAGAGTGAAAAAATTACTGATTGAAAAAAATGGTTATTCCATTGAGGAGTTTTTAAGCTGACATCATTATATTTCAATAGTTTTTGTTGAAACTTCGTATCAGACAAAGCTCTTTTAGTGAATATATCGAGTATGTACTTCTTGAAACCAGTACGAGCAAATTTGTTATTTTTATGTTATTTAAGCTAGTTTTTATAGTGTTTAAAACAATATTTTTTGTTGTTTTTTTTATTTTCTTTTTGTATTCCGACGTCATTTTCAGTTATTGTATATTGTGTGTTATTGTATTATTATCATTATTATAATGCACCACGAAGTTTCCCACTCTGAAGGAAAAAATGGGCGCAGAGTTCTGTCTATCAGTTTGACTGAAATGTTCGCGATAGATAGAATATAGAAGTTTATGAGGGAAATGAAAGTTTAAGCATTGAAATAATCGTCAAAACATGAATGAGATTCGACATTGACCAAAATTTCCACTTCTGTTTCTGAGTTGATTGCCATCTTTTAGTATTATTTATAAGTTATCAAGAAAATGTATGATTCAGGCTACGACGTCCGTAAGAAAAACGAAAGAAAAGACATGACTTGGAAACGAAATCACTTGTGTCATCTACCCGTAGTAACCATCCCTTCAAATGATATTTCCATAAGGTTGACTAACTATATTCATTGTCTGAGCATCCTTAGACAATGCTATATCTCTATAAACAATGGCCCTGTTCCGTTTCCCTGTCTGGTTAACCAGAGTGGCTCTCTCTCTCTCTCTATCATATTGACCGGGTCCATCCAAAAGAGAGAGAAAGAACCACTCTGGTTAACCAGACAGGGAAACGGAACACGGCCAATGTCAGTACTCCAGAATTCAGCGCTCTACTGTGACAACATTTTCAAGCCTTGAGCACGAGATGGCGCCAGTCAATTATTATGTATAATAATTAGGGAAGATGATGGGATTTTCAGGAATGGAAATAATCAATTAGATTTGCTTGAAGGCTACCACTACCACCAAATGATCACACAAGACTGCTCACTATTTACATTTGTTCAAGGGCATCATTTGAGATCAATATGATACAATTTTTGATTTTTGTAAAGAGGTGTTCTCTTTGAATTCATCTTCCAGAATTTTCATATATCTTGACCCCTTGCAACAGAAAAATCGCAGCTCCAGATATTTTCATGGCACGAAGTCCTCCGTTCTGACAATAATATTTTATAATTGAACAATGTATCGTAAAGACGAATTTTCGAAAAAACATTAATTTTCTACAGATATTGCATGTGGCTTGGATTGGTTTAGTAATATTGACTCGAAATTAAAAAAATGAATCGGTTCTCGTTCAAAGTGGTAGGAAAGAAATTCTGAATAATCACAAATTATTGAGAGAATCAAAAAGCTTGTCATTTTTTAATCTGATAGGTTCAGTCTAGAATAGCAAGTGATACCTACTCACATTTCAATCAAATACCAACCATTGAGTCACAATTCAATTATGTCCATAGTTGAAATACTCATATTGTCCAGATTTCGATGCTGTCACTGTATTTTTCCTATCAAAACAGTTATTTGAATTTCTATTTTTCTACCTGAAAATCCAAGTTCGGGGGTGGTGTTATTCATATTCCCCCGCACCAATTCACATTTGCTAGTAACTAATTTGATATACCTTCCATCAAAAAGTTGAACATAGTTACCCAGTATCCGGTTCAACAACCTATTTAATTAACTCAACGATATTCAGTATGCGGATAACAGGAAAACAAGTGACATTCCTCGATATTAAGGAAATTGTCCAATACGTAGTGCGATATACAAAGAGTAAATAAGGAAATTTTAGCGCGAGGGAACTTGACAAACGATTTCTTGGAATATTGAAAAAAATTTGTACTACCTTATAAATCTAATTGGCATCACACTTATCCATTAGTCCTCATTAATTTTCTGTGATATCAAGACTGTTTCTCCTCGGACCGCAATGATTAGCAAGATTCTTGTAAGTACAAAGATGTGACGATTATTGAATATCTGCAATTTGTATGGTAGATGGAACAATACAGAATGTTATTTAAGTACGAGGCCAAACTTGAGGGGGCGATTCTTTGAGTAATCCTGTGACGAAAATTTCGCATAATCACAGATCCGGTAGTGCTTCGTTTTCAAGATACGTGTTGGGCAGTAATCACTCAAGGGAGGAAAATACAGTTCACCCCCATTTTATACATATGATTTTTCCGCCTCCTTAAAATAACAAGTCATTTTAAAATAATTCATTTATGGAGATAACAATCAAAATTTTATGGAAGAACTAAAATAGCCTCAGTATAGCATGCTCCTGAAATTTCGAGAATGAGGAGAACCTAGAAAACGAAAAAAAAAATAATAATAATAATAAAAAAAAGAAAAAAACTCTTGTCATTGGAATTCGAATTAACACCTACGATGCTACAAACCTATCATGAACAGTGAGCGGTGCCCTAACTCGTTGCGCTATCGGGACTCACAGGAAATTTCTGCGTGATCATGAACATACCGTATTGCTGTAGCTCTATTATAATATTTGCTGATTGACATTCATTTTCTCAATGCACTCACTCCTTGAAAATATTCTACCTTCTTCACTGATTTCTACTTTTTTGCAAAATAAAGGTTATTCTATAAATGAAAGGTGAAATTTATACTTATATGGATAGGTTCGTATGATTCAAGATGCCTGCTACAGCATGCAGCTATGCTATAGAATCATACCATTTTTTATAGCTCTGTTAAATTTTGTTTTCGATTTTTTCTAATGACATATAGCTAACTGAAGGGTATGATGCCACGTATTTTGAACTATTTTGATTTTCTGCGTGATCATGAACATACCGTTTTACAGTAGCTCTATTATAATATTTGCCGATTGACTTTCATTTTCTTAATGTACTCACTCCTTGAAAATATCTTACCTTCTTTACTGATTTCTACTTTTTTGCAAAATAAAGGTTATTCTATAAATGAAAGGTGAAATTTATACTTATATGGATAGGTTCGTATGATTCAAGATGCCTGCCACAGCATGCAGCTATGCTATAGAATCATACCATTTTTTTATAGCTCTGTTAAATTTTGTTTTCGATTTTTTCTAATGACATATAGCTAACTGAAGGGTATGATGCCACGTATTTTGAACTATTTTGAATTTCTGCGTGATCATGAACATACCGTATTGCTGTAGCTCTATTATAATATTTGCTGATTGACATTCATTTTCTCAATGCACTCACTCCTTGAAAATATTCTACCTTCTTCACTGATTTCTACTTTTTTGCAAAATAAAGGTTATTCTATAAATAAAAGGTGAAATTTATACTTATATGGATAGGTTCGTATGATTCAAGATGCCTGCTACAGCATGCAGCTATGCTATAGAATCATACCATTTTTAATAGCTCTGTTAAATTTTGTTTTCGATTTTTTCTAATGACATATAGCTAACTGAAGGGTATGATGCCACGTATTTTGAACTATTTTGATTTTCTGCGTGATCATGAACATACCGTTTTACAGTAGCTCTATTATAATATTTGCTGATTGACTTTCATTTTCTTAATGTACTCACTCCTTGAAAATATCTTACCTTCTTTACTGATTTCTACTTTTTTGCAAAATAAAGGTTATTCTATAAATGAAAGGTGAAATTTATACTTATATGGATAGGTTCGTATGATTCAAGATGCCTGCCACAGCATGCAGCTATGCTATAGAATCATACCATTTTTTTATAGCTCTGTTAAATTTTGTTTTCGATTTTTTCTAATGACATATAGCTAACTGAAGGGTATGATGCCACGTATTTTGAACTATTTTGAATTTCTGCGTGATCATGAACATACCGTATTGCTGTAGCTCTATTATAATATTTGCTGATTGACATTCATTTTCTCAATGCACTCACTCCTTGAAAATATTCTACCTTCTTCACTGATTTCTACTTTTTTGCAAAATAAAGGTTATTCTATAAATAAAAGGTGAAATTTATACTTATATGGATAGGTTCGTATGATTCAAGATGCCTGCTACAGCATGCAGCTATGCTATAGAATCATACCATTTTTAATAGCTCTGTTAAATTTTGTTTTCGATTTTTTCTAATGACATATAGCTAACTGAAGGGTATGATGCCACGTATTTTGAACTATTTTGATTTTCTGCGTGATCATGAACATACCGTTTTGCAGTAGCTCTATTATAATATTTGCTGATTGACTTTCATTTTCTTAATGTACTCACTCCTTGAAAATATCTTACCTTCTTTACTGATTTCTACTTTTTTGCAAAATAAGGGTTATTCTATAAATGAAAGGTAAAATTTATACTTATATGGATAGGTTCGTATGATTCAAGATGCCTGCTACAGCATGCAGCTATGCTATAGAATCATACCATTTTTTTATAGCTCTGTTAAATTTTGTTTACGATTTTTTCTAATGACATATAGCTAACTGAAGGGTATGATGCCACGTATTTTGAACTATTTTGAATTTCTGCGTGATCATGAACATACCGTTTTGCTGTAGCTCTATTATAATATTTGCTGATTGACTTTCATTTTCTTTATGTACTCACTCCTTGAAAATATCCTACCTTCTTTACTGATTTCTACTTTTTCGCAAAATAAATGTTGTTCTATGAATAAAAGGTGAAATTTTTACTTATATGATATATGGATAGGTTCGTATGATTCAAAATGCCTGCTACAGCATGCAGCTATGCTATAGGATCATGCCATTTATTTATAGCTCCGTTGAATTTTGTTTTCGATTCTTTTTAATGACATAAAGCTAACTGAAGAGTATGATGCCACGTATTTTGAACTTTCGATATACAATTTTTTTCTAATTTCCAAAGAGTGAAATTATCTACCCAGTAGAATTTGCCAAATTTCATATCGTTTGCCACTTTGATTTGAGAGGAAATATACGAAACAGTGATTGAAGGGAGATCAGGTTTACTGAATGATATGGAAACATAGCTTGGAGCCAGTGGACGGCAGGCAATACTTATGGGTAGATGTACGTCGATTCAACGTTTTTCAACGTTGTCTCGTTGAAATAAACGTTACCAGTTGGCTAGTCGACGTTGTCATTTTGGTTACAACTTCTAACGTGTTTGAATTCAACGTATTAATGTAATAGTTGATATTGAAAACTGGTGAGAATACGTTGTTAGTGTGATTTAAATGTTATGATATTGAACGTTATGTTAACATTGTATTGGAACCATTCGGTAACCAGTAATTGGTACAACACGTTGATCAGATGTTTTATGATAACGATATCTATATATTTCCATAGTTTATGGTGGAAATGAACATTATTTTATATGTAATTGATTGAATAAATAAACTTGTGGGGTAATATAATACACATTTATGTTCTGAATCAACATTAGTAATTAGGTCAAGATATATTATTATATAACGTTAATGGACAACGTTTATCAAAGGTATAAATGATGGTGGAAATGAATATTATTTCTACATTATTTATTACATATTACATTCCTATAGTAATATTATATAGCAATACGTTGTAAATAAACGTTCAGATCGCGCATGAAGTAAATTATAATAAAAAAGTTGAAACACAACGTTTCTCGATACTATAATTCTCGAAACAAGAAAACGTTACTTCCCGCGACATTTTTACTGTTTTTCAACGGTTGGTTATGTAACATCTTTTCAAATCAAGGAAGTATTTGACAGCTGTGAATAATGACTCTTTATTCACTAGTGAATAATGGGTATTATTAAGGTCGAGCAAACAGACGTATAATGGGTAAATTATACAATAGTCGTTGATAAAGATGTTTTTCCACTACTAACCTGACAAATCACCATTATTCAAGAATTTACTCTGATGAGGTAAATCTTTCTTAACCTAAAATAATGATGAAAAGATTTCAAATGATAATGTAAATATCAAAAGGACAGTCACTTCGAGTTGGACGGCAACAAATCTCTACTTCGGCGGGGTAAAGTAACTCGTAACTCATTTTAAGTTATCATTTACAATTAAGTTTGGAATTCGGCGTTTACCTATTGGTGGTTGCCAATTTGATACAGCATATCTACGGCAATTTGAATTCAGGGAAAGCTATTTTGTGATTTATCTAAAGCTTTCGATTGTGTGAATCATAGAATACTGCTCAGAAAAATTAGCTTTATTTCGAGTTCTGAGTCGTAATCAAGCTAATTTCGAGTTTAAATTCTAGTTATAAGTCGAAATTAAGCTTCATTTTTGTTTTAATTAGGAATCAGCAATAATTTCGAGTTATAAGTCGTAATGGAATACTGTCATTAGTTGAGTCGTTTCGATTTGGAAGGCAACAAATGACAGTGATTAGCATTGCTCCTTCAGTGGAGATGATAGTCTGAATTGATAAAAGATGTTGACATTGCAGTTTCAGTTGTGGAAAATTATTATGCATAGCTCGGGGGAGAATGCTTTTGGGATTTGAAGAAAAGCGATACGCCGGTTGGTGAAAAGTATGAAAAAATGTCAAAGTATTGTCGAAGTGTGGCTCATTAGTTGGAGTCTTGATCGAAGTGGCGCTGCGATATCATTTCGAAATCTTGGAATATGATAAGAATTAGGTATTACCAATGTTTATCAAGCATAGTTCATGGAAAACGTCCACATAAAAAATAAAAAAACACTAAAAACTGATAGTTTCTAACAAACAACGTCAAAGTCCTAACCTCAATTACCAGTAGTACCAGAGTGGTGCAGATTAGTTGGAGTTGGGTTTTTTGGCGCTGCGACTCAATTTTGAATCCCAATTATATAGCACGTATAGTAGTTTTCACAATGAATGGTATTGACTGAGAGATTATAATAAAACCAATTAGACCCTTAAGTTGTAAAATCCGAGATGCACATCATAAATGTAAAAGCACCGGATTCAGGTAATTTTGTTTCTCAGAGAGGGATTGTAAAGGATTACAGCTCACACTTCTTGTTCATTTTAGTCTTTGTATTTCATTGGAAGTGTTCACTTGTGTTACGGCGTTCAATAATTTTATAACATTTATTTGTTTTCACAGACATTAATAGCAAAGATTTTTTACCCCAACGTACAGAATAGGCAGTATGTGGCGTCCGTGAATAAAAAGTAATAGTGCTTCTTCCTGTGGTTCGTTAAAGAAGAATCACTTATCCTGTTCCTTACCTCAGCAAGGATATAACGACGAATTGTTGAAAATTCCATGGAATCAAGAAAAAAGCGTAAAGATTCCGGTGTCACAAAAAGTCTAGACGACTGGGAAAAAGATTTGATAAGGCGAAAAATCTACACTATGTACAATGAGCAGCGTGTCCCTACAATCAAAAGTCTGAAACAGCGGCTCATCAATGACGAAACTCACGTCAACTGTGGCCTCACTACTCTTTGGCGAGCTCTGTCTGCAATGGGCTTTAAATATTTCAAAATTGACAAGAGACAAGTAATAATGGAATTCACACGTTCAATAAACTGGCGTTCTGAATATATAACGTCAATAAGAAAATACCGGTCTGAAAATCGGCAATATTCTACCTCGACGAGACGTGGTTTGACACGCATGACACCCCTTCCAAAGGATGGTCTGATTCCTCTGATAGGTGTAAAACAAAAGCACCATCAAACAAAGGGAAGAGAATCACAATATTACACGCAGGATCAGAAAATGGTTGGATCCCAAACGCTATGTGGCTTTCTGCCAAAAATATTAAGGATTCTTGTGTTGATTATCACGAAGATACGACAGCAAAGCTTTTTGAAGATTGGTTTAAAAATTGTCTGTTACCCAACATTCCGCCAAACAGCGTTATAGTAATGGACAACGCAAGCTATCATAGTCGACAATTACAATAAATTCCTGGCTCAAAGAATACGAAATTGGAGATTCAAAACTTCATGGCTGCAAATGACATATATTTTGAGGAAAATTATACAAAAAAAGAACTTTTAGAAGTGCTACAGTCATTTTCTTAAAAAAAACGTATGTTTGTGATACAATTGCAGAAGAATTGGGACACACAGTGTTACGACTACCTCCCTACTACTGCGTGTTCAATCCCATAGAGCTTATGTGGCACCAACTTAAATCGAGCGTGCGCGAAAAAAATACTTCTCCGACTTCAAGTGGTAGTGTGGTCGAATTAATTAGGAACTGTATGAATGACATTCTTACCGAGAGTTGGAAGAGTTCTGTTGGTCATGTTATAAATGTTGAAAACTCGTACCTTTCTGTAAAATCAATTGCGCCAATTATAATTAATTTAGATGAGGATAGCGATACTGAACCAAATATAGAAAGTTCGACCATGTAACACATTTGCATCTTTTACCAGATGATTTTCTACACAATGGGATTGAATCGGGTAGTTTATTGCAGTTGATAAGCCAATACCATTTACTGTGAAAAATACTATACATTATAACCCTCGGCGGCTTGCGCTCGGTATATAGAAGTGCTTGCAATATAACAGCGCTTTTCCCACCCCACTTAGAAACATATCTGAGCTGACGCGCTTCTTACATCGTATACATCTACTAACTTGGTAGTATTGTAGATTTTCTAGGTTTCTATACTGATCTCATAGCAGATGCTTCACCGAGGAGGTCTCTCCGGAGCAATACAGCGATGAGAACTTCAAACATTCATTACCCACCCAAGTTTTACTTTCTACTTCATGAAAAGCAGAAACAAAAAACATATAGACTTCGAACATCCATTTATTCCAAAAATATTGATTGGTCATTTTTTTTCAGCTGACAACGCTTCTCTCCCTCACAAATGATGCATTCTCTCTTGAAACATACTTTGGCGATGGCGATTTTGGTCACGAAACGATACATATCCTGGATTCACCATTTACAGAGAAGCCGATTGTAAAACTTATTTACAAAACGGTGCCGGAACCAATACCGATCGAAAAAGAAATACCAGTACCAGTCGAACGAAAAGTACTGTACCCAGTACATGTTCACGAGGCACAACCGTATCCTGTCGAACAAAACATTATTGTGCCATACAAAGTCTTCCACGAAGAGATAGTACCCATCATACACACTTATCCAGTCGAGAAAGAGGTGAAAGTACCTGTACAAGTACCCGTGGATGTTCCAGTACGAATTAACGTGCTCGAACCAAAACCATTTCCAATTCACAAGTACAATTTAGTGAAAGTACCCATTGAAGTTCCCTATCCGGTTCCGGTAGTGAAAAAGGTACCAGTGCCCGTAAAAGTACCCGTTGAAATTCCGAAACCATACCCAGTGGAAAAAATCGTAAGGTACCCCGTCAAGGTTCCGGTGGACAACCCTATACCTTATAAAGTGGAGAGGCCCATTGTGTTCCTGAACGAAAAAATAGTACCGGTCCCTATTGAGAATCCAGTACCATTTTTAGTAAAGGTGGGGGTTGACCGTCCAGTGCCGTCTCCAGTACCAAAACCAGTTCCAACTGCAGTGGAAGTACCAATAGTTTCACCTGTGCTAATTCCAAAGAAAACTCATCATTCGATCGTGAAACCAGCGCGGTACGAAGTGAATATTCCTGGAAAGAATTCAGTACAAGTTGAGTTGGTACATGTTTCAGTTCCGGTGAGGAATCAGCTACCAAAATTATCCGGAGTTGATGATCACCACAGAAAGGGAAATATGTAGAGATTGTTGAAGAGGTCCAGGAGAAAAGAAGTGACACGAATGAGAGAGTAAAGATGGTTCGCAAAGTATTAAAACGAGCGAGTGCAGAAAGAAATCGAAAATTGAACCAAAATTCTGAACAAACGTAAAACAATGGGGATTATTATTCAGGGTATTTCAGAAACTATTCCTTCGATGACTGGCCAGATTAACAAAATATATTCTCAATAAATTATATGTAGTTTTCTAGTTTAATGAGTTTTGTATAAATTAGTACCCTGCATCAGATTATCGAATACTGCGGGTGCTAATTTCACACTTTAAAGAAATTCCTTTTCGTTACGGGATTCGGAATAACCTTTCTGTTGATCATAATGCGGAACAGAACCAATTTTTCCAAGAGTTACCGAGAATATTGTTTACATAAATTAAAATTTTTTCTCAATTTTGAAAAGAATAGGCTCTCTGCGGTCATGAGTACCTATTTCAAATTTGATGAATCTTCTAAATATCTAACCTAGTGTCGCGTTGTTTGGAGAAAAGGATTGGTTCATGCAAAATACATACACTTTCAATATGAGTATTAATTCAAAATCATTGTGTTATGGGTATTCTGAAACACGTGATTTTTTCCTGGTACCTGGCCTCGGTAATTTCGCTTAATTTAGTTTGACTATGATTACTTGTAATTTATACACGTTTTTTCTTATTGAAATGTACTGCCAACAATAAGCCTCTATACTTCTATACTGACTGGCAATCCATTATTCTGAAGTAAAACAATAAATGTTACACCGTTATTTTGTCAACGAAATCAAATGAGCAACTTTTTGAAAAATCTTCGGAATAAAAATTAATGAAATGATTGGAGATACCAATTTTTCATAAATGAGTGGAACTGCTAATGGTAGATCATTCTCATTTCACCAGAAAATCAGCACCCAAGGCATCTGCAATTTTTCTATCATTGAATACAAAAAGGGCAAATGATTCTTCTAATTTTGATTCCAGTATACACGAGTATCGGATTCACTGACAAATATTGTTTGCATGTATTCTGAGTTGGAATTGTCTCGTAACCCACTTTTAGAGCTTTCTCTCCCCTGAAACTAAAAATTAGATTCTCAGAATATCGGTTTCAGGGCAAGTGATATATTTGCCCAATACGTAACTGCAATATCACAGAAAAGTTAAATTGGCGTATCGTTTCCTTCATAAATTTATCAAAACCAGAATATCTCAAAGATTTTTTCCAGATAGTGAGGAAGCAGACTATTATTCAAAATGTTGGGAATTTTTTTTTCTGTTATATTTTTTATATTCAATCTTTGAATTTATCTGCCCCAAAGATTTTTTATTTTCAGTGAGATAAAAACAAAGAAATGGATTTCCAGCGCATTGAGATTCATAAGTTACCACAGTGACCACTTTCAATGATATTGTGATATCTCTTAGCCATATTGATTATCTTCCGGTTAATGATGATTCAATCATATTACAAATTTCAGGTTCGATTATATCTGTGGGGGGAATACAAAATTACAAGCCAAAAGTAGATAAGTAATAAAAAAGATCATGGTATGTATTAGGATGGTCTAACACAAAATTTGTGCTTTTTCATTTTTTCATAGGATTGTTTGAACCTATCGAACGTTTAGAGCTCCATGGCTATAGTTTCAACAATCCCAATTGAAAGTAATAATAATAATAATAACGTTTATTCACGACTCATACATAATGTAAATATTATACTTAAGGTTTCTGCAGTATAATGCCATGTATTATTCCATTAGGAAATAGTGGCGAGGAATTAATACTAATAGTCTTTATAACCTCTTGTAGTCCTATCACACAATTTCCCGAATTGAATATTACCATGGAAACGATATAACCAAACGTCAAAGTGTCAGTGTCAAATGCGTAGGTAGTGTTTTTGTATTTGTATTGAGATGAAACTGAAGAATCATTTATTTATGATAAAGAAATTAGTCGTCAATGAAGTAGAGTATACTACTCGCAATAATGAATTTTATTCTTTCAGAATATTACTCCCTCACAGCTGAAGCGGCTCGGTTCGTAAAAATTCCTCGAGAATAATAGCTATCATTATTGACACGTGGTATAATCTATTGTTATTAATCTGATGCATGAAAAAAATTAGAATCTCAAATTTAATGATGAGTAAATTGCAAATTTTGTAAGATTTGCAATAATTATTTTCCTGAAACATATCAAACGAATGCCATTTCATATTAGAATTTTATAACCCTAACACTTCACTAACTTTGTTTTCCACTGTTCCATAAGATGAGAATTCAAGAGCTTGTTAAGATACTCGACAAAAAACCGTATATTTAATTATTTGAGAAAGTACAAACGTCTGTTAATTTATTAGGATTATGAGTAGTTTATTTATATCATGTCTATTTTTGTGAATGAATACGATGAGGAATAAATAGGTAATAGGATATAGCTCTGGAAGTCGAGAATACACAAAAAGTGTTTCAATTACACATCACCAAACTTTCCTAAAATTTCATTATTTCCCAGTTCCTAGATATAGGTACGTATTTTTTCTAGTATTCTAATCGTATCGAGTTGAGTATAAGAAAATGCTTCGATATAATTTCAAGTTATTTTTTAATACTCGCAAAAACCATATCGGTCGCCTTACATAGGGCATTCCTCAGATTGAAGCTCAACGAGCGGTGCACCTCCTTCCGACCTTCAAGGAGTGGTTCCGCCTTCTATCCATCATGGACATATATGTGTTGAAATATTATGTTAATGATTGAACATCGTTTCGAGGAACACTCGATGCTATGAGATTCCAAGATATTCCATCACCACTACATAGTATAAAACAAAGTAGCTTTCCGCTGTCTGTCTCTCCCTATGTATGTTTAGATCTTGAAAACTACGCAACGGATTTTGATGCGTTATTTAATAGATAGTGTGATTCAAGGAAAATGTTTATATGTATGATGCATGCATAATATTGTGGAATATTTCATCACCACTACATAGCATAAAACAAAGTAGCTTTCCGCTGTTTGTCTTTCCCTATGTATGTTTAGATCTTGAAAACTACGCACCGGATTTTGATGCGTTATTCAATAGATAGTGTGATTCAAGGGAAAGGTTTATATGTATGAAACATGCATAATATTGTGGAATATTCCATCACCACTACATAGCATAAAACAAAGTAGCTTTCCGCTGTTTGTCTGTCCCTATGTATGTTTAGATCTTGAAAACTACGCACCGGATTTTGATGCGTTATTCGATAGATAGTGTGATTCAAGGGAAAGGTTTATATGTATGAAACATGCATAATATTGTGGAATATTCCATTACCACTACATAGCATAAAACAAAGTAGCTTTCCGCTGCCTGCTGTCCCTATGTATGTTTAGATCTTGAAAACTACGCAACGGATTTTGAAGCGTTATTCAATAGATAGTGTGATTCAAGGAAAGGTTTATATGTATGATACATGTATAATATTGTGGAGAAACACTGATAATTTCAGAGGTTTCTAATGTGATGACATAAATCCTCAAAAATCCTCAAAAAAGTCTACAAAGAAGTCCGTGATGGTATTTGTCTATCTCTTATAGGGATAACCCACAATAACCATTTTTATCTGTGCAAAGCTGAGGCAGGTCCCTAGTGAGGTTATAAAACACATTTACAAAGTACAGTAATTTTTTGGTTAAGGATATAACCGAATAAGTTGAATTAATCGAGGAAATGTAAAATGAAATCTGGGAGGAAGTGTTGACCTCAAAAATATTCACGAAAGAAGAGAATAGCTCACGAAATGGTACGAACAAGAAAGACACCGATTTGAAAAAGCGTCGAGATCTAAACCTATATGGTTATTTCAAATTCACTGCATCGCACTCTGAAAAAAATGTATCTCCTGCATGTCAGCTTTCTATCGATTATATGGTCTAATCGGAATGTATTTGGATCAATTACATAATAACTGACTGAATTAATTATTCCAACGTTATACAGTGAGTTTCAGTTAGTTTCTTCGACTAATAATAATTACTGTTTGACTGAAAAAAGTTGGTTATCAAAACACAAACGCTTTCACATACTAGAATCTGCAATTGATATAGTGACAAAAACACTTTCATATAAACTTCAATCACCAAGAAGTAGAACTCAATTATTCACATATTCATTTCTCCTAATAAAATCCAATGTGCAACATTCAATCTTCATTTTTTTAATTGGGAAAACATTTTTCTCGATTACGGTATCTGTTCCACCTTCAACAGTTTCAAAACAATCAAACCGATGGATATAATCCTCCCGTCTTCCCTTCAGGAGCCTGGGAACTTACTAGGTCAAACCTCATTATGACGTTTCAAAATCTTGTACACTGAACACTGAACTGAGCGCACTTGACGCGCACAGTATACAGCTCTGTTTTCAAGTTCTACGTTTCTACAGTGGAATTTCAGTGCCTATGTGTGAAAAATAATGGAGCATCGAAGCTACTGGGACAAAAATCCTGTATTACGTAGTTTCTCCTATAAATGCCAATAAAATATCATTGATTTTCCTTGGATATCAATATTTCTCTCTAAAAAAACCAAAATCAAGTTATCTGGGGAATATTCGAATGAGACGACAAAGTTTTAATCGAGTTATCTTTTTCCAGGAAAACAAAGGGCCCTTTGTTCAGATTTAATTCTTTTCATCCATTCAGTCGAAGGGTTAACGAAAAGACCCATTGTACGCTGGTAAGGAAACTGATTGATGTTCCGTTGAGAAATCAGCAAAATGAATTGTGGTTTTTAACCCCTTTTGTGAACCCAATGTCAGTGAGAATCGTACAGAAAAATGTGATATTTTTGTGAGGGAATTGTGAATTGATCAAGATTAACAATTCACAAGCTAGCTTGCGGCTTCAATTCATTCTCTCCCAATTCACGAATTCAATTCATTTTTAAACGTGAATGTTATGTTATGAAAAAGTGAAATTGACAGACTCATCTTTCAGTTACGTGCCGTATTGCTACGATATTTCCTGGGTGAGTTTATTAAAATAATACTCGAACAACACCAAACAACTTTTATTAACTTCACTTGACAATACGACTATTGCACTGACTAATAAATCGCTTACAAATACTTGAGACTTCTCAACTGAATAAAAACAACCAATGCTTTTCACAGAATCCTCTACAACTTCGACTTTTCTGCACTTAACAATACTCAATACTAAAAACTCCGCCTTCCTATTTATACTCTTTGTACGACTAATGGAAATTCTCATCCATTCATGTCTAGATGACGGGTATCGAAACTTCTACGTGTTTCGGGAACTGTTGTCAGGTGATATTCTTTCTTCGACCCCTTATATTACTTTGCATTTAACGACCGACAGGGGCGGCGCCAGGAGATTTCGTAACAGTATTTCTTGGGAAATTGATGAAAAATACCCAATAAAACTCACGTACTTCCCGCTGGGCGACATTTCGCAATTTTTCATAAAATTATATATTTTGTATCAGAATATCAAAAAGTTTCCGATATTGATTTTTATTTTTTCAGATTGTGACACTCAAACAGTACTTAGATGCACGGTATGTGTAGGAGATTTCAAAAATGTAGAGAATTTATACAAGAAACTTTCGACTTCCCACAGTAGTTTAACTTTCTTTGCAAATGCCAGGATAATAAAATCATCCCTATTTTTATATGTCGAAACTGGAATTTCTGACTTTCACAAAAAACGAACCTAAAAACTAAACTAAAAGAAAATATTTGTGCGAGTTTCCGAAACCGGAAGCGTATATGGTTTTCCGAACGTCAACAATAAGTATTTTCATAAATACCAGTTCTTGTATTTTTTTGATATTCAAATTTGAGATAAACAAAAAGTTGCTGACAAAATGAACGTGTTCCATTCAGAAGGAACTGTTTTTGAATTGAGCTCTTATCGGGGTAGACTGAAAATCTGCCCTTCCACACTTTTATATATTCCAATAATAATTCCTATTTTTTCACATTGTGGTAGGTTGAGAACCCCAAAATACTAGAAGAAAGAATTCATTAACCACAATATAATGGCCTTTTCTGGCTTTCTTTCTGTTCCACTTTGTTCTAACATGAGTTAATTTGTATTATCCCAATCAACCCTGTGTGTACCATTTGCTAAATGTGGATCATTATCAGATGCTTCTGAAAAGTAATGTTGAACTGGGATAAAATTATTGATTCACAATCGTTGTAAGTCGTGCTTATTTATAACGTACTATCTGGTTTTGAAGTGGCTGATTGTTCACTCAGAAGAAGACGGAGTCGGCATAACACTTCTTGGCCCTTGCCCGACTCCATTTTCTTCTTTTATTAGAGAAGTCATTCTGCTCATCGGATTTTATGAAGTGTTTTGATCCTCACCAACGTGTACACATCAACGCAGTTGTATAAAACGTGCTATCCCCGACACGCTACTACAGTTATCACAAATTATCTTAGTACCAGTGGGACAGAAAAGTGCCTTGTAAACGGCAAACTCTTCCAATAGCCAACACACTACTTTACAGAAATAGCACATCACCGTTTTATTAGCTGTTTTCTCAAGAACAGGGTTCATAGCCAATTTTCATTGTCGAAAATGCCGTTAATATCTCAGTGAGGGATCCAAAATGTTGCTCACTTGCAGCAATCCCAGGGGAACATAACGAAAATTTATTAGGTATGACTGCCATACCGAAGGCATTCATTAAAACTGAAAAGACTGAAGTTTGACTCATTGATCGAGACAAATAAAAATTTTCCCCTGAAACAGAAAATATAAGAAATCGAATCTCTTTCGATTTCAGGGATGAGAAAACCTAGAGTCGAACCCTTCCATATATCCACCTCCATAAATAACATTCAGGCAGTATGTGTCTCGATTAGTCCAAGTGGATTTTCTTGAACCACCGGTATACAGAATAATCAATTTCTTCGATGAAAAAATAATCATTGTCTCTCTCTTTATCTCGATTAAAACCAGTAATGAAAGTAGTGATCAAGAACAAATGTAGGCCTAATTCGTACATTCGATATATCCTAGATATTTAAATTGAAATATACCAATTTTTTGTAATTTCATGTGAATTATGATATCTACGGTGGTAGGGTATTTGAAAGTGCATCTATATATTGATTTCGTTAGACAAGACTAGAGTTATGTAAGCTTTGATTCAAGTGATATGAGAGCCCTTGTAAGTGCGCTTTTGTGTTTCGGTTTTTGGTGGTGGTGATTTTGTTTGATGTAGTGCTTTTGGAGAAAACTGGATTTTCATCTCCATTGTTCCACCATCGATTTTCTTTCAAGAATTGATAAATGAGATTAAATACTGCATGAATGTCATTATTTTGTGGACGATGGATTCTCTCTTCGTAGTGTTTTTGGGTTGTCAACCTACCACAATCTGAAAAAATAAGAATCAATTTTGGAATCTATACGAGTGTAAAAAGGAAGATTTGCAATCTACCCCTATACGTTGCTGCGTTATCATTTTTAATTAATTATTAATTATTATTAACACGCTTTCATTAGCTTAGGTTGTAACTATGTATGTAACGGAATCTTTGAGCATAATTTTCACCATTTTCCAGAAGTCTCTTTAATTTCAAACTTTGCATACGTATCAAGGACCGATGACAATGCAATAATTTGATCATAGTTTTCCATTATTAATTTTTAATTATTATTAATTAATTAATTATTATTAATTAATTAATTAATTAATTATTTTGCAGTAATTTATCTAGGCTCGCGATTGTTTGCTGCTGGACAAGCCTATGTAGCACTTAGTCGTGTAAGATCTTTAGACGGTATTCGGATTGAAGAACTTGATTGCTCTAAGTTAACAGGAAGTACCCCATGCAATAGTGAAGCTGTAAATGAAATGATGAGATTGCGGAATGATTCGTAAGAAATATCACATTTCCACTAGAAACTAATTGATAAATTGAACTAAAAAATGAAAAATAAATAATAGTTTAAAAAACTAAAAAAACACGCTTTTATAGCTAACCGAACTAAAAAATAGAAAATAATTTTTAATTACAAAGAGTTTATATTACGGTAGTTGAAGGCTAAACAATCATTCATAGTCAATCAGCTAAAAATAAAATTCTAGTAGAATTTAAGTAATTTACAGAATGAAATAATTCAGAGTAAAAAGCGTGGGGTGCATTCTACTACATTTCATAAGTCTAATTACCGATAGAATGATTGTAATACATAACATATCAAGCACCCCACGATTTTACTCTGAATTACTTCATTCTGTTAATTACTCAAATTCTATTATAATTTTATTTTGAGCTGATTGACTATGAATGATTGTTTAGCCTTCTACTACCGTAATATAAACTCTTTGTAATTAAAAATTATTTTCTATTTTTCAGTTCGGTTAGCTATAAAAGCGTGTTTTTTTTAGTTTTTTAAACTATTATTTATTTTTAGATTGTGATAGGTGAAGAGCCCAAAAAACTACAAAGAAAAAATGCAAAAGTTTCAATAGTTACTGAATGGAAGTGGCCGTCACTTGATGAAAATCCATATTGAACAAGTAATATACAGTTGCCTGTAAGATTTTCACATACTAGGGTTTACTAAACCGCGACACGTGTTTCGCTATACAATAGCTTCCTCAAGTAGGAACTATAAACGGTATATATATATATATATATATATATATATATATATATAATATAATATATAAAAAAAAATAATCATAATTCAACCTCCTATCAAACGGCAGATTCCAATTTCTGACTATGCCACGAAAAAAATCACAGCATAGGCAGACCGTGCCCATATATATATATATATATATATATATATATATGTACAGTGCTTTTCAGATAAAAGTATCCACCTTCAATAACTTTTGTAATACTGGTATGTAGGAAAAATCCAAAAACACGTCAATTTATGTCGGAAGGGGCAAGCATTATGACTCATTTAAACTTACTGGAAAAGCCACCCCCTCACCCCTAGCATCATCCCTTGTTTTTTTCAAATTACTTCTCATAATTTTTATGTAAAATTTGGATACTCCTCTTTGAGCTGATTTCAAAAATCTATAATACTTGTAGGTTAAAGTGGTTAGTTTATGAGATAAACAACTTTTCTTTTAATAGCACAAATTTTACTTATTTTTTACTTTCTCCTTATTTGCCTGTAATAAAATGGGTTGTACAACAGTAATCTTTTTAACTGTGCTATTTATTCTACTTCAAAAAATAAATTCAATAAATTGACGTGTTTTGGGATTTTTCGTACATACCAGTATTACAAAAGTTATTAAAGGTGGATATGGAAGTTGGAAGTGGAAGTTGTAGATGGAATTTCTCTTCCTTTTTGCGAATGAATCAAACGTCTTGGAAAGATACACATGTACAGAGAGTGTTCGTGATTTTTTCTTCTCATAAAAGTTGTAATTTTTATCAATTCTAATTCGAGAAAAAAACAAGAAATGGTTTATCAAACCACATTCTCTCCACAAAAATACCAAAGTTTCTAGAAATATATGCTATCCTGAACAGGAGGATTTGATGAAAACCAATTATAAAATTGAAAACAATGCAAGGCTACCTCGAAAACGGTACGAGTAATAAACTTGAATAGGGAGAATCTAATATGGGGGCAACCATCGAGTTCAAGCTCATACTTATACAGATATACAGAAAAAACAGCAAATTCGATTTGTGTTTTTTACTTTCATCCAGTTTGATTGGATTGATTCCGAAAAACTGTTTGAATCATGCTTGAGAGAGGTCTCCGCATGATGCTGTATTTCTTGCTCTACCTCTAACTTCGTAATTTCGCTTCTGACCTTTTTTCTTTTCATAAATTTCCTGTCCATGTTTGATTACGACGCGACGTGGAGACAACTACTTATAGACGGGTTTCGGACCTGTTGACCTCTTGTCAGTGCGTGGTAGTAGTAGTCAAGCTCACCGACCAAATCATGGAGTTTTCACTTGGTCTTGTACGAGGTCGGTGCTTTGGAATGTCCAGTCTATGGGCAGATGGCGCGATGACAGCTTATTTGCTAAGGTCACTTGATCAGGGTACGGATAATAGGAAGAGCCAGGTGGAAATAGTCATGAATTGGCCATTGGCAATATGAATTTATTGCGATCAGAATACCTCTATTGGGAAGTTCATCATCCAGATACTCCTCTATCGGAAAATATTTGAACTATTTCATCACGTAAAACAAAAACAAACTTCTGAATGTGAAATTATGGTACACTTCTCTGACACATTCACACACTGATTAGTCTAGACATTTGTTTCACAGCGAACTTTGCCAAAATTCGAAAAACACAAGGTACAATACAAAATACAACGTAAACAATAGTAAACATATGTTTTTGACAGATTACGATCAGCTGATTACGGTTTGTTGCCGACATTTTTGAACAGACATCAGCGCCCTCATCGGTAGAAATTCTTCCCAATTGAACGTACCTGAGAGAGCCAAGCTCGCGCTGATCCAGTGTAGTTGATCCTTTGATGTAGTTATGAATTATAACTCGTAATTAAGAAAAAAAAATTGCATGTCCGCTCTACGCTTCCGTTAAGTCTAGTTAGGAAATCAAGAGTTGATGAAATTGAAATGGAAAATGATAATTGAAGAAAATAGGTCAATATGTTGGCAGTTATTTCTGTGTATTTTTGGTTCCAATTCCTAGAGGATAGCAGAAAAATTGGAGAGAAAATTTGGATCATCGATCCTAATCTTCTAATTTATTTATTTATGAAAAACCTGCAGTATCACCATTGAATGGATAATAGCAATAACTGTTATTTTTATGGGAATCTGGAAAATATTCGATAGTAATGATACATTGATACGTCATAATACGCACCATATAGGATGTTCCTTCAGTAATAATCAATTATATATTTTATATAATAGGTGATTGAGGTTGGTTTCTGCTTGAACAGTCAGTGAAATTAACCCTATTTTAGTTGTTACGCGCTGTTCTGGTTCCGTCAAATGTCGTTTTTTGTATGATCCTCAGAAATATTTTTCCACTGAGTATCAACAATGTTCTTCCACTTTCCGGAAACTGATTTCATAAATACATGCAATATCTGTTTCAGAAAATAGTTCAATTGGGTTATTACTCCAAAAAACAAGTCTGGAAATTTGTCTTCCATGGTGAAATTGTTTGTTAGTTCTTATATTACGAATTCAAGACAGGTTCACATCGAATTGGACAATGAAGGACTTTCACTATGAAAGACGCATCTATCCAGGTACTTCGATTTTTTCTAATGTCGAAAGATATGGAATGTGATGAAAATGAAAACCAACCTAGTTTTTTCTGAGAAATATTTCTAAATTTCCTAAAGAAAAGTTTTTTCTGAAAATAGTTGAAAAACTGTCGAATTTGATAGATAACATGACATTTTACAACTGAAAACCGACTGTGAAGTCGAATTTCAAATATATCAGCCGTTTCAATGGTCTCATATGTTGTGGACTTTGATGGTGTCACTTATCTATCTATCTAACTGAAAATGGATTCAAATTCTATTATTGTTACAGATAATACTCATTGGGGCAGTTTCCTGCGTCAAGGGAGGCACAGCCTCAATTGATAATAAGAAGGAAACAGCATCCACCCCAAAAACCGAAAAAAGAAGTATACCCCACCTCCTTCTTGGTGAAACCCTAGGACCAGGATCAAGTGGGGAAAGTGGACATGGAATATTACAGGCTGAAGAAAATTTGAAGGCTGATGACGCCTGGAAAGCTGATGATAATTGGAAAATCGAAAGTGGCGTCCAATTAGGAGAATGGAAAAACGATGGATGCTCTCAAGGATGGCTTGGATCACTTCCCCAAGATACCTCGTCAGAGCACTTTGAGAAAACAGTAACAATATACAAGGAAGTTAAAGTACCTTACCCTGTCGAGAAAGAAGTTCATGTACCGGTATACAAGACCGTACCTTACCCTATACCCGTGGAGGTACCGCAACCTTACCCTGTCGAAAAAGAGGAGCCGTACCCTGTGAAAGTACAAGAAAAAGTGCCAGTCCCCATCCACAAACCAGTACCGGTAGAGAAAATTGTCAAAGTACCTGTCGAGGTCAAAGTTGACGTACCTTACCCCGTAAAGGTAACCGAAAAAGTTCCTGTACCCGTATACAAAACTGTACACGTGCCACAACCCGTTGAAGTACCACAACCTTACCCCGTGTATAAGAACATTCCGGTGCCGGTAAAAGTACCTGTTCACGTAGCGAAGCCTTACCCTGTATACAAAACCGTACCTTACCCCGTGAAAGTATATGTGGAAAGACCGGTACCAGTGCATGTCATCAAACCCTACCCAGTCAAGGTCGAGAAAAAGGTACCAGTTCCAGTGCCCGTAGAAAGACCGTACCCAGTAAAAGTTTATGTGGATCGGCCGTACCCTGTCAAAGTTGAGAAAGAAGTACCGTATCCGGTAAAAGTACCCGTTCCCCAGCCATACCCAGTTGAGAAAATCGTCAAAGTACCCGTTGAGAAGGAAGTACCCTACCCGGTGGAGGTTAAAATTGAGAGGCCGGTTCCTTATGAAGTTGTGAAACATGTTCCTTACATAGTTTTCAAAAAAGTGCCGGTACCTCAGAAGGAATTGGTGGCAGTACCCATTGAGAAGAAGATAGACGAGGGGGAGGGGAAAAAATGGGAGTGGGAGAAAACAGTCAGTGATTGGAAATGGTGATGATACTGTTTTTTTATATCAGAACCTATATTTGAACATTTTCATTGTTGAAGTCTAGTGATAATAGATATTTGTTTAACTAGTACAAAAAAATAGATGTTTTCGGAATCGCGATCTTACGTACTTATCTCGAAAATGCGTTTATTGTACCAGTTCTCAATAGTTATTGAACAAATCAATTTGAATTCAAATTTTCATGATGTAAGATTCTTGTGACAGGTTACCGGCGTGGCCAATCTTACATTAACGGGATATTAACTTATAAATAAAGCAAGTTCAACTCAATAGTGAGAATTTTGTTGTTGAATTTTTGGTTGATATTTCAAATTAGAATTGGTATGAAAATTGCCGGTAAGCATATAAGAATATATTTTTCTCATCGGTTGAAGAGTCATTTCATTTTTTGAACGAGGTCAAAATTTCCACATTTCGGTACCATAACCATGGCAACCAAGCAATATCCTGAAATAGCCTACTTTTTTTTTACAAAATTAGATTATTTAAGAAGGCCATATACAGGCGGTTGGAGAGGAAAGAATTTTTAAAGAATATTTTGATGATTACAGTGATCAGGCAAATATTTTGACTCACAATTTCCTCATTCGGTAATCGAGAGATTGTATTTAATCTGGGATATTTCCAAAATTTTGTAAGCATTGAAAGGAAGTGCATTACAGGAGTGTAGTTCGAAGGTTTTATGCTTCTAGAATATACAAATGAGTATCGAATGGTGTGGTATGTTTCAATTATTGAGACGAATTTTGTTCTTATCGTGGATACCTCGTATTTTGTTTTATGCAAAACAATTTGAGTTGGGGATATTGTATTATTGAAAAATTCATGTTATTGATTTTCATCGGTGATGGATGTATATTCAATTCTCACTAAAGCCATACTTATTGAATAGTAAAGTTTGTTGTTATAATATGTTAGGTAGATAGTGGAAAACTTTGATACTCGAGCATAGAAGTTGGTTAGCTAATGGACACAGCTTGAATGAACTCTCATTTTGATTGAAACAGTTTGCAATCGAAAGAAGAAAAGTTGTTTTATGAAATGAAGAATAATACTGGTAGTATATAAATGCTGTTTCTGGAGAGCAACACACTTGAATTCACTAATTACATTGTATAAGATATTTCCTGAATAATAAAAATGTGACATAGATATCAAAGAATATTTTTTTTGAGGAGTAAAGCTGTCAAGTTTTACAAATATATCTTCTTTTTCGATTTCCATTAGAATATAGCTTTCTGTGCCAGAGAGAAAAATGTTCAAATGATTTTCAACCAAAGTTTCGGTCTTTCATTTGTAAGGAAAACAATTGTTTTCCTACTGGGTGAACAATAAACTATTACTGCCGATATATATATTTGTATTAAACTCTTTCACACAAAATAACACGTCCATTTGAGAAGTAAATTAAGTCACGGTTAGGAAAGTCTTTTCACAAAAATAATTGTTTGAGGTCACTATATCTATTGCTCATTTTCCTCTTATAATTTGTCATATCATTTCACATTTCGATGCTATTCCCTCTTTTATAAGTGAGGTGTTGCTCGAAACTCACCCTTTTCCTTTCTTTCGGTTCTTTCACTCGCTGCTAGTGTGCACTATAGTCGCATCATTTGTATATATTTTCATGGCAGTTTGAAAAAATGATTATTTTTGTGAAGAGAATGAAGTTATGGGAAATTTCCTTTGAACTGATATTCCTCCAAATCAAACCCAACTTCTATCAAAAAATTGTATTCAAAGATATCAGTGTACATGCTTTCACATATCATCAGAGAGCATCTGCAAGTTGTTGTTTCCAATTAGTTCAAATTCAAAGATAACCATTTCGGAATGATTGCGTTTTATAACTGATGTTCGAATAAAAACTGTTTCTTTTCTATTATTGTTTTTATTTTTCAGTTGACGAGAAGTGTGGTATATTTAAAAAAAATGTGGAGATAAAGATTGAATGAATAATGATCAATCGTAATGAATTCATTACGATTGCTCTTGTCGAAATGAAGGTGAAGTCATAATCATCCAATAGATCCGTAGATATATCATGCTTATCCATTGAATACTGAGTCTAAGGCCCTATTTCACCAACGAATTTGATCTAGAATATCTTGTTAAGTGGAATATTTGAACGCGATAACATTGCGATTCTGTTTCCCCACACCAGTTAGCTCGATTGAGTCAACTTATCAGGATTTCATTATTATCTGCCATTATAAGAGCGATTGCGCAACTAATCGAGATAGCAGCTCTGTCAATCTTATTCCGTGACATGTGTCAGTGAGAAATATCACGTATTTTCAACGTTATAATGATTATTTTAGGTATTTTATTATATTATGAGGTTTATTTCATCTCCTCAGGAAAGCATTATATAATTTTTGAAATGATAACCTCCTGCATGTCAAGACGTTAATGAAAACGAACAACAATTTGTCATTCAACGGCCTCGTCAGATCCGAAAAAGTAGACGATCAGTTCAATAGTTTGGATGACAGGATCTTCCAAATGAAATTCAGATTGTCAAAGAACTCTGCTTGGCAATTTCCAGGAATCGCATACAAATTGTCGAGTCGGACATCTTTATTCATAAGATCTCCAAGGTACCATTATGGCCGACTCGACATATTCTATTCGATTCGGTATTTTGGATCACAGAACACAGAACTCATAATGAGAAACTGAGTTCTGTGGTCTCGACTTCACTTGTACACATTGCTGCCAGATAGTCGTTTCTCTTAAACGGGTTTTCCTAATCTCAGAATGATAATTGAGCTATTTCAAACGTGAAACGCAAGGACATGTTTTTCAACTATGCATCTCTAGGTACACAATGCCTCACTTGGCAAAAAGTTACGAGGACCACTCAAAAGTCATTATTCTGTGATGTATGGATTCAACTTTTCTTTCTAGTTTTTTGGGTTCTTGACCTAACAAAATCTGAAGAAATAAGAATCAATATTGGAATCTATACATTCTCCAAATACTGAAACCCATATCAGGTAATTGAAATAGCTTTATGAGGATTACTCCACATCTAATTGAAAATCAGGACAGATAAAAATACAAGCTTGGGATATTTTGATGAGACGTGTAGAAAGTTTATATACCAACGTACCTCTCAACAAAGCTCCAGGAAATGTTAACTCCAAATCAGAGAAATATAAAACACTGATCAATAGAGCAAAGTTGAATGTTGATGCTATTATGAATGTCCCCAAACTATATAGAAAAAAAACATATTTTTGATAAAAGAATGATTTTCATCTGCAAGAATTTGGGATGACTATGGGTTCATCTCTTTCTTCGATTCTGAGTTATATTTGAATGTAGTATTTCGAAGATTATTTCGTAGGAAGTGAAGGTTGAAATGAAATTGCCATTTTCTTGGAACACCCTAACAAACAAGAGCCAACAGTTGAGATCGCATTGAAAATAGACGTAAGAAATCATATACCAACAGATATCTACGCTATAACTCAAACCACCAAACAAAGTTTCAGAGGAAATAGTGAAATGCCTTTATGATTGAACAAAAATGGTATGCAGTTCATCGGAAAGGGTCGATGGGGATTTCATAGAAAATACATCGACTGAAATTGAAAATCGTATCACACCCCGTAGTGGAGACATACAACATACACAATTTACATATCCTGTAACAAACATTATACCTCATGTCCTTCGGTTGCTGAGAAGATAAAGCGTATAGTCAGCGGTTTAATGTTAGAACAACATTGAAAACAAAAGATACTCCACGCTCAATACTGACAAACACTAAACCAACTAACATTACAGAAAACACGAAGAATTGTATTTATCAACTTCCTTGTTCGCGCTGTCAAAAATATATCGGTGAAACATCCAGAATTGTGGAAGTGTGATAGAGAAAAAGAGAAAAGATGTATATCAAGAACAGACAGATTGGTGGTTCTAAATCATCAGAACACTTTCTCTTTGCCAAAGAAGATCACAGTAGAATTGAATGACAGTCGAATGATGGCGAACGCAATAACAGAACACGAAAGTTGATGGAATCGGCTTTTATCACGCTGTCTGTAGATACTTGCATCATAACTAGTTCTGTCGGTATAAATCGAACATGACTACCCATTTCGAAAGATGAAATCATATGTCTAATACTCAATCAAATCTTTGTCAGATTTCCGACAACGAACTAAAAGAAATATATTTGTGAAGAAGTCATGAAAACGGAAACAGATTTGAGTCAGAAACTAACAACGATAAGTATTTGACAATCATCAGTTCTTGTATTTTTTGATAGATAAATTCGAGATATACGAGAAGTTGTTGGGTAATAGAACGTGTTCCACTCAAAAGGAACTTTTTTTCAATTAACGCAGCAAATTTCATTTATGTAGTCAAGTCATATTTTCTCATTCCAGAATTCACGACCATACTTTTTGTTCAATATCAGAAGTGAGCATCACTCCGTATAAAATTCCTTCAAGGTAGAAGCGGAATAAGGGGAAAGGTGTTTGTTATCCTTTCCTTAAACGCTATAAAAATAGTTATTGTTAGTTTCACATCTGTCGGGTGCAATCACGTAGAAATAAAATAGAAATCGCATTGGTTACGAGGTTGTTTCCATAATTTTTTCCAGTTAAAGACTTCATTGAGTCAGTCAACCGTCGAAACCACGAAGGAAAGTTCAAAGATGTGTTAGGAGTTTCATTTTGGTCTCCCAAACCTTTTTTTTTGGCAACCAATGAATCATTTAGTCAAAAAAACCGTTCTTGGAGTAAAGTTACTATCATTTTTATATTATATAAATTTTGATGAATGTTTTTTCAGAGGCTGCCCTGCATTTGTTAGACATGTAAACATTACTCAAGTTATAATAATAATAATGGAAATCTACTATTTCAAACAATACCGGGTGACTTACAACTCACCTAAATGTAATGATCACCAGATTTTTACAGTATGTTCTACACATCGTGATATAATTTTATAGTGAGATCTAAGATGTCCCTATAAACACAAATTATGGTTTTATATGGAGTACGTATCACGTAGCGAGTATTTTTCTGCACATTAAAATTTGTAGTAACTTCCAAAAAACCTGACACTAGAGCTCGTACTTATATTATAGCTTTCATTGTATAGAGTACCAGCCTACCCTTGCCCACTTCGTTGGGCGTTAATTGTTTTTGTGATGCAATTATATTGTGTAGTTTCATCGGGTTCTTAACAAGGCTCTGCCTTCTGAGCGTACTCGAAAGAGTTTTTGATAGAAGTCGAAAATGTTATAAACCCCTTGTTACCCTGTTATTCTGTTGGAGAATTTGAAGTAGATTGGACTTAGGAATCTCGTTGTCCCATACAAGCTCTGACTTTGTTTTTCACACCTTCAGGGGTAGAATTTAAGAAAACCCTTTCTTATCAAATCGTCACACAAAACACACCCTCCAAGTTTCAAAACTCTATGATCAGCGGTTGAGGCGTTGATTAACCCACAAAATAATATTCCACTCCTTTTCAATAGGCGATGAATTTCATTGAAATATGAAAAACATCTCCCATAAATTCTATTAAAGAATGTTCATGCAATTGAAGTGTATTTGACCAAGGAATCACGTTGTCCCATACAAACTTTGTCTACGTTTTTCGCCCTTTCAGCTTAGCGGATGCCTACGTCATACAAAGAACACACCCTTCAAATTTCAGATCTCCACGATCAGCGGTCCAGGCAATGCTTTGATCCGTTAGTCAGTTATTCAGGATAAGGCCTTCTGTATTTATAGATCAACAGAAAACCCTTGAAAAGTATATATTCCATCTTCGAAGTGGAGTTTGTCATTATGAAATGAGATAAAAGTCTCCACATATGTTATATCCAAATAGGAATTTTTCAAACATGTTTCGGGCGTCCAGAGCACATCTTCAGTTATAAAATGACGAAAAACGAATCCATTCAGGACAAGTAATACCACATTCAATTAGGAGGTTACAGTATTTATATAAATGGAGGAAACCATTAATGGAATCTCCATAAGTGTAGGGTAGAACCCCAATTTAGAACCATCAATGAATACCTCCTCTTGATATCTTTTTTTCCCCTTTTTTTTGTCATTTTATAATTGAAGATGGGTGCCTAGACGCCCGAAACATGTTTAATCAATTCCTATTTGGATATTACATATGTGGAGACGACTTTAGATTTTTCTTTCATTTGAAAGAAACCTTTGTAGTGATTCAAATATGGAAGGTAACTATATAGTACCACAGACTCATTTGTAGAACTAATGGCGACCAACATTTTTTATGAACATTATGTTCATCTAGTCTATACCGAAGCATCACATCTCGCCCGTTTTTCTCCGATTTGATTCACATTTACTATTATTTTTCACTGAATCTTTCGTTCAATCATGCAAGATCCAGCCTATATCAGTCTTAGATAGTGTAGCTTTATGTTAGTGGAATAATTTTTATAATCGGATCGGTATTTCTGAAGATTACCCTCTAGAAACAAACAAACAAATAAAAATACCAACAAAGAAAAAACCTTTTCCAAATATTAGTAGATGAAGGAACAACTTCACAGTACAGACTGGATCAATATAACCAGTATATAGCCCATATCACTCTTAGATACTGTAGCTTTCTGTTAGTGAAATACTTTTCATAATCGGGTCGGTATTACCGAAGATTATCCCCTACAAACAAACAAAGAAACAAACAAATACAAATACAAAGTTGGGAAAGAACTTCTTTCTAATATTAGTATAGATAGAGCAACAATTACGCAGTACACACTGGATCAATATAACCAATATATAGCCTATATCACTCTTAGATAGTGTAGCTTTCTGTTAGTGAAATAATTTTCATAATCGGATCGGTATTACCGAAGATTATCCCCTACAAACAAACAAACAAACAAATAAAAATACAAAGTTAGAAAAAAACTTCTTTCTAATATTACTGGATCAATAGTACCAAAATAAGCTTGATATATTATGATCATCATCATTCAAAAAAAAAAAACGCTATGACCCATCGTGTTTTGTGTCAACCTGCTGAGAGATGTGAGATTCACTTCTTAAATTTTGAATATGATAGGTGGTTCCTAGGGAACAGTATAGTGGAAGGGTGTCTCATTTTGCTCAAAACTCAAGTTATCTTTATTCTAATGGTCTTTCTCCCTTATCATGATTTTTGTCAATCTTGGATCCCTGCAACTATATTTCAATAATCTCAAATATTTTTCTTCTGTCAGAATCATCGGTGGAGAAAGGAGAGGCCACAATGCAATGGCCATCAATTTGGTATTATACCAGCAGGATATTCAGAATTAAGGATGATTCAACTTGGGAAGAAAACTGGTGGGTTAGGTGTCCTCGAAAAAAGAATTTGACAACCTCGAAATTAAATCGTAACTTAACGCCCCGATCAGTTCATTTCCAATTTCAGTTATGAAGTCTAGGAAAGGGATTGTATTCTGATGAAGATGTTGCTTACCACAAAGACAAAACACCATCCACTGAACCAAAGAATCTGAGTCGAGGCACACGTAATGCTGGAGATTAATAACAGCTATTTCGTTCAACCAAGCTGTAAAGGGGTCTCATTTCTGTCAGGGTTCAACCTGCTCTACAAGAAGACCGAATTCCGCTTGCGACGTGTCGATTGTCACATTTTTTCTGTGCACGATGTGCTCGTTGTCACAGATCTTAATTACTTGGAGTGTTTGGAGTTCGAGTCCTTGATCATATCCACCAGATGGCGCTTCATTTGCAGCAAACAAAGTCTGTTTTATTCATCTTTTTCCTTGGTTTTAAACATTTCTACGAGTAAGTCCAGAAGGCAGAGCCTTGTCCGGACAAGGATCGGCTAATTATCTTGGGTGCCAAAGGGTTCTGGAGCGTCCTGTTGATTTTTTTGAACCAGCAGACCACCAACCGACTTATGGTGGATAGAAGATTTGAAGGACATTGTATTCATAAGTCCTATCGAGTGGTCCTGATGAGATCTATAGCGGGTAGAATCAGCTGCCTGGCATTGGATTTTTGACTGTTTATAATGATTTCATAATTAGGAACTCTGAGTGTAGTTGAAAATATACACAAAATGTCTATGAAACTCGATGAACTCAGAGTTTTTTCTGTTAAATGATGAATTATAAAATACCAGGCTTGTAAAGATTCACTCGACCTGCGAGTATCAGTTCAAAACAGATTGGATCTATGCCATTATTAGACGCGGATAAATTAAAGTTCTTGTTTTGCAATATACAACTTTCAGATTTTTTTTTGAAGATCAAATAAGGTGACGGTGACTTCTTTATCAATTTGAGGAAACAACACAATACAATCGACAGCCTTAGAAGAAATACATACATAATACATCTGAATTCGACTTTGCAATTTGTCGCTGCAACTTCTAGTGTCTGCCACACGTTGTACTGAATCAGTTGCTTCGATTTGAAGGATTTTCCTTCGTTGCCATCATATAAAAAGAAAATGAGTTTCTCCAAGATGAGCGCATACATTACTTCAACGGACATCCGAGTTCTCTTCTCATTTTCACAAATTCAACAATCTGTATTTATATCCCGAATTCTTTCGGACTTGAAAAATATACCAAACATTCGAAATAAATTTTTCCACAATGATGCTGCCATGTATAAAAATAATGTTTCAATCGCACAAATCACTTCTAATTTCCAAAATGAAATTTGTCGCAATTTCTATCGATTTATTGATTTTTTTTTGGTAATTTTATTGCTACAAACCTCGAATATAAGGAGGCTGCAAAATGTATATTCAGTAATTTTTTGACAGTGAAGGATTTAAGAGAAGATGTTTGCCAAGTTTGGGTGAAAAAATGTTAATTGAAGAACAATAATAAAATCAAAATCTTGTGTAGTCGAACAACTGAATCAAATAAGGCATTCAAATCCAAAAAATAAATGAATGATATTGTTACGAATTATCCTTGTAAAATCCACTTTCTGACACCACTGTTACGATATGTCCTTGGGGTTCGTTGATTAAAACACCAAACAACACCAAACTTCTTTTATTACAACTTTCTATCCCAACACAATACAATACAATCACTTATTGCTCTGCTCACTATCCAACGCTCTGTACTAAACACTGATAAACTCTCTCTAATACAAACTCTCTGTTATACAAATTCCACACTTCGACTACTTGCACTTAGCAATAACAAAACTCTCTCCACTCAGCTCCACTAAACTCGCTCCACTTAGCTCCGAATAAAAACTTCCGAATAACTAACTCTGCCCGCGACGAAGTCCCTCCCGTATATATACCTGCGTACGCCTATGAAGAATCTTCGCGGATTCTCCACACGCGATTTACGGGTTCCTGGAAAATAACGTTCGCTACGATGCGATCCCTCATCTGCGTTTACGATCTCGTCAGGGCCGGCGCTAGGAGAGCGCTAGGAGATTCGTATAAATATGGATTTCGGAAAAAGAATAGAATTCTGAATATTGAAGTAATCAAAAATGTGAATGGTCCAAAAATATTATTGATATTAAATTAAAAATATATTCAAAAAAATAGATGAAAAAAAAAAAGCATGAAGAAATCTGAAACGATATTGGGAGTTATTATAACCACGTTTCAAGTTGAGTATACTCACGACTGCTCGACCGCTGATATCTGCAATTATTTTTATTCTTATAGTTCCTTATTTTGATTAACTCCTACAAATTCATTTCAAGGGTTTATAGCTAAATATTTCACGGTGTATTTCATTTCTATTATTCGTAAATTTATGATTCCAGTTAAGATTGATTTGATCGAATAGGTTTCTCAACAGGTTCCTATATAAGTTCATTTTATAAAGGCAATGGAAGTACGAAGCAATACCACTCGGCAAGGAACTTACATTGTACCAAACGGTAAATTCATTGCATATGCAACATTTCGAAATATATTGAATCAGCTAATAATTTGAATAATATTAGCGTTCATCTTGGTAGTCCGAGGTGATATTTTTCAATGTTGGTTATGAAAGAAAATTCCTCAGATGGCACCAACTGAAGTTTCTGAATTCTCAAGGATTTTCTTTCATTACTAACATTGAAAAATAGTACTGAATCTATGCAAGCTCAACTGTCATCTGATTCTTTTCATTTTTTCAATCGCCATTATTCTAAATTATAACTTCTCTGATTTGTAGATCGTTGAATCCCTGTTAAGCATTGAGATTCTCAGTACTGCGACCTGTCAGATCTATTGTTCATAACCCTCATTTTATCAAGGCCCAAGCTACTGAGGCTTCTAATGAAGCGTATCAGATTACTGGGGGCTTATTCTTTCATGTCAGAAAGTAGTAATGTTATCCTTCCAGGAGTCCTTTTGCAAAATGAATCCTGGCAATCGCAAAGCAGATATTTTGCAGTTTCGCTAGTAATGCCGCAGTATCGACACCCCTCACTGTCAACTTTGCCCATCTTCTATAGTTATTACCTCAATGGACAGTCCCCGTGAGCAGCTGAGACACTATTTTGAGTTATTTCTTAAACCCTAGAAGTCTCAGCTATTCATGCTGGAGTTATCATCATGATTTTACAGACATATCTCTATCAATAACGCAATCTAACCAATCGACTTTCTTAAGAATTTGACAAGCAAAACCACAGTACTAACTGCGACAGCCTATACCGCCTTCGAGTTACTGGTATATAAATTACTCCCCTCATAATTAGGTTTATTTAATAGATCCATTTCCGAAAGGACTATTTCCTCAGTAGTGTTTGAATGTCATTATTTTGTGGTGGATGGATTCTTTATTTCAGTTATTTTGGGTTCTTAACCTGCCACAATCTGAAAAAATAAGAATGAATATAAGGCAAGTCATCATGAGAACCATCGCAAGTTCTGTTAGATTCTCAGAAACTGACTAGATACATACTCCAAATTCTGAAATGAATATCGATGGAATCGCTCCAAAAAGAATACTTCTCATCTAATTGAGAAATTACAACAACAACAGAGATACAAGCTGGAGACATATTGGAAAGTTTCTATGAAGAAAGTCTGTTTACCAATGTTACTATCAACAAAACTTTACAAAATGTCAAGTACAAGTTGAAGAATAATAGAAATTTGATAATAAATAATAATTAATTTTGGTTGCCTGTGGGTTCACCTCTTCCTCTAATTCTCGGTAATATTTAAAAGGAGTATTTTGAGGATTCTCTCCCAGAAAGTTATCCAAATGAACCAAAGGTATGGTGGAGATGATGAACTTCCTTGCCTTGATGTGATGCTGAAGAAATCAACACTTCATGTAGACACAATAAGTGTATATCGAAAGAAAACACATACCAACAGAGATTTTCACTATGATTCAAATAACGATACAAGTGTCAAAAAAGGTATAGTAAAATGTCTTTTCGATAGAACAACAATAGTTGTTCATCGAAAAAATCGATGAAGAGGTTAATTTCATGAAATCAATATTGAATGATAATGGATATCTAGAGAATTTTATGGAAAATACATTGAAAATCGTAATACACCTCAGTGTGAAGACATACAACCTGCACACCACACATCCTGTAATAAACATTGTATAATGTTAGAAAAACATTCAAAACAAGAATTACTTTTCGTTCAATACCGATACAAACTCAACCAACTAACATAAAAGAAAACACACAGAATTTCATTTGATGAATCCCTTGTTACTGTTATCACAATTATATCGGTGAAACGTCCAGACCTCTACTAGTGCGAAAGAGTGAACACAAAATGTAAATCAAGAACAGGCAGATTGTTGGTTCTAAATTATCAGAACACATTCTCACTGCAAATGGAGATCATACAGTTGAATAAAATGCACTCAAATGATAGCAAGAGAGAGCAATAGCAGGAGACGAAAGTTGAAGGAATCTGCTTTAATCTTGTTGTATGTGGATGATTCACAAACACTTTGGTTGAATATGGATGGCACCTGGCTGCCACTTTCGAAAGACATATGTCAAAACTCAACATTCTGACATTTACAAAAAACGGGAGTTTTTAAAACGGAAGCGGGTTTCGATTCCGAAAGTCAACGATGAGTATTTTCATAAATAAAAGTTCTTGTATTTTTTGATAGGCAAATTTGAGATATCCGAAAATTGCTGACTAAATGAACGTGTTCAATTCAGAGGGAAACGTTTTTGAATGATCGCAGCAACTTATCAGGGAAGAATGAAAATCTGGCTTTCTACATTTGTAGAGATTTCGATATTAATTCTTATTTTTCAGATTGTGGTAGATTAAGGACCCAAAAAAATTAGAAGAAAGACTATTTTCCATATCCCAGCGTCCGTGAAAAACCAGTCATTTTAGCTCCACACCTGAACGGAAAGGTTAACGAGGGATCTGATCGAGCAATGCCGTTTGACCACCACTGAAGTTGAGGAGTTTTATTAACACTCGGATCTTAATGTGAGGGCAGTGAGAGGCTTGATTTATACAGCGTGTAACTGAATAAGTGTAAAACATTCAAGGAGGTGATTCCTCATCGAAAAAAAGATGGGAGCGAATACGTGGCTTAATGCGCCAACGTCTAGACGCATGCGTAATGTATGAAGGTAGACATATTGAACATTTACTATGATTTCTACATGTTGTGTGTTTTGTTATTAATAAATGAGTTTTGTTTATTACCCCTTAATCGTTCAATGTAGGTACTCTGAATACAAAATAAAATAAATCCAATTCGCATCTATGACGATGTATCTCTGTAGTTGCTCGTAAAATATTTTTTTGCTGCGAACCGGTTTATGTTGGGTAAAATATCAAGGAGAAATTTTTTGTTTGGAATATAACAGGCTATCGGAAACAAATTTCTAAATAGTGAACAAATAATAAGGAAAGAGTTACATTGGAAATAAAATTTGGGGGTTGCGTTTTCCACCCCTTACTACCATGGGGTAAACCAAATAAATTATTGGCTAAGTGTCTTTTTGGTAGTACAAAACGTCAGGTTAATTTAAATATTGTAACTTTTTCAGTGCTTGTGAAGAACATTGTTCTACAAATTTCAAGTAACCCCTTCAAGGGGCTGTATCTTAACAAGGAATGCTCCAATGGAGTTTCTTTATATGAAAGATTCTATCTCTGTTTCGATGAGGATTCACCTCCTCAAATGTTTTACAGTTATTCAGTCACACCCTGTATACCAGCAACTCGAAGGCGAAACAGGCTATCGAAGTTAGTTTTGTGTTTTGAGTTGGCAATTTTTAAGAAGGTTGATTGGTTAGATTGCGGTATTGACAGAGATATGTCTTTGAGTTCTTGATGACTCCAGCCTGAGAATCGGAACGTCGAACTGTTTAACACTCCGCACACGGATCAATTCCCGGAAAGACTGTTTCCTATATTCCACCGTCCGTGGAAGACATTCATTTCTGCCAAGTATTATTGTCCGTTGTATTTGACACCTAGCTCGCCGAGTGAAACATCATCATGCGACTTCCTCGTAGCCTGCAATATGTAATCCACTTTTGTGTTATTCAATAATTGCGTTACGAATCCGTATCAACTGAGAGCGTGAATACAACGCTCTCAAGTACATGCTAATATCTTATAGGAAATGAAAAAATGAAAGTAAGTTATTTATTTTAATTATAAATTTCTTCATTGCCCAACGTCACTCCATTTGAACGTTCAATTTCTAAATCTTCGACACCTGATGAATAGGTCTACTTCTCGTTACGATCTATTTATCGAATTCATTCTGTTAGGTCATTAGTTGATGAACACGATTGATCGATGCGCCATCATATCAACAATCTTGGTAATGGTCCATATAGACCAGTAGATATAGTCAATCAATTCACAATAATTCCAAAAGTTTTCAAACTTAACCAGTATGTTAGTACGTGATTGAAAACAAACCATAAAATTTTGCATGAGCCTGCGATGAACGGAACATTGGGTGAATGGAAAAACGATTAAATCAATATTTTCGCACAGAAAATTGCATAAGTTCTGCAAACTAGGAATACCGCTAGTAATATTGTTTTTCAACATGCAATAAGTTTGCAACCTTGTTACAGTCACGGAACCTTATGTTTATCTCATTTGTTGTAGTTTTCCATTGCAATTTGTTGAAAAAAATTACAAAAGTTATGCAGAATTCATAAGTGAATGAAAAAAATGTTCAACATAGTTACTTACATTTGCAACCATTTCTGTTAAACGAAATATGCATTTATTTAACTTGTTTCCTCAACACCGCCATGGATACACACAATTACACACAAGTATTGAGATGATAACAAAAGTTTTTATACGTGGTTGCAAATGAAGATAAAATCGGTCTCAGTGGGTATGAAACTTTGCAACCTCGAACTTAAAACGGGACCTTAATTATTCAAGAAATACTAATCGCATTTTTACAACCCCAGGAAGTGACTTACATTACAGATATGCAGCTGAATACGTGATTATCATTCGGGTTATGCCTATTACATATTGTACTGGTTTAATGGATCTGAATTCCTCGGTTAGTAAGTACCGGTGTTTGATATTGTTTAGTTGTGTGTAGTATACTTTATTAACTACTAGTTTTCAACACTTCACTAGTTTGCAGAATTTTTGCTTTTTCTGAAAGAGTAGAAATACAAAATTATCTTTCTTTTGTTTTTACCCTTATTTTCGTGTTAGGGACGTGGTTGCAAATCAAACGTTCGACGGGAGGACTTCTCCATTTTCAACTTTCATCCAAAACTTTTGTGAAAATTTCGATACTGGTTTCAATCAAAACGAACAATTTATTGCGCAGATATATTTTTCGTTCGATGCAAGAGTTTGCAAAATGAAGTACTTCCCAACAAATAGATCTTGGTTATTTTTCCGAGAATTGCATAACTTTTGGAATTTTTTTCGAAACACTAGGATTGATGATTTTTTTAAACAAATAGTTCCGTTCTTTTTGAATGGTTGCAATTTTATGAGAAGATGTAAACAGCTATTCCTTCACACTTCACAAATTTACAGAACTTTGGCTTTTTTTGGTAGAGAACGAATACCATAATATTTTTCATTTTGATAACACCCTCATTTCCGTATCGCAGACGTGGTTGCAAATCAATGGAAACGTTGTATGTGAGGACTTCTCCATTTGCAACCCGTATTTAAAATTTTTGTAAAAATTTCAAAACTTGTTTTGATGACATTAAACAACTTGTTGCAAAAATATATTTTCCGTTTAACGCAAGAGGTTGCGAATTGAAATACTCCTCAAGAACATTATTTCGGTTATTTATGGAAGTTTGCAGAACTTTTGGATTTTTTTGGGTGAAATTAGGATTATTACCAATTTTTTTTGACAAAACGAAACGTTCCGTTTTGTTTAAATGGTTGCGATTTACCAGAAGAAGGAAACTGCTATTTCGCAATACTTCGACAGTTTGCAGAACTTTTGCAAATATCTCCGTACAAATAATGCGAATATTCACGAAATCCTCATTTTTAACATGTTCCTGTTCAGAAAGAAGGGTTGCAAAATCAGACTCGATATCATTTGAACGTACTTCATATTCTGAAGTTTCAAAGCTTTTGTAATTATTGTTAAAAATTGGAAAAACCATGTCTATATCCACTGGCCTAATACAAATCGGCAATGCGATAACATTACGATAAAAATGGTAATTGGAAGATTGGATTTGAATATCAATTTGCCGATATTATGTAAATAAAAAATAAACTGGCAAAATAACCTCATAGAGATGCACACAAATTGAATACACCTTACATAATTAGAAATATATGCATTGATAGGTGAGATTCCTATGAATATGTAAATAACTAGAATATTGCATCAATGATGGAATCCATACAAAACCCCCAAAATGAGTTCAATTCATTGGGCAATATCTTAGAAAAAAATGTGAGTCAAAATGCACTCCACATTCATCACTACCAATCTAATTCCAAACATCTGATCTCCTTATCAGCACGTACCCACCTTGAAAAACGTATTCGAAAACCAGAAATTATATCTGAAGTTACATGTTCGCGTGGTGGAAAATATATCGGAGAAACGTAATGACCTTTGGAAACGAGGATAACAGAACACAAGACGTATAGTCTAATTGACAAGTTCCATTCCACCTATTGGGTGTCCATCTTCACCAAAAATGGTTGAGGTTCCCCAGAATCCTGGAATATTCGCCAAGAGAAATTTTCATAGGAAGATTTGAAATATTTCGGAAATAGTTAGAAGTTCACTGCTTCACCTCAAACATAAAATGGGAAGTCTATATGACACGTACTAGATATCTTCATTTCATAGAATCCTTTGCCATTCAAAGAAAACAACAAAAAATAATATCATTAGCTGGAGATAATGAATGATATTTTTTTTAATTGCACTGTATTACATGCTGATAACGTATTTTCTAGACATTTTCCAGTTATTCTACTCGAAAATCAAATAAATTTACTAGATGAATATTTATTTTTAGATAAAACCATAGCAATTAAACCGGTATACCTATTGCCAATAATAAGGATATTAGAATAATAACACGAAATCAACTTAGTAGACTATGAAATTGTGATGCTTCGCTTCGTTCAAATGTAATTAATTTCACTCGGGTAATTAAGGATGCCAGTACGATTTTTTGGGCCAAACAAAATTTTTCATACATACCAAAAATACCAGAAGATAATGATTACAATCAAATGAGAAAATCAGTAAATGACAATAATATTTAGTCACCTAGTAGTGTTGTTTTTTCCAAGATATTTGGAAAGCGGCACTCTGGAGATGCTCTTCGAACATTTTGCCTATAATACAACCACAATAGATTTTCATATATAGTAAGTAAGCAGGTTTTTTTCGAATTCATCTTGGTATCGTGTTATTACCATACATTTCATGTATTCATGTTTCATTTGAACGAACTAGAATATGTCAATATCTTCACCTACCACAGAGTGACGGAACATCTGATACTTACCTGAAAACAAACACATTAATATCGATATTTCTATATTCTATATTCGTTTTTCTCCGTCATATGGCAGTCTCAATAAACCGCTAAGGTTTGATAGGTTATTTTTTGTTCATAATGGAAGAAAAAATGTCAATACATCAAACATCATTGTTCAGTTCAGGTATACTCATTTAGTTTTTGATTTTAAAAGTAGATAGGTACCACTTGAACTATCCCCAAAATGGTCAATTGAACAAAACTCAACAGTATATATGTCTATGCTGACAACTACTATTGATCCTCAAATCACCGAAATCGTCGGAGTAAATCCTTATGAATTCGATGTGGATATTATTGTTCCAACAAGATGGAGCACCACCACATTACTACAGTAAGGAAAGAAACTATTCAATTTCCATGGTCATTGGATCGGCCATCGAGGTATTACGGAATGGCAGGCCGCTTACCAGATTTAACATCCTAAGACTTTTTTATGGGGCTATTTGAAGCAGAAAGTGTACGAAACTGAACCTGCTTCAATATTGAATCCACGACAGAGAATAATAAATGTTTGTAGAAATATCGACGTTTCTGTGTTCGAAAATATTTGACGTGAAATATCAGGCTGTTCTTATCTCAAGACGTTTGAGGCAACCATTCAGAGAATCTTCTCAAATGAACTCTACTCATTCACTCAAATTATGAAATCGATGTGTGCAGACAATTATTGAACGTTCCGCCATTTTGTAGGAGGTGAAGATATTGTCTTCATATTCTAGGGTTGTAAAGTATTCGTCAGGAGCTCAAAAATGATGTATCACATGACCCCCCTTTCCATTTAATTTTTTTTTTCAGCATTGCAATCTCTGGTCATGTATTGATAAAATATTATTCAAACTTGAAAGTTTCAACGCAGCAAACAAGTTAAATATGAAGCAAATGATTGGTTCCCTTTGAACCATTTCAGAATGAACCAGGATGTAACGCATTAGCTCACACTTTTCACCAATATCAACTATGGAACCTTCTGGGTATCGTTATTGACGATGAGCTAAATTTGGGTACACATGTGGACCAGTTATGTGAAGAGCTTTCATGTCAACTCTTATTATTGAGGCTACTGAAAAATATCCTCAACTCTCACGTTCTCTTAACATGTTATTTCTCTCTATCTCACTTGTACCTCAACTGTGGTACAATATTATTGGAAAATTCAGCCCAATCAATCAGAGTTTCGTCTGTACAACAGCAAAAGGTACTGATGCTTGGTGAATTCACGTACAGAACCTGAAAATCAAAAACTATTATTGTCTTGGTATGGAATTTGTAACATGTGTCTCCAAATAATTATTCAGTGCAGCTCCATTGATAGATGATTTTCGTTTGTCAGGATTGGTTGAATTCTATACTGTAACGTTATATGGAAATGAATCAGCGTTTTTTAAATAGGTTTAAAAAATTTATAAAATGCACCAGCATCAGCATCAATAGAATTGTATTCTTCATTATAATTATTTGTTGTTCATATCAGTGATAGTTTATTCGTCATTCAATAGCATATAAAGTCAGTACTCCTAGTAATTTCCTATTTGAAATGTCACACTGAGAGATTGGGGGGAAATTCCAAAAGAAGTCGATATGTTTCCGTCAGTATCTTCAAGCCCTTCGAATACTATTTGTGGAATATCCCCTTTCACAATACTCGTTGCAACACTTTATGTGTTCCACCAATTTGACACATTACATCTGTATTCTATTCACCCTAGAGTTCCTGGACTCGTAAATTATTACCTTCGATTATAAACATCCTCATTATGACCTTTCCACCTCTCATTTTTGTGCGAAGTTCTTAAAGAATAGTTTTTGTTTCTGAATGATTCACTTTGTTATGTTGATTTGATTAATATTTCGGATATCAATTTTGGATTCTTTCTCGAAAGTCCCGTGTCTATCGATCAGAAGGTTCAACTTTCACCCACATAACATGTCTAGCGTGAATTAGGCATTTTTACTATTCAGGAAATGGTAAGATATGAAAGTCACTAGTTGAACTCTCAACGTTAATATGCAACTATATAGAAAATTTAAAGCAGGTTATTTATCGTTTCTGTATCGATACATACCAATAAAGTTGAGATCTTCCAAAAAGACAAGTCATTTCGTGCTGATTTGAAGGCGGTGAAAACGTTATCTCATTTATATATTTGAGCAAATAACGCATATATTCATATGCGTTATTTGCTCTCACTAGTGAGCCCAGGAAGCAGGGCCTGGTGCAGATAGGAGGTTTATATTTAGGAGTGCTTTAACGCTCAGAACTAATTTTTGGTGGCGCATTTGTCATTTTCTTGGTAAGGAAACGCGAAAAATATGGGATACTTTCGAGTTAGTCTTCACATTCGATGCTCATATCCTACCTGCTTGGATTGGTGTCTAGAAACCAACATTCCGTTGTCAATCGTAAAAATCAAGATGCGTAATAAAAGGGGCGGCAAGTGATAAGCTTTTTTTCAGTCAGATCTTCTAAACCCTCCACCAATGAAATGCTCAGAATACAAAATTATATATAATATATATATATATATATATATATATATATATATATATATATAATAATAATAATAATAATAATAATACATTTATTACCCATCAAAAACAGAAGAATATACATTACTGGTGTGTTATTGAATAATATTCTGATGAATAAATGGCTGAACATATTGGTTCAGATAACGGTTGAAAACCGTTTCTGTTCTTCCACCAATGCCAAAAAGGATATTACATTTTTTACAGATAGCAAACACATTGAAATAACTATATGAATGAGTAGGATTAAATATAGAAGAGAAGGAGGAAAAAACGAAAGAAAGAGAAGATAAGGTTGAGAGGAAGAGAGCAGAGCAATTTTTGAGATATAGATTTGTTCAAAACTTCACTGAATACTAAGAAGGTAGTTTTTGAACTTGGATTTGAATAACAACGGCGATAGTTGTAGGTATGATTCATCCAGTTTATGCAAATTATTTATGCAGACCGCCATATTGTAGGAGAAAGACCGTTTGTATATTTCTTTACAGTGTGATGGTATGGTGAGAATGGTTTGTTTACGAATATTCAAATTGTGAATGTCAGTTCTATAAGTGAGTTTTTCATGTAGATAAGGTGGAGTTTTGGATTTGAATACATTATGAAACTGGCAGGCCAAATGATGACGTCTTCTGTTGTACATAGATAGCCATTTCAGTTCTTTTAGCTTATCAGTGATTGAAATACGACTGAATTTTCTAATACCACAAATCAGACGAACGCATGAGTTCTGTACTTTCTGTATACGACGAATTTCGACTTGATTTAGACAAGAACTGTAAACAACATCGCAGTAATTAAAATGAGAAAGAACCAAAGAGTCACATAAAATTTTTTTGAGGTCTTTTGATAAAAAATGTCTTTGAGGAAAAATGAGCTTCAGAGAAGCATATGCGATTCTCAATTCATTTGTAACGTGTTCTTTGAAACGAAGTGTTGTATCAACTGTGAGTCCCAAATTCTTACAAGAAGTTTTAATAGGTATTCTTTCGTCCCCAATTTTAAATGAAACATTATTAGAAAGGAATTCTAAGGCATTATCTTTTCCAAAAAGTAGAGCCATCGACTTGTTAGGATTAATTTTCAGTCCATGATCAACAGATACCTTGTGTAAAGACATCAAATCATGATTTATAGATTCCGTAGCAACTGCCAAATCCGTGTATCTAAATGAGGAATAAATCTGCGTATCGTCAGCGTAGAGATGATATTTACAAAATTTGAGGACGTCAACGAAGGTTGAAGTATATAAGGTGAACAGAAGAGGTCCTAAAATACTTCCCTGAGGAACACCTGATATAACTTCCAGAGGTGTGGAAATCTCATTATTAAGTTTCACAACTTGTAATCTGTCACGTAAGTAAGAACTCATGAGAGTACGAGCTGAATTGCTGAATCTGAAATAATGTAGCATTGACAATAACATGTTGTGATTTATCAAGTCGAAGGCTTTTGAGTAGTCGAGGAGAATGAGCGCACTCATTTTACTCTTGTCAATAGCTTCAATTAAGTCGTCAACTACATCGGTGAGAGCAGTAGCACAGCTATACCCCCTTCTGAATCCTGATTGTTTGATGGGTAGGATATTGTTATCAGACAAAAAGATTCTAATTTGCGATTCCATTATTCTTTCGATAATTTTAGAGAAGGTAGGCAAAATGCTTATAGATCTTAAATCACTGTATTCTACTGGGTGCTCATTTTTAGGCAAAGGTATAATGTTAGCAAATTTCCATGCTCTGGGAAAATAACATTTCAATAGACACTGATTTATTATATGAGTGATAATTGGCAAAATGAAGGGACAGCATAACTGAATTACTTCGATATTCATATCATCACTGCCAAAAGCTCGAGATTTAATATTTTTGATTATATCATAAACATTATCTTCAGAAACCAAATTGAATGAAAAAGTTGTGGTTATTCCGTCTTTCACATTATTTGTATAATAGTCTAATAACTCATTACTAACAGTGGTGATATTTTTTGTTGAATCAATGAAATATTTGTTCATGTCATTTACATTATTCAAGGAGTCCGGAATATCCTTCTTATTACGCATACTTATATTCAACTTTCGAAGTTCATTCCATTTTTCTTTCATTGTACAATTTTTGAGTTTGAAATCAAGGTATGCTTTTTTTTCTGCCCTGATGGCGTTTGTCGTAAAGTTTCTCAATTGTTTATAATATGACCAATGATGAGGTAAATGGGTTCTTTTGAATTTTTTTAATGCCTTATCTCTGATTTTCTGCATCAACTTGATGTTGTCTGTTATCCAAGGTGCATATTGAGTTTTTCGTAGAGTAACAGTAGTGTTAGGTGCATGGAGGTCCAGTAATCCTCTTATGTTTTGATTGAGTAGCTCGACCTTCTCATCCACATCATCAGATAGAAGAATATTTTGCCAAGGTAAAGTTTCTAGTTCGTATTGAAAAAGTTCAGTATTTATATGCTTTAGAGCCCTGTATGTGATTTTTTTTCTAATATTTATATTCTCGAAATTGACTTTGAAATTACAACTTATACGCATATGATCAGATATTTGACTGTTCTTCACAGCAGAGTTACATTCTTCAGAAGTGAACGTGGTTATCACCAGATCAATAAGAGATACAGAAGTGTTGGTTATTCGTGTGGGTTCATTAATCAGTTGTGAGAAATTGAAGGTTTCAATAATAGAACTGAAATCTTGAGTAATTGTAGAATTTACATCAAGCATAATATTGATGTTAAAATCGCCAACACATATAATGTTGCTGAAATTTGTGAACAAGTTTGAAAATAGGTCTTCAATGTGGTCGAAAAAATATTGTACACTACAATTGGGAGGTCTGTAAATATTACCAACCACTATTGTGATTCTTCCAATGATGAGTTTTATAAAAATATACTCTATGAAATCCTTGCATTCACTGAATAAAAAATCGAATTTTATGTTATTTCTAATATACAAACCCACTCCTCCACCTCTGGCTGGCCGATCCTGGCGAACAAAGTTAAACTGGTTTAGATGTACGGCATCATTCGCTATACCAGAATGCAACCAGGTTTCAGAAACTCCTACAACATCACAGTCCGCACAAACAATCTCATTTCTGAATTCTGAAAAGTTCGCTATAAGAGATCTAGCATTAACATGCGAAATATTAAGTACCATATTATGCCTTAACTCTCAAGAAGGAAAATGAAGGAGAAAAATATAAAGTGGCGAATAGAGAGAAAAACAAAAAGATTACAGTTAGGTAGCTCAAAATATACAAATTTCCTCGAGTCAGGTTGGAATCTGCCGAAAGGCAAAAATATTATGTACGTAATGGTGAAGTTTGAATTATTGGACAAAAAAAATTTTGTTGATACAATCAATGTTTTTTAGAATATTTTGATGCAACTAAAAAAAACCAAATTGTGAAGCACAACTGCCTGGGTGCTAAATTGAGAATAGAATGAACAATATATTATTAACAGTGGAAACAATGTGATTTTACAAAAACGCATTGATTTCTCATAATATGTTGCAATGAGTTTGAATGAGGAACATATGAAAATGAAATAAATAATCCCAATATCATGTGAAAGAGAAATTCATCTAACAGTACCTATTCAATGCGATGAATATCACTTTCTTCATTGATTCGATGCACTTTGCCATTGTATTTGACGAAAATGTTCCCGTTACGACACCACACATCCTTTTTCGAGAACTTAGTGACTGCACTCCTCATTATATCTAACCTCATTTTAGTTAGATCTTCCTGAACCGAAATTCCAGACGATTTCAAAAATCTTCTATTTCCTATAACCTTTTCACGATCGACATTGTCAAAAAACTGAACCAAAACAGCTGCTGGCTTTGGATTGTCAACATTGGAGTTTTTGTTGGGTATCCGGTGGCATTTAATCACGCTTTTTTCAGTTATATTCTTGACCTTCATCGTTTGGCTGATTACTTTTAGAACAACATTGGTTATGTTTTCACCCGAGTTTTCCTGGATACCGAAGAATCTTAAATTCTTGTTTCTTGAGGTTTGTTCTAAATTATCCATTCCATTTTTTAAACAGTTATTTTCTCTCGTCAGATTGGAGACTTCATTCTTCAAGCCAGAGATTAGTTCTTCATATTTGTTACCGATTTTTTGCACGGCTTTGTCAACTAAACTCTGCAGGTAATCCTCAGTAATTAGGTTTTTGATTTTTGTTTCGATTATCGACGCTATTTGCTCAAGGTCTCCTCTGGTTAAACCCATTTTCTTATGTCAATATAACTTTTTTTGGCAAGGTAGGCACTTTTTACAGTAAAAAAACTATAATGAACGTACTTGACTCAAACTTCGAATATGCACTGGCAATTGTGATGATTATTACTTCAGAGGTTTACACTTTACGACAGTTCTGACCGCCTGACTTACTCGCTTGCCATCTGAGCGACGAATATATATATATATATATATATATATATATATATATATATATATATATATATATATATATATCGCCAAAACTTTTATAGTTTATTTTCTGAAAAAAAACAGCAGCTGAACTCAATTCAAACGGAAATCTCAAAAATTTGTAGAAACCACATTGTGGACTGAATGTTCAAAGATTGCTGGATGGTTCATCTAATTGAACATGATGAAACCCGTCTTTCAGGTCCAAAACAGAAAAATCATTCTTACCATAGTATCAAATAAAACTCCCTTCTTATGAACTTATTCAAATCAACAACCCCCTATTAGTTTGACACTTGATTCGAAGTATTTGAAAATTGTAGGCGTTTGAAATTTCTAATAAAATGCACTTCAATAATCTAAGTATTGAGGATTAAGACTACTCTTAATTATCTTCCTAAACATGAACCATTTTGAATGTTTTTTTCAGAAAATGTGATGAAATATACAAAATCGGTATACTAATAAGTCAGTTAATTCTGTATTCTGGATGTTACTGTACAGTTCTCATAGAAAATTTATTTTTGATAGTAAGTGTTAGCGAATATTCACATTGTTTCTTGGTTTATCTGAGTGTTGTGTAACAGAAGCGAAGAAGTCTGAAATATATCTTCGATTTGAGCTGTGAGAATATGTTATGATAACTATAAACCACCTTATTCTGGATATTATACACTTTGTGCTCAATTATTCCTCTTTTGAAGGTCCTGATGTGTTCCTGATGTATTTTCGACCGTAAGAACAAGGTATTCAGCATTCGTTCGATATGCATCCAAATAAATATGTTGAATTACAAAATCATTATCTTTATTGGGAACTAGTTCGACTACACCTTTTTTTAAACCAAAATCATTTATGAACATACTGTTGGGAAACTATTTTTTAATTTGTCAACAAAACAAATATAAAACTTCTATAAACTAAAACAATTACAATCACCCTAGTATCAAGAACAGTAAACAAATTTCACCAATCGAAGACTCAATTGTCCTAGGTAGGACGATCATAGCGCCGACTACAATTATAATTATATCATCACCATCATTTTCACACGATACTTGCATTTTGTCTTTGATTTAAATCAATTGATCTTTAACTTATAACTGAAAAGTAGAAAGTGGCAATTAATTATTCTCGCTCTCCAAATTTCATTTATTATCGAAATCATGGAGACGTTTTGAGATCATTCTATTGAAAAACCTAATCAATTTATTAATTCAACACTTGAAGACTTCGGTATGTTATTCAGACGTTGATGAGTATATTTACTTATCGAGGTCTCTGGTTAAAATTATCTTTTTGACAACAAATACCGTGAATAATGAAGAAAGCTGCATCGTCTAAAAAAAAGAAGAAGTCTAAAGAAGCTGCTTATATGGCGCACGAGAATTCAATCAAATGGATACCGTTCAACGTCCTTACTGTTTATATTCTTTCCTTCCTGATCTTGATTATGACAGTCACTTATCGTTATGGTGGTTGTGAATGAATATCAACACAGCCAACCAATGAAGTCATTCATCTCCAACTATCAACTTGTATAATAATAATATGTTTCAGCCTGGCAATACTGCGAATGAATTATGAATTTTCATGCTGAACTCAATCAACAATCGTTTTGTTTTTTGAAATATTGTTCTGTATCTCTTTAGTGTTTTCAAATCTGAAATTATCGTATAGTGGAAAGTGTTTTATCCAGCAGAGCATTTTGAAATGAACAGATTTTCTGTTTCCGCACCTATAAAAATAAAGATGTGCGCATTTTGGTACAATTGTGTATTTTATACAGAAAAAACACATTCAGTACTGATCGGTTAGAAAGGAACCTTGGTTGTTGATGTGAAAACTTTTAATAGAAATCAAATATCCTTCCATCAAAGTGATATCATGGAAATAATCGAGTCATTTTTCAATACTTAATTTTGACTGGATAACCAATATTATTGTGATGAAATGCAGCTTCTTCTATTCAGTGAGCGTGTAACAATGTTGATTTTCTGATTATAAACTGAAAGACAAAATTATTGATTTCACTTAATCGCACTGAAAGTTAACCGGTTCAAAAAAATACTGATAATCAAAGCAAATTATATGTTTTCACCAAAAAAGAGAGGAAAATTATCTACCCAATTCAAATCGTCTTTTCAATATTATTTTGTAACAAAAAGTTTCAATCTAAATCGATAATTTAAATTTTTTCTGGAGATCAATTATTCGAGTCGTAGGGATTGTATACCTCATTGTCCACAACATAAAATGACAGCACTGCAATTTTTCAATAATAGGCTTCAAACATTTCCTTAAAAGAAAGATAAGTATGGCAATGGAAACAAAAGAGAATGATTAGGTGTTTAGCGGGAGTGAGCTGTTATAACCCAGAGATAGTGGATAAGATAAATAAAAAAAAATATATATAAAAAAAACGCTTTGTGAATCTTCGACTCTTTGAAAATGTGAGAGATTAAAATGTTTTTGAAAATAACATATGAATCTCATAACACTTGAGGGCTTCAACAGATTTTCGAAAACGTTAATGTGAGAATAACATATGAATTAGAAAACACAGTCCAGTTTGGCCAATGATCATTGAATTAGTGGAATGTGGTTGACAATGTTTCTTGCTGGGTGGTATTGGTTTGCACCTTCATTGTCTACCTGATTAACTCTATTGAAAGATGTTGCAAAGAAAAACTTATGGGAAATTCATTCATCTATTCATTTATTCATTCATTTGGGACACAATTAGGACAAACCCAGAGTATGTTCTCAGTAAGGTTGACAAATAATTAAAAATATATATTATACAACAAATCACCAAGTATAAATGAATGAAATTACTATACGTTGATTCTGAATGTTCCAAAACGTGAAATTGTTCAAACATAAGAACACGCTGAATAGAGTGGTGAGGAAGCTCACCAGATATTCAACGGGACTTTGATTCATTGAAATATATTTGTAGTGACCGTCAACATTTAGAAAAACTATTTGGGAATATATCTTTATTTGTTGATTCTGCGACTTCATTGTAGGATTTGAGGATTCTTTGTGGAGGGAAATTCAAATAATGAATTGTGTTTGCTTCATTGGTAGAAAATAAGGAAAAATGTCTAGTGATATTACGACGGCGTAATCAGGGTCACTGTAAAAATAAAAAATATCTCCATTAACAGGTTTCAATCCAAATCTGTCATTGACAGATTTTGATCTGTCATTGACAGATTTCGATCTGTCATTGATAGATTTCGATCTGGCATTGACGGTTTAAAATATGTCCATGGAGATATTTTTCATTTTTACAGTGACCCTAATACGCTATCATATAAACAGGTACTGCAATTTGTATTAGTCGAACGATTTCTATAGAGTCAATTTCATGTTTGATAACTTTGTACAAAAATTCAACATTTCATATCATTTTTCGTTGTTCTAACGCAATCAATTCCACAAAAAAAAGTAAAATTTATTATTTGGTCAAAAAATAAAACATTCTTATAAAAATATTGAATATGAAATAGTGAGATCAAAAAATTTGAATGAATATATTCAATTCGTATTTATTCGTTTGAATTCCGTTATTTTGATACTTCATATTCAATATTTATATTGTCAAAATCAAACCTTCTTTTTTCTATCCTTTGACCAAAAATCCAACTTTTTGCGTTATTCGATTAATATTTCTTGTAAGTTTCTTTATCACAACAAGCGTCTATAGTTTTGATAAAATAGACAAAGTAAGTCCAAACCAACACCACGTAGCAAAACGTGATAATAATATATATGGTGACAAAGGGCATATTCTATTCAGCTAGCTGTTCAGTTCGATGCTGGAAAATCAAGAATAATTATTAGTCTTAAGTGCTGGTCGATACGAGAAAAACATCTGCAGGTAATGTTTGTCTGTTCTAGCGTAGATTGTTAGATATATGAATTAGTAACTCTTGTCTTAAGATCCATCATCAATTTTCTTCTCCTGAAGATGCTTGCCTTGGTAGTGAAACACGCGTCAATTACAGGTAATATCAATTCGGTTTTAGGGTTATTGATCGCTAGAAAAACTCCCAACTTCCACACCGAAGGTTCCAATCCGATCATTTGAATTGATAGCATTTTTTCTCGCCCATTAACGAGTGTTTTCCAATTTATCCGCCATACCATGTAGCATTTTTCAACAAACTAATTTTGGACCACTTCTATCAGAATGAACACATATCATCCTACCATTTTCACTCATTCACATCAAAACATCTTGAAGAAAAGAGAAGTAAATTACCCATAACAGAACATAATGGAACAAAAAGAATACTCAAAGAGGCTACCTACTTGTATTTCATTGAATAGAATAGAATAGAATAGAACAACTTTATTCAGCTCAATAGCTATTTAACAATCTTTCATGATAACTGAACATGAATAATATTTTTTAGAGATACTCAACAATATTACCTAGAAGATTCAAATTACAAAAAACCTATATAAATTAATTACCATGTAGATAATTCGATATAAATTCAATTCATATTCAAATATTTATTTTCAACAGCAAACTTGACACTGTTTAAATTTTTTCTTTCGATTTCGTTTGATAATTAATTATATTCAATGACTCCTTTAAGAAAAATTGAATTTTGCGTTGATTTAAGGTTATTTCGATTCAATATATAATTATTTTGTCCCTTAGTATTGTGAGTGTGTGTTTCACTGAATTTTTTCAATATGTCGTTGAAATAAGGAGCAGATAAAATTTTATTCATTCCATGGATGAAAACTAGTGTTTGGTATATCAAAAATTGTTCGATATTCAACCATTCCAGTCTTTTTATATCGGTTCGTGACGAAATATATGAAATTGTACTACAGAATGTGAAATGAGGCAATATTATGGTATTGTACACTAATTTTCTCGAAGATTTACTCAAATTCTTGCCAACTCTACTGGGTACACCAATTTTCCTAGAATTTTTTTTACATATCTAATCTATGTGATGACTGAATTTCAATTCACAGTCAACTATAATCCCAAGATATTCAAATTTTTTTGTCATCTCAATGTTATCATTTCCAATTTTAAATGTGAATTTATTTCGATTCATTTTTCGTCTATTTGATCCTAATATCATACATTTTGTTTTATCTATATTCATTTTCAGGTTATTGTAATTTGTCCATTCAATTATATTAGAAAGTTTCGAATTCATTGCAGTTGTAAGAGAAATACAATCATCAGCCTCTGCATGAATCATAGTGTCATCTGCGAAGAAGTGATATTTACAATTTCGAAAAATATTTGATGAATCATTTATATATAAATTAAAGAGTGAAGGCCCCAGAACACTACCTTGTGGAACACCTATGTCAACCTCGATTTTCCCAGATATGTATTCATTGCAACAAACAACTTGTTTTCTTATTGATGAATAACTTTCAAACCAATCCAATGCCTTTTCTGTTATTCTATAATTTCTCAATTTTAATAATAAAGTGGATCTATCAATTGTTTCAAATGCTCTTTTCAAATCCAAAAATATCACACCAACAATCTTTCCTTGATCAACAGAATTTTTCGAATCATTCAAAACGTACTGAACGGCACATTCACATCCTATATTTTTGCGAAAACCCGATTGGAAAGGTGAGAGTATATCATTGTCTTCAACATGATCAAGTATTTGTGTATAAACGACACGTTCTAGTATTTTTTCTATTGCTGGTAACATATTGATTGGTCTGAAATCTTCCGCTCGATTTAATTGCTACACCTTTCTTATTGGAATAATGGTACTAATTTTCAAATTCTCAGGAACGCAGCTATTAATTAAACACGAATTCACCAAATCTAATAAAAAATCGCCAATTGCAGAAAAAACATTCTTCAAAAAAATTATATTCATATCATCGGGACTTCCTTTGTTTGAAAAACTAAATAATATCTCTCTCAATTTTTCAATGCCCACTGGTTCGAAACAAGTCAATTCCGATTTTATAATTTGTGATCTGAAAAAGGAAAACTATGTATAATTTCATGAATACTTACAACGTAAAATTTATTGAATTTTCCAGTAATTTCAGATAATGATACAGAACAACTATCACCAAAATAAATATCTTCATATACTTCTTCCTTCTTTGACGATATCATTGTTTTTAGAGTTTTCCACATTTGTTTGGAGTCAAATCGACATTGGTCTATTTTATTTTCAAAATATAATCGTTTCTCAAATCTAATTGTTGATACTACAGAATTCCTCGCCCCCTTGTATTTCTCCCAATCACTCAATTGTTTTGTAATACTAAAAATTTTGTAACAGTTGTTTCTATGTTCAATAGTTTCAGAAATATTTTCGTTAAACCAAGATTTGGACTGAGATATCCTCATTTGTTTTTTAGGCATATAAATATCCACAATACCCGTTATGTTTTTTTGGAAAACTCTACTCTTTATGTCAATATCGTTTTCCTTATAGTCATATACCATATTCGACAATGCATCATTTATGAAAATGTAATCATCAACGGAAATGGAATGATTGCTACTTGCTCATTGAATATAAATCAATGTTGGACGCCTCTTCCAAAGAGGGAAGTTGAACTGTAAAAATTCAGTTCGAAGGAGGTCAAAATCAACATTTGGTAGCGATATTGATGACTTACTAATACCAGTATAACAATTTTCGACAACACTCAAAACAACAGTATCTGAAAGATTTTTTGCAAAAAGCTTCAAAATGGAAGCAGGGTATGAGAAAAATGAGAATTATTATTGGAATCTTTAGAAGTGCAGAAGGGCATATTTGTAATCTACCCTAAAAAGTTGCTGGGTTAATGAAAAAACAGTTCCTTTTAGGTGGAACACATTCTATAGGTCAACAACTTCTCACATAACTGAAACTTGCCTACAAAAAACAAGAACTGATAATTATCGAATACTCAATCTTATTCCAAATATCAAATTTTTATCAGATTTTCATCAGATTTCCAAAAACTAACGAAAAGCGAAATATTTGTGAAGAAGTTTCGAAAACGGGAGCAGATTTGATTTCGAAACGTTAACAACGATAGTTATTCGATAATTATTAATTCTTGTATTATTTTTCTAGGCTAATTTGAGTTATACGAGAAGTTGCTGACTAATAGAACGTGTTTCACTGATAAGGAACTGTTTTTTGATTAACGCAATAACTTCACGTGGTAAATTAAAAATCTACCCTTCTACACTTGTATAGATTTCAGTATGAATTATTATTTTTTCAGAATGTGGTAGGTTGACAATCTAAGAAAACTAAAAAAAAATATTCATCCACCATAAAAAAATTACTTTCAAAGCAGAGTAGTTCTCGAAACGTCGCCAAGGGAAAGCATCAAATATTTTTTTTACATTTTGTCTCAAATTCAACCAATAAATTCGCAAAGAGAAGAAGAACATAACTGACAAAATAGTCAGTCAATTTTGCTTTTTTGTAACATTGCAGTTACGCATCGGAGCAAACATACCAATTTTCCCTTCTTCATTTTCAGGGGGGAAAACCCAAAGAAAAGAATTTCAAAATATTGAACAATCTCTGAAATTTATTGTGTTTCGTGGGGATTGAAATTTCCAGTAAACACATCATTTCTTACTCATTTCCACCATTAACTTTTCTCCATCAGGTTTTAACACTTTCGTATGGTTTTTTGGCTTGGTTCCCTGGCCTATCATCCCTAATACAAACTCGATCACTGCAATACGTACGTACAAACAATACGGCATCGAAATACCTGAAATGCAGCTTTTCCCATGTCCCAACAAAACGGCCTACAACAATTTTTCCTCTTCCACTCGACTTACTTTACTAATTGGAACAAAACATTACGTCCACATATTACCTAATTACCAACGGATGTTTGGCACTTTCGAGGAAGGGAAGCGGGGACCTAGGAAGGGGCTGCAGAAGCTATGGCGAAAGTCGAAACCTCTATAAAAGCTGGCGGTTGCTCTTTGCGGTCAACCAGTCGGGCTTCTGGGTAGTTCCTCCTTCGCTCAAGATGAAACTCCTGGTAAGTTGGTGAAAACGCGCGCAATTCGAAGTGTTTTAGTGACACTGGAAAGTGATCAGTGGATTCCGTTTGGGATTGAAAGTTTTCAAAAAGCATTGATGTGTCTGAATCTACATAAAGGACAAAAAACAACAAAAGAAGATGAAAAATACTATAAATATCAATGGAAAGTCTCCGAAGATATATGTATATTCTCCACAGACGGGGAATTCATATACCTAGGAGGAGAATCCATATAAAGTAACTACTACTTTATATAATGTCCCGACGGGCATTGCATAATACTATCTCAATTCATGAATCACGCCGAACCGAGAGATCAGTTATATGATAATTCAACACGGCGTTATGAAGTGGGTGGAGGAGTTATCTATTTTCATTCACCGGAAGCTACGTTTGAATTATCGTTAATGTACTGTTGTTATGAGAGAAATTCCATTGGGATCTTTTCAGAAGAAACTTGAAAGATAAAAAGTATCTCCAATGAATGGGGTCTTCTTTTCAAATTCGGAATTTCCGGCAGGTTATTTTTCTCTCTGATATATTCGAATCTCAACTATTGTTATTTGAATATTGTTTGAGGAGGTAGCTGAGTATTGAAATCAATTTTTCGAGTTTTTCCTCTCCAGAGAATAAAACAGCTTCAGATTTTTATAATATGTTCATACGGCAAATTGGTATATTTCATCCTTTAGGTAAATGCATTATCGCGAAAAAGCAAAATTCACCGACTATTTGTGAATTTAGAGAATGAATTGAAGAAAAATGCTAAAGAAAAATATACTTGGCGATGTTTTCGGAAATTACTCTGCTTCTTTTTTGAACACTTTCGAAACATTCTTTTAGAGATTCTAGTTTTTGTGAGTTCTGTCACATTCTGACAAAAAAAAAGGAAATCGAAGGTTTGAATATAATAAAGATACTATTGACACAATATTTTCAACGGTGATATAGTGGGAAAGGCTGAAATTTATCTTTTGTCTAGATGATACTCATTTTGCGTTCAGTGAGAAGTCCTTTCGAATTCAAACGTGATATATTTGACATAATCATTTCTGAAAGATTCAAATTTAACTCTACCGCTTTGACCTAATCACCGTTTCAGTGGAAATTACATTTTCAGATATTCTCTCTGAATTTTCTGACCCGTTATCTACGTGTTGGCCTGAAAACTGGAAAAAAATTATATGAATAAAAAAAAACATGTGGGTGAGCTCTCAAAATGATAAAAACTGTTCTTCTTTCATGTTGTGAGAAAAAAATCAAGTTAACACAATTACTCGTCTTCCTCTTCACATAGGTCCAATTCATTTTTGGATGATAAACATTTTTCTCCAGAGAATGTCGTTTGAATCCTCTTTGTCCTTCATTTTGAGTTTTGAAAACCGATAATTAACAAGAATTCTCTGTTGAAGTCACCAAATTTATTCTAGCACGCCAGTTGTTTGACGAATAGTCCATAGACAGAATCAATGGCTTTCATCAATAAGGCATAAATACGATTATTGTGGAAATATAAAACAGAACTTGAATGCGCTTTTGGTGTGACATTAACGATAATTTTTTCAGAATCTACTCTTTTGGTAATGATCTGAATGTATCGATGACAAACAGGGTTATGGTTCTACTTGCACGAGCTTCATATCTATCAATTTCGAAAGTAGACACCCAATCTGATTCAATCAAATCAGAATCGAAAAAAGGAAATATCGAAGTAAAAATCTGCTCCTTGGCATAAGAAGCTCATGTCGTAGTCGCCATTTTGATGACCAGTCATAACTACCACTGCGTATACTGAGTTTTGGGACCTAGTTCAGTAGCCTGTAGTACAGACGAAACGTGCAAACTGTAGAGATTTCTATTTCCAAAGTTCGATATAACTGAAAAGTCACAGAAAAGAGGAAAACTACTTGAAGTTCAAAAACTTTTATAAGTATGACATCGAAATATTGTTTGAAAGTTGGAGTCATCAGAGAATATCTGTCTCAGAATTATTGAAGGCTTACGGTTCATATTACAACTCTTGTAAGATAATAGATAGTTTCTATATTTTTAATCAATTGAAATCCACCCCATATGAAGTGATGAAAGATAAAAATCATTCTTGCCAATTCAAAAATTGGCAAAATACTGATCATTACTACAAAGTTTAAAACAAAGTCGCTTTCCGCTGCCTCTCTGTCCCTATGTATGCCTCGATCTTGAACACTACGCAAGAATAGAACAACAATAGAATTACCACGACCAAATTACTGACATTGACTCCATTTTTTGTCACTCTCTTTTCGTCAAATGAAATATATCTTCCGTTTTTTCACGATTCGGAAAGTATGAGAAACTTTCTGATATTTCGGTCCAAAACCAACATTAGAAATCTCGGAACACCCTGTAGATAACTCTCGCTTAGTATCCACTCAATTAGATATCCCTCAATGAACTTCGATCATCTTCCGCATGCACAGTAGTGACATACGGTACCCGTATATATTTCAATACGAGGACGTGAAAGTGAAACTAGAACATCTTGCTAATGGCGGTGAATAATTAGATTCGCTAAGCGAAGTAGGTTTCTATGCAGAAATGCGTGCATATCTGAATGGATGAACCTGTTTGGTAGTAGGTATAGGGTCATCCAATGTACTGATTTTCGATTCAATTTGAACTAATTAACGAAAAAAATAACCGTGGTTCTAGATCCTCAGATCATGAAATCTCAGCTTATTTATGAAGCTGGTTGTATTTTTAATTGCCTCACTTAGTCGAAATGAATCCCACTTGATCCTCCTTGAAGATGAGTAGGAATAATGATGAAAGTAAATATTATCACAATATACCGTTTTGCATTGATTCATCAGATATATTCTACAATAAATGAATTCAATGATGTTGTTGTCGATAAAAAAATGAATATATCAGTCGTCATTCTTAACATCTTATCGTTCACCAGCCGGCAGTGGTGAATTTTTTCAAATATTTGAAAACCAAGAATTTGCTCTTTTTGAAAAACACTGTATACTTCCAAACGTAAATTTTCTCACAATCGAACCATTTCCAATTGTGATTTGTGTACTCTAAGAAGTTGGTTTCAATCACATTTTTCTTAACAAATTCGTGCAAGTTATAAAACACCTTCGTCATTTCCTTCAGAAATTACTTAATTCAAGTGATGTTTTCATGTGAAACAGACGCGAGACAGCATGTAAAAAAATTTCCATTGAAATTATTGTAAACCTGAACGAAAGCAAATTCCGATTTCATATGAAGTTTCCTGCAGCGCGTGAATTTCTTGCAGATTGCGAATTGTTTAAGCTTCAAGTTTTTTTTTCTACCAAAGACAGATTATGATGAAAAATCGATACATAAAATCTTCCGCCCTGTTAATCTGTATCTCAACAAAAAAAAAATAGGCCTCAACAACTGTTTGTTGACATTGTTTTCAATGGAACGTTTATTTACAAAACAACTTTCAATCGTACTTATCGGGGTAGATTGAACATCTTCCCTACACTTGTATAGACTTCACTGCTCACTCAAAATAAATAAAAAGATTCCAATCGATTGTCAATATCAATTGTCTGAACCTACACGATTCCAATGACGAATAAATTATTTTTTTTCTATTCTATCCCAATGGTAGTTCCGTCTAGAGATTAATCGTATCTATGATCTTTGCTAGCTATCTTCTTTGGTTTCATTTTCCAAACATTGCTTTATTAGCATAATTATGATCAAACTCTGAGAATGCATCAGATCTAATCAGTATCTTGATTCTGATCGGGACTATCAAATTTTTCACGCTCTCAAAAAAAAAGTTAGAAAAATCATCTCTCATTCTGGAGATCGTTGTTTTTGTATTTATGTGATTCTAGATTGTTTCTTCAGTTAACAGACATTTTTTCTCGATTTTTTTAAGAATATTTCCATTTATTTATATCATCTTGTACTTTTTTCCCGCTATCATTCAAGAAAGTGACCGAATATAATAATATATCCTATTGTCATGAGCTTTCGAGTAGATTGATTTGATTCTGTTTGATCGAACGCTTCCACTATCACTGAATGGAGTGCAAATCGATATTGAAAGCATGAGGATTTTTTCAAATGCAATCAGACAATGAGGAAGTAGGAGGTTATAGTGACATTATAATGATCCATGAAGAGAACTAAGCAATCAACAAGAATAAAAAATAAACATTGTTCTGTACAGCTAGGGAGAAATAGAATAAATGAAACAAAATGATCCATGCACAATATCACTTTCACAGACCATTATTATGCAAATCGTTCAACAGTTGTTATTACGACTCCTATCATTGATCGATCAAAACTCGAGGAAACCTTTATGGTTTTGTTTGAATCGCATGCAACGTCGATCACAGTGTAATGTAATTAACCATATGTTGGGTACCTACACGGTAAGAGTTTGGGAATGAAGAGTGCCATTCACTTTAATTATAAGGGAAATTGTTATGCGTTTCCTAATCGCATCAGATACATCACGAACATGTTAGAAAGCAAGTACATGGCTGGAAAACAAACAGATAATGTGTTCTTTATCATGAGCGGGTAAAGAGAACATGACAGAAAAATAGGTCGTATTTCTGAAATGTGGAAAATATTTTGAGATGCAACAATCACCAGTTCTCACAAGGTTCCATTCCGCTTTATCAATTGATAATATCATATTGATAATGGTTTCATTAAAATTATTCGAAAGTGTGGACAAATTTACTTGTTACATGAATAAAATGAGGAACAATATTATATTATATCTATTACACAATGACTATGTATATTCATTACAAAAAAACAGTTGTGAGAGCTTACTGTGATGATACTTTTATCTGTCCATTAATGAGTTAGTCGAAATATCTCGGTTGGCATATAAATTATTAGAAGCCAAATATGTAAATATTTTCACGGCGAATCTTAGACGGAATTTTAAAATAACAAATTATGAGAGATTAGCAACCGATATAGTCAAACTCTTTTGATGATTACTTTTTGAAGTTCAATAACACAGGAATATCTTTCTTCAATATTATCAACTCTAACCTCAGGAATCTGGAATGATAAACCATGGCTCTGAATGATCCTTTGAAAAGGATTTGTTTGTCATAATGCAGTTCTAAATCACTCCACATGCATATTACAAATCACCGATGAAGAGTTATCAACAGACCACACAATTTCAATTTCAATGAATTCAATTTCCGTTTTTACATTGAATGATACATCAGAAATATGACCAATTAAACCGGCCCCGAAATAGATCTTTGTGGAATTTCCTATTGAAAAAAACTCAAGAATGGTTGGAACCCTTGATTTACATCATTCATTGGGTTATATCTATGTTGAAGAGATAAAGAATATCTATCTGTAATGCCTTACCAAATTGGGGCCCTACTAAAATTACTTATACTTTACGATTCCTTGATAGTGACTGTATCAAATACCTTGGCATGATGATTGATAGGCATCTGGGATCAGCAAATATATTATAAAGTGAAGAAACTTTGAATTCATCTACCCAGATTTCGACAATTTGAAGGATTTTCAATAATAGCATAACTTAAAAATTCTATTTTTTGGCGTAATACAATCGCAGTTGAGTTATGGAATACTACGCTGGAGCGAGTAATGAAAATAACATATATTTGAAAAAACTAGAATCAATACAAAAAATATTTCTCAAAATAATTTATAATGAAGACTGGAAATATTCTACTGAGAAGGTGAGATAATGGATATGATTCAATTACGTATTTATAGAATAGAGATATTCATTCATAAGAATAAAAAATATATAATTTATTATAATAAACATGAATATGGAACTCGAAATGAGACTGTAATCACATTTCGAAAATAAATCGAAAGGAAAATTACACAAAAAAAATTAAGTTAATAATACCGTTCGTGATAAAATACCACAAGAAATCAAAACAATTAATAATTATCATCATTAAAAGAGAAAAATTAAACATGGGTTATCATCGGATTCATTTTGACGTAGCTTTGAATGGTTTATGAAATTGATTTCTTTGAATTGATGATTATCTGTGGAATTTGGGATAAAGTGTTGATTGCAGATTGTTATCACCTTCAGTTAACCTCACAAGTTCTCTTCGTGAGGTTTGTCTTTTAGTTTAGTCATGAAAAATGTATATTTTCAACATTTTAAAATTGTAAATCATCATCTGTTCATGAAAGGACCTTTTTTATTATTATTTCAACTTTTTTTAGGGGTATTCAGCGCTGTGCGCACTCGTCCTGTTGGCGAGCGCTGAAGACAAAAATGAAAAACCTGCTACAGACACGAAATCCGTCGAATCCTCATCCACGAGCAAAAGGCAGGACAAGCGTGGACTGGATTTGGGATACGGTGGTGGTGGCGGGCACGATTTCGGAGGGGGCGGAGATTTCGGTGGTGGGGACTACGGAGGCGGAGACTTCGGAGGACACGATTTAGGAGGTAACAACATTTCGATAATACCCTGTAGTTTTTGCTAACACGGTAGATATTCTTTGACCCCGAATGACTTCCCGCTGTTCTATCACCCTCTAATTGGGGTAGTACTTGAATATATGGTTTGGTATCAGCTTAGGAGATAGTTTACGGTGAAGTAGAATTATCCAATTACAATTCCATGGGGCTTTTTGGTTTGATCTTACATGTATATTCAAGACGAGAAATTACTTAATTAACAATATTCCCATTTCCCATCCATGAGATTTTTCATGCGTGACTGACTTGATCTACTTGAAGCTCATCAGACTAACCAGTCTTCATTCTTTACAATTCGATCTCAGGGAATATCCTGCTACCTTGTGTTAATTTTCTGCTTGTTGTTCAAAAGTCCGTTTGCTTTGATTCATGGAAGTTTAAAGAAAACGTCTGTGTAAGAAAAGGTGATACTCAACTCAAAAATTTCTTGAAGTTAACAGCTTTCTGATCACCTCTGATTTCCTTTACAACTGGGGCCAGCTTCATACGAATACAAAAATTAAAGTTCGTCTCTCCTCTAGGTACAAGATTAACGTTTATGAGATAAATTAATAAATGAAAGTTCAAGTCTTCTACCTACAGGTGGGAAACAATATTTTATATTGTTTTTTCTGTAGGTACTAGATTTGTTAGTCATATGTAATGAATAAATGAATGGAGGTTCTACAGGAGGAAGAAAGTATTTTATTCTCCTGTTGTGAATAAAATATTTCAATGACATTTTCATAGACAATTATGCAGGAAATCATCAAATCGGTATCTATTGAAAGTCATTAATTTGTGGTTGATAGATTATCATTCATGTTTATTTTAATTGCAAGCCATCATAATATTAATCAAATGAATGAATGAACAAACAAACGAATAATGACAGAAGTGAGTTCTTTCGAGAGATGAACCTCTGAAAGATTGGCAATATAGGAATTTAAAGTAGATGTACGGGTCCCAAGTTGTTGAACAAGGTAAAATCCACAAAATTCACGGTTTCACAATTTTTTGCCTACTTGTTAATTTCGCGGCAATAAAAGATGTCTGCTTATAAGAAAGTTGGTTATATTGTAGTGGTGGTTTTCACCCTGAACGATTGCGTCAAGTTACATAGAAAGCAGTTGCATTCATTTTGGATTTTCAAGTATAGTTCTTATGTCTGTGAACCTTTCGAAGGTATTGAATTTTATTCGACAAGTAACTCATTCTTCCCAATCTGTAATATAATTAGAATTGAATTTAGGATATGGTGGTGGTGGACATGATTTTGGAGGAGGTGGATATGGTGGGGGTGGACACTATGGAGGAGGCTATGACTTTGGAGGAGGTGAGTATTTCCGCGATCAATCTCAAATCCCGTATCGAATGGGTTCGAATGTCGGAGATATGTTAATATACATCACATATCTGTTTCATTACTAGTATTATTACACAGATTCTCGATACAAAGTTCATATCAATCATCAACTTCTCAGGCTGTATGTCACTACGGGCGTTTTCATATCGGTAGTAGTCTCGAATCATACAAAAAATACATCATTCATACAATCTTCCCATATGCCGTGTGTCACTAATGAGATTTTTGTCAGGTTTGTCAGGCATTAGATAATGATAATGATTTTCAATACCAAAATTCTGCTTTGAACAGCTCTTTCCAGAAAATTTCTGAAACTGGTTCCAGAAAAAGCATCGTATGCTCAAAGCACTCTTTAAATAGAATATTCAGTTTCATTACCTTTCCACCCAATTCTAGGTGAAGGTGGAGACTATGGTGGCCATGAACACAAAACAGTCACAGTTGTGAAAAAGGTAGCTGTCCCATACCCAGTCACAAAGGAAGTGCCCTACCCAGTAGAGAAGAAAGTTCCAGTCGCCGTTAAAGTGCCTTATCCACAGCCCTACCCAGTAGAGAAAATGGTAAGCAAAGAAAGCCTCCAGCTTCATGGGTTTCATGGGTTATAAAAATATTTTCATTGGACTGAGAATGACTCAATCTATTAGATGCGAGATACAGTAAACTATAGCAGATATTTGAATATGACATTTATTTCCAATGCGAGTATATTTTCATAACTCGTCCAAATGATCATAAACTGCTGTCGATTCTGTTTAATCACCATCCAATATGTCACTCAGTACAGTCAATTATTTGGCAACAAGTTCATTGGTTTAAGAGTTATTAAATGGGACAGCAGTTTGAATATCACTTAAATTTTCTCTCACTATTATCTCAATTATATTCGAGAAACCTGGATCGACTGCCATCATTGCATGATATACTTTTGAAAATTGGGGAATCAACTATTTCCATTCACTGTAGTAGCTCAAATAGTATCTGAAACTAGCTATCATCTGCATATTTTCATTATTTCAGGTACACGTACCCGTTAAGGTACCAGTAAAAGTACCGGTTCCAATCCACAAGCCTGTACCAGTGGAAAAAACCGTACCTTACCCCGTCAAAGTACCAGTAGACAAACCATATGCAGTAAAAGTACTAGTACCACAGCCATACCCAGTAGAGAAACAAGTACACGTACCCTACAAGGTTTTGGTACCACAACCCTACCCAGTAGAGAAAGAAATTCCCTACCCAGTGAAAGTACCAGTACACGTACCCAAACCCTACCCAGTTGAGAAAATCGTCCCCTACCCAGTGAAGGTCCATGTAGACAGACCATATCCAGTGCATATCCCCAAACCATACCCAGTTCACATTGAAAAGAAAATTCCGTACCCAGTTTTCAAACCGGTACCAGTACCAGTGAAAGTACATGTAGATCGTCCTGTGCCTTACCCAGTTGAAAAGCCACAGCCTTACCCAGTGAAAGTACCAGTACCAGCGCCATACCCAGTAGAAAAGAATATCCCAGTCCCTGTAGAGAAACCAGTGCCGTACCCAGTGAAGATCCCAATCTTCAACCCTGTACCCTATGAGGTAGTGAAGAAAGTACCGCACGTGGTAGAGAAACCTGTACCGGTACCTGTGAAATTCCCCGTGCCAGTACCGGTGAAAGAGGAACATCATGATGATGGAGGCTACGGAGGAGGTGGTTATGGAGGACACGATTTTGGGGGTGGAGATTTCGGAGGCGGTGATTATGGAGGTGGACATGGATCGTCAGGGGGTGGTGGTGACTACGGGGGTCACGGATTGGAGCATTAAAGTTAATTATTGAATTGTTTTCTTCGTCAGTATTACCTTACGTTGCATATGTGATTTTTTGTTATTAAATGCTATTTTCTATAATTTCGAAGAGTTTTTTTACATTCTTGAATATATCAAGTCTATCAATCGAGGATGAAGCGGTAAATGCCAGGGCGTAACAGTATATACACCAATGAACGGGACATAATTCTTTCTTGGGGTTAACGAAATAAACCTAATAATCAGTACTGTTTGAATGTCATCATTTTATGGTGGATGGATTCTTCCTTGAATTTCTTTTTGGGTTCTCAACCTATCACAATCTGAAAAAATTAGAAATAATTTTGGAATCTATACATATGCCAAAACTCAAGTTTCTATCATTTACCAAAACTAACCAAAACACGAAACTAGTAGAGAATATCTATTTCTGGGAGTTTCGAAAACTGGAAATGATTTTGTTTCCGAAACGTCAACGATGGGTATTTTGATAAATATTAGATCTTGTATTTTTTTGATATACAAATTTGAGGTAAACGAAAAGTTGCTGACTAATTGAATGTGCTCCATTCAGAAGGAACTGTTTTTGAATTATTGCAACAACTCATCGGGATAGATTGAAATATGCCCTTCTACACTTGCATAGATCTCATTGTTCAGATTGTGGTAGGTCACGAACCCAAAAAAAACTGGACAAAAAAACTGGCTTTCTAAAAGAACGCTCAGTACTTTCACTTCCAAAACATATTATTTTTTCTCATACTTGTGGGAAAATATTGGGAGGAAGTAAATTCTTACGAAGATTTACTTATAAAAATTTTGATGGTGTGAAATATAAGAACCAATCAAGCAGTAGCTTAAAGTGCATGACAACAACGAAAATAAGTACAATGTACCGTTCAATGAAATGGAAGGAGTATAGGGATGAAAAAATACTAGTTGCTTGAAAATGAAGAGTCACTAACCAGTAGTAGTAGTTAAAATTAGAAAATCTTTATATCTAGTAGAGAGGACTGGCACAGTTGGTTCAGAGATCCAAGAAGAGCTGGTAAACACGGAGGCAGAGCGAAGGCGAGAATCGCACTCAGCCTTGGACATAATGCAACAATGTTCTAGGCAGAAGTAGCGGCACCCTGCATAGGAGAACGAATCAGGCGGAAGATCTCGAATAGAACCATATCCATTCTCTCCTACAGCCAGGTATGAGTGCACTCAAGGAGCTAGATGATATCCAAAATGAGGTTATTGTGGCTGGGATTCCCGGATATGAGGGTCATAAGGGCAATGAGGAGGCCGATGCTCTAGCTCGTGAAGGAGCATGTGCTATGATTGGTCCAGAACCTTTTTGCGGCTTAGTAAAATCATGGGTGCGAGCCGAATCGAAAGATTGGTGGAAAAAGCTCCCAGAAATGAGGCAGGCGAAAGAGTTCATGAAAGAACCATGTTGTGGGTCTACTAGAAAGGCATAGTCTGACAGAAGGATACCAATGCAAGTTATGTCCACTCTGCAAGTACAAGGCTGAGACATACGAGATGCGTAGAAGAGAAACCAGATGCTACCAGCTATATAGAAGGGTCAGTGTCAACAAGGCTATAGAGTCCCATCGAAGAGATCAAGCTGGACAATGACCAAGGAGCATCACAATAGATCTGAAAAGGTCGCAGCGAATCAGACCATGGGCTAGCTCATGGACAATCTCATCTAACTCGTGAGTTTGAAAGTGGGTTTTTTCATCAACCAACTGACGCACCTTACGAACGTCAGCCCTCAGAAGACAAAACTTTTACGAGCAAAGGATTGATGTGGCCTCACTTTTGTACGTGTGAATCCCAGCAAGGTGGTTCCGGAGCGAGGAATTGAATCCCGGTCGTCGGCTCGACAAGCGGACATACCATGTTTTTCATCAGGTATCCAGAAAATCGTTAATGGCTTTAATGTCTAGGTCACTATAGAAATATTGTCATCAATTCAGCTATATTATTTTTATGAGATACCAGAATTTGCAGTATATTTATTATATATGGTGTCGAGTAACGAGTCAACTTCTGATTTTGAAATATAGATCCGCTTTCTTGAAAAACCTTCAATTATCAAGATGCACTGTTGATGGTGAGTTAAAATGTGTTTTTTCGGTGTATCTCCCTACCGAAAGTATCTATATTCATCGCAGAATTGTGTTTTATCATTTTTTTTATAACTATGAAAGAGTTTATTTGGAATTAGTTGTTGAGACATATGGCAAAATCAACAGTAAAAATTACTTTTAGAACAAATATTATGCATATTCAACTCTTGTGTCAATTCAGGAGGAAATATTATCATCATCAAACCTAACTAGCTGTGTTTTTGAGTTTTTTTGGTACCAGGAACAGATATTTTTCGATAAATTCATAAGAAGGTCATATTTAATAAAAATATGTGACTGATATGGAAAATGAAATCAATCAAACAAACTGATACGCAAAAACTTTTTGCTCATAAAATAGAATATCATATAAGAATAATTGAAGAAAAATATGAAATATGTAAACATGAATCCATTTGTTATCAAGTTATGTTGATCTTTATAATAAAAAATCTCCTCTTCATTGATTGCCGCGCAAGAATCTGGGGTTCCTTTTTGCTTTGGTAAAATCATGTGAGTTATACTCAGCTCATCACTTTCTAGTCTGCCTGTTAGAACGCCACATGTCTCAATATTTTCAGATATGTTCGTATGTGCCATACGAACTGATAATGAGGTTTTCTTTTTATGTAGTCGCAGAGCAGAATTGAAAAAAATATTCTGCAGATGCATGATATTTAGAAGTATAACGATAATAGAATGTTTGTGTTTTCCCAAGTAATCTTACAGTAACGAAAATTATTTTTTTTTCACGTGATTGTATCACTAGGACACTACTGTAAATAACAAATTCAGTCTCAATTAGGACATAATTTCTGATTTACTTATACTATCACATAGGACGATTTCTGATTATCTTATAGTATCACATAGGACGATTTCTGAAGATAATAAAATCTATCACCCATATTTATGACTAGCACTTACCGGAGATAAGGGATGTTGGCAGGAATATGATACTTTGCACCAGGATCAAAGTCGATTTCTGATCTCAAAACCGGTGGTTTGATTCCTTGGTACTTCTCACTAGAAACAGATTCAATTTTATAACCATTTTTTGATTACGTATGGAATAATTTAAATGATGATGAAATAATAATGATAACGAAACGAATAGATGATCTGACTCAGCAAAACATCAAATGATTTGGAAAAAAATGGATTCGACTCGAACATAGTTTCACTTTTTGATTGGGCATTGCAGAGTATACAGTAAAGATAATAACGAAATGAATAAAAAAAAGGAGGAAAAGAAATCAATTCGAATTGTAAGTGGTACCTACTCACACACAGTGGTATACAATTCCACCCATTTACTAAAAATGATTATTATTGACGAGGAAATTTCTTCAATATTATTGTGGTGAAATATCTATCTGACTAGAGAAAACTAGGTTTGAGATGATCCAAAATCCACACCTCAATTCATGAAAATAACAGAGAATTAATTGGAATAGCAGAAGCTATAAAAAGATGAAGAAAATCTTCCGATGGGATTCTTAAGTGGTTTCAAGAGCCTGAGATGAAGCATTTACTCATTTCTATGCATTCTTTTGATGCAGAGATAGGACGATATATGCATTCAAAACGTTATTGTTGGAATGAAGTTGGGGAAGGAAGGTAGAAATGTAAATGTTTGTTGACATACTTACAGTCAATTTGATCGATAAAAACTGACGGTATAGTTGTTCGGGTTATTATTTCGTGAATCAGTATTGTTTTTAACATGCATGTCATTTGACCTCCCAATATTGCGTTAAGGGTTTATTGAACGTAAGTCTACAAAGTGATTCCAGCCATGAATACAATAACATTACTCAACATATAGTCAATTCAATTTATTTGCCAGAGTTTGAGTTGCCAAGTTCTGGGGACACTATCATCCCAGGGGAATTTCCAGTGAACTATTTTTGCTCAATATCTACAACTCACCTCAACAGCCACCAATGGCAGTTATACTCCTCCTTACTGATGTCTCCTTTGAACACGTCATACCTCCACTTATCCATCACGTAGGCGAAGGGAAGAAAGACAACTTTATCAAGGGCCATCGAGTACAAGAAATTGATATCTACTGCAGGACGATCTATAGAAGCTTGAACCAGACCCAGCGCTTGGAGGTGCTTTGGGGTTCCCACAGATAGAGCTATGGCTTCTCCGATGGCTTCATGAAAAGCTGAAAAAACCGATAAAATTGAATGAATTATTCGTTATTATTATGGTTGAGTTTGGCATCAGTTCTGCAGTGTTGATACTACCAATGAGTTTATAACAAAAAACTATTGGTGTTAATCTGGACTATTTCTGAGTGATAATCGTTGTAAAGTAGAATAAGGCAAAATATGTATGGCGGATTTGAATATTCTTCAACCGAAAGCCTCATAGAAACGCAAAACGGAATCTTTGTGGTATCGCAAATTTACTACAGGGACATCATGACCTTCGAAGGTGCGGATAAGTTTATACAAAATGTACTTCAAAAACTGGCAGCTTGAAGCAAATATTACTGCCGATGAAGATTACATGGGAAGACACAAATGGTAGAAACCCATAGGAGAATAAAGTCAGAAAAAAGCATTTTTTCACATACAGATTTACACGAAAATGTAACCCTGTTTTTCTGCCCTCAAAAGAGGAAATTCTTGAATAACTCGTAATCCGAAAACAAAATAGTCGCTGTTGGGTACTGCATGTAAAACCTAGATTTTACGTTTGTTGAGAATAAATGAATTTAATGCATTTCTTCTGATATATGCTCTATATTTATACGTGTTTGTGTGAAAATATGTGCTTATATTATATAAATTCTCCATATGAGAAAATCTTCCCAAAAACTCATATTTCTACACATATGCAGTCGCTGAAATCAAAATACAGGGTGTGGCCTTGAATGAGATATTCTTTGGGTAATTCTGAGACAAAAAGTTCACATAGGTAAACATAGATCCGGTAATGCTTCGTTTTCGAAATACAGGGTGCCAACTTTGTGAAAAAAAGTTATTTCCCAAATATCGTAATAATCCGAATTTGTTGATATAGTGCAATTTGTGGTGGTAAGGCCGTAATTAAGCTCAACTAAATTGAAATTATTTTATTCAGTGGCGTCCCGGGAGGCGCACCTCAACCAATATTATTGAACAAAAAAATGTGCATGATTGATTTTGCTGCAGTTTTCATTTTTTTGACGCGTTGAGCAACTGAAACTACAACTTTTTGTTTTCAGCATTTTCTGTCTTTTTTTCACTTTACTGTATGTCTTTGAACAAAATAATGAAAACTTTTTTACAGGATATCGAAGAACAAGAAGACGCAAACTGATATGTAAACAGTTGATTCAAAAGATAACTTTCGTGTTATTTTAACTCTTCAATCATAATTAAGAATCGCGGTATTGCAGCACATGAACAAGAATAAGAACATTTTTCCGTAATAAATAATTCTCTCATTGCTTGCATCACTTCTGATAACAAATTTGGACAGGAAAGAACTATTAAGAAAATTTTTATTTATTTTGTTGTGGTTGTTCAATCTAGTGAGGAACAAATTAGCTCCTCACTTCCCTGAATAACAAGGTCGAATTCCAACAAAATCGGCTGGATGATCATCAAGATCGTTAGGAGATGACTACTTCTTTTACAAATGTTCACACCCTGTATCTTGGAAACGAAGCATTACCGAACTTATGTGTATATGAACTGGTCATCACCCTTTCGCATTTGACCACGTACTTGAATAACACCCTCTATGGGACCAAACAAACACAACATAAGAAGAAATCATGATTGGTTTCGTAATATATCTACTCACACAAAAATATTTGAATGGTACACATGCATCATCATCATTGCACCAGTGGCAATTGTTAATCACTGTAAATTATGGAAGTAGAGTGTGAAAGAAAGTTCTTCCGTAGAACAATAACATTACATACTACGATGTCGCTGTATATTTATTTACTCAAATTTCACGTCTTTTATGGCAATCTCCGTTCGGCAAATACTGTAATAGTTTCTACAGACTTGTGTTAAGAATTTTGATATCATTTTTCTCTAGCCAATAGCAAGATTGTTAGATGGAACAATAACAATAATGAAGACATAGTGTATAATATGTATAAATGATTGCTGCAATATCTATCATATACTAGGAAGACATGAATTACACAAAATGGTAGATTATACGAGAGATTATATACCAAGTAGGAAGAGTCTTATATTCCTTGGCAATCAGGATGATTGCAACAGACATCCCATCACATTCATGGAAATGTGGTCCTCTTTTCTGAATAAGATCATGAATATTTGTTATTACGTAGAAAAAATTATATGGAGACTAGAGGCGATCTCATAATTTTTAGGTGAAGTAACAGAGGAAACTCTATTGACAACTAGAAAAATGGCAGTACGACAAGAGTCGTTGATTCCAAATCCGCTCAAACACCTTTCACATGTCGAGTGTTATTCTCTGTTTTTATAAGAACATACACCGTTTGCATTCGTCACACAATTACTTATTTTGTAACAAAATTTTGATGTGGCAAAAATAATCCAATAACAGACAACTGTTTCGACCCGCAACAGGTCTCTTTCATATAAAAGTAGCTGTTGCCTGCGACTTCGTTCGCGTAGCAGTCGAACCTAACCTTTTAGTCAGCGCACGCTGGTAACGCTTCATATCTTGACTTGATTTATATAGTATTATTTTTCAATTAATTTATCGTTCAATCGTAATATAATATAGGCTATATCACTCCTGCACTGTGTAACTTTCTATTACTGAAAAATTTCTATGATGAGAACAATATTTCCGAACATCTTGAATAATGTAAGGAATGCTTCCGGAAATTGTAGCATGTTGAAATCACACTGGACACTAAACTTCCTTATTAATTCTTCTTCTGTCCAATTGGTGGCTCAGCCAATTTTAATAAAGAATTCCATTGTCGAGGAAAGGTAAAAATCTTTTCTTGTTTCCTGATATTTCCAAATTTTTGAGTACCCGTACTGTTAGATGTCGGTACACATCTTGAAATCAAAATATTTTTTGGCGGAGAAGGGTTAGCCATTTTTGGCGTTCCTTTCTTTCTGTTCGAAACGTGACCGAAGGTCGAGATTTGTTAGTTCGATAAAAAGCATTTCTTCAAGTGATTTTGAGTCTGAATTTGTTTGGTTTATGTGTCATTTACCGACTCTAATGCGAATAATGTTATGGGCACTGTTCGTGAAAATTCCAGCAAAAATTTTATTTAATTGCGGAGCAGATATCCATGCTGTTAATAGTGATTATATCACGAGTCAATAATGATAGCTATTATTCCGAGAGAATAATAGTCATTATTGCGAGTGGTGTACTTTATTTACGAACAATTTATTTATCATAAATGAATGATTCTTCAGTTTCATTCACCCCAATACAAATACACAAACACTACGAACGTGTTTGACACTGGCACTTTGGAATTTGGTTATATCGATTCCATGATAATATTCAATTCGAGAAGTTTTGTGATAGGACCACTATTGTTCTAAAATTGTTCTAAAGTTATTCGTTTCCGTTAACCAGCTGACGAACGTCAACCCTCAGAAGTCGAAACTTGTGCGAGCAATGGATCAACGAGGCCTTACCTTTTAACGTGTGATTACCCAGCAGGGTGGCCCGACGAGGATTCGAACCCCGGCCTTCCGCTTGATAGGCAGATATGCTAACCACTACACTACCGAGACCACAATTACTATTAATACCTCGCCATTATTGCCTAAGGGAATAATATATGGAATTATACAGCAGAAACCATAAGTATAATACTTACATAATGGATCAGTCCTAAATAAAAGTGGTTAACCTCTGCGAGGTTTATGTATAGAAACTAAGTTCATTTTAGCAAATTGCTGATTTCTCTTTCGTTTTCGAAAGGTTCGAGAGAGACGGTTTGCATTAAGCCCCAAATTTTCCAGTTGCAAAATGAACATTTTATTCAAATACGGAATTTACACTGAATTCCGGTTGAAGACTGGCAACGACCATTTTTTATTTGGCTGAAGATGCCAGTTTTTCTGAGACAATTAAATTTGTCATTTCTATGGTTTTGGATTAGTTTTGGAATTCCAACGATGGCTTATTTTCCCAGTTCCAACAGTCTTTCCAGCTCTTACCTAATTATGAGGATTTAAGGTTTTAGCTTGGAAGAAAGATAACCCAACACGACAATTCTGAACTACTACCTCCAGAGATTCGTCTTTCCGGCTACTACCTGAACAAGAGGATTGAGAAGGTGGTCCACCTTTTCATACCTATCAAACCAACCTGTCCAAGAATGATTCATCTACTACACTAGTCTGTCTTTCCGTTTTATATCTGGTTATAGCTTACCAGAACAGAATGGATGACACAACTTTCGGCATCGTGGGATATTAGACTCTGCTAAGTCTAGACAGGAGAGTATATCCTCACCTGTTTACCTCTTTTATGAACTACTCTTCAGATGTTCTCAAATCTAAGCTTACCTAAACCCAAAATATTTCAACTCAGTTATTTGAAGTGTTTTCCAGATACCTTTTCTTAAACTGAGTAAGAACGAAATTTCAGCCCATACTGTTTACAGTCCAGGCGGACTCTATATGAGCATGACATATACAGTGCTTTTCTTTAATACCCATCCTTTCATTTTTTAAACGGGTCAACCTACAGAATTGAAACTTGGGATAATGAAATTGATGTACAAATACTATGTTTTGATTGGGGAGGGGGTTCAAGAAAAAAAAGTACGAAACTGATCCCGGTTCATTACCGAATATACGGCAGAGAATAATAAATTTTTGTAGGAATATCGACGTTGCCGTGTTCGAAAATGTTCGACGTGGAATATTGGATAGGCTGTTCCTATATGAAGACGTTTAGGCAACTATTTCAAGTATCTTCTGAACTGAACTCAGCTCATTTCCTCAAAATATGGCAATTGTCAAATGTTCCGCCATTCTGTATTAGGTGAAGATATTGACATCTTTCCATTCAATTTTTTTTTAGGTGGCGCCTAGTTGCCATCTTCAAATTTTCTTCTGTCAATTTAACTCCAAAATATAGCATTCATGCATCAATTTCATTATCCCAAGTTTAACTTTTTCGAGTTAACCCGTTCAAAAAATCAAAAGGGGGCCGGGACATTAAAGAAAAGCACATTTGTTATACCGACATTTTAGATTTTTTGTATATGAGTATTCACGTCAATAGAAGGGATTCAAAGGAATATACTGTTTTCTTAAGGGTTTTTCCACTTAACGATGTGCAGCCATTTTCATCTAACATTTAGTGTATCACAACTTTCTTTAGTATTAATATGTTATTTCGGACAGGATCGTAACAAACTTTTAAGAGAATTGGGTGGCGTCCATTTCGGTGCAGATATTGATTACCTTCAAATAACCTCGACCACATGCTCTACCGTAAACATAGCTAACGGGACGAACTTTTTCTTCGCGGAAAAAGAAAAAAGTTACAGAGTCGACTGTATTACTGTATGGAAGTGGGTGAAGGTTATTTTGAGAAAATTATTCTTTGATTTTGTTCATATTGATATCTTATATACACACATCAACGAGAGTGTTTCCGAGTTCCTAGGTTACTTATTTCATAAAGGTTTTTTATTTTTTCATAGGAGAAAAAGCCATCAACCAGTTTCTCGTAAGTACTGTTTAGGAGTCATTATTTTTTTTGGTTTATTGGCAATAGAGCTGATTCAAATATTAATCTTTCCCTTCACGATATTTGTGGTGGATGCATTTTCACTTCATACTTTTTTAGGTTGTCAACATACCACAAACAAAAAAAGATTCTGTGATGATTGAAAAACAGTCCTTTTTGAATGAACTACGTCGCATTGGTGGTTCTGAATTATCAAAACTTATTTTTACTGCCGATGAATCACAGAGATGAATGGAATGGCACTCAAATAATGGCAAAGAAGAGCTATGACGGAAAACAAAACTTGGAGGAATATGCTTTTATCATGCTGTCAGAGAGAAGTTGCATCTCTATGAGTTCATTTGATATGATTCGCATCTGGCTATGTCTCTTGAAATACAAAATGTTATGTGAAATCTCAGATCTTTGACAGATTCCCGAAATAATCATAGAGGAACAATATTTGTGAATTTGATTTAAAAACGTAAGCGAAATCGGTTACAGAAACGTTAACAAAGACGAATATTTTTATAAATATGGAATTATTTTATTTATAAACAAGTTTGAGTTATATTTGAATAAATGCAGCAACTTCTCGAAATTAACTACAAGTCTGCAATTTTCCACTTATATAGATTCCAATACCAACTCTCAGTTTTTTCAGTTTGCGGAAGGTTAAATCGAAACCCCAAAATGAGTTCCTTTCTCTTCTTTATCTCCATGAAAGCAGTCATGTTTCTGAACATAATATACCTAGGATACGAACGCCCATGGCTATCTCTATATCTAAACTTAGCATATGCTACTTCGTTTCAGTTCCTTTTTACAGCAGTCTAATTGATTCCAATATTGCGCGGCTGAATCTCCTTAATGGTTTTCCGCAGATTCCCATAAATTTTGCTGCTTCATTTATTCGCAGTGAAAGTTTGAATGAATGGGCAATTTGAGATCGATATATCGAGCATATATGCGATTTACTTTCATCAGTCGTTAGGGCCGATTCTTTCTTCATGATGAGCGTCGTAACGAGATGAGTTGAAATAGCTTTTTGTATAACAAGGGAAGAAAGTGCTACTTGAAGTTTACTCCGCTACGTGTCAGACAGTTATCATTCAAGGGAGGAAAATCACTTCACCCCCATGTTATACATATGATTCTTCCGCCTTCCTCAAATAAAAAGTGTCCTTTTCAAATAATTTATCTATGAAACTGAAGGCAACTTAACTTGTATCTTATTAACTTAACTGTTAACATCTAAGCAAGTCATCTAGAAAAATGCATTCATGCAACAACTCTAAACTTGAATAGATAGAATAGAAAATATGCGTGACTGATTTCGACAGCTAACAAATTTTTGAAGCGTTAGCGTAAAAAAAATTGATAAGTTACTAAATATAATGCGTGAATACTTCCATTTGTTTCCGAAAATCGCAATTTTTTGATTACTAAGTTAAATTAAATACAAGTCAGGTTGCCTTGCATTAATTCACCTTAACAATCAAAATTGAAAGACATGAAACTAAGAAATTCGTCCTGGAATTCGTACAAAGAAAGCAAAATAATAAAAAAATGGAAAAAAAAAAAAAACTCCAGAATTCGAACCAACACCTCCACGTCTTTCAATGTTTGTGGACGGTATATCATCCCGTTGCGTTTTGGGAACATAAAACCAACTTTTGCTCTATTATAATGTCAACGTTTGACTTTTATTTTTTTATATATTGAATTCTTGAAAATATCTTTTCTTCTTCACAGATTTCTACCATTTTGCAAAATATAAGTTGTTTTATAAATAAACGGTAAAATTTATAGTTATATAATAATAAAATATAGTTTAGGTCGGCAATGCCATATAAGTTATTTCATTGATGACGCAATATAACCTCACTTTTAACTTTTCATCCATAGGGAGGAAAAGTACGACTTTGCTCCCTACAATGGGGCAAGCAATTGTATACTTTCGATAGAGGGAGGCGGAAAATTCCATTTTTTTTCTTTAAATTACGACAGTTACCAAGAGAATTGAGAAGAAGGTGAAATAATTCTCCAACGGTAACGAATCGCGTGCAAAATTTGTAATACTCATTGGGTAAATATATTTTTCTACGAGCGTGTGGATTTCAATCCAATAACGTATTGAAGTTTTATACGAATGTAAATGGATTTTCGAAAAATGTTGTCGATCATGATCTCAAATGATGAAAACCTCAAGGGTTTTCTCTCAATACTTCTTGATAAAAGTTTATTTTTTATCTCACCTGGATTGGCACCATCCCTGAAGACTTTAGGTTCATTTTTGTACTGCATGAAATAATAAATATGAGCTAACTCATGATGAACTGTGATCAGATCTTTCATGTTCACATTAGTACACATTTTTATCCTGAAAAAAAAAACGATTTTGAGTCACACGAAAACACATAAGCGATTGATATTTCTGAAAAGCCTGTTCTGGGAAAACGTATTTCATCAGAACTTCAGATTGAAAAGAATTATAAACACTTTTGCACCATTTCAAGGAATATTATGAGGATGAAATTGGGTTGAATATTACAGTTTGAAATTCATTTCCTCAACTCTCTCGCTCTCTTCTATCTTTCTCTCTCTTTCCCGTAACCGGACACCTCCTACCTACATGTATCATGTCTGTGCTCAGCAGGCAAGTGAATGGTATATACCCAGGATAAATTTCCCATATAATTAACATAATGCGTTCAGCACTATATAATTACAGTCCACTATTTTTAGATTTTCTCTGCGGAAAATGTCCTAGTGAACTGATTTTTCGTATACACACTCATTACGGCATTGTAATGAAGATGTGAAATATCTACATTGATATCGTTCCGGCTGAAAAATTTATGAAGGTCAAAAGGTCACGAAAATCAGTTTTCCGCGAATATCTCGCTACCTATTACTCAATGGTCAATAGGGGCTATTATAAAAATTGTTCGTCGTAGAATTACCTGAAACCACAATCTTCATTCTTTCGTAGTAGAGCCCTGATAAAGCGACTAGATTGCTCTTACATACGGTATAATACACTGTACACCAAAGCATAATCTCTCATTGGTTTTTATTTATGTTTGTATCTGATGAAACATACCGTATTCTTTTTATAATCTGATGTCATAAGGTGTGATGTTTCTGAAGTGTCAATTATTATTGTATCTCCTGTTTTACAAAAAAAATAAAAAGATATTCGTTCTACTCTATATCATTGTGTACTTGAACAGAAGGCAAGTGTGATAACAATTATTATTAATACTGTTTTGCTGTTCACATTGGATTCAACTGCACCACTGTAACAACAGGTTATGGGACCAGCGGAAGAAGTCACATTGATATAAGTGGTTCCGTAGTTATCTTCAATATTTTTATTGTGAGCTACAAATTTGCAACATGTCATTATCTACGTCAGAAAGCACCAGCGGAACTCCAACATTCACAACTTTGTAGTCAATTTCTACGTCTGTGCCAAATATAGACAAGCTGGAAGGACAGGCTAATTATTCATCATGGAAATTTGCCATGAAGATGAGTTTGATGTTGGAAGGTTTATGGGACATTGTAACCAATGGTATGGATACAAACAGTGCTATTAATAGAGACAAAGATAATAAAGCATTGGCAAAAATATGTTGGAGTGTGAAACCTACTTGTTATGTACATGTTTGTAAAGCCACGACGTCTTAAGAAGCTTGGGATAGTTTGCTGAAAGCTTTTGATTCAGAATGAGACGTGATGAATTTACTTCAATGGAGGAATACATCAATGATATTATGTCTACAGTTTATAAACTAGCAGATATTGGTGTAACCATAGATGATGATTTTGTCGCTTTTGTTATGCTGAACGGACTGAATTCAGAGTATGAACCTTTGGTTATGGCCCTAACATATAATAATACAAAACTGTCATCGGATGAAGTGAAGACTAAACTCATAGAAGAAGATGCAAGAAAGAAATCCCAACATCACGCAGATAGAAGCGAGGCAGCATTACAATCGAGGAATACATACAGGAAGGTTCTGAAGAAGAAATTGAAATGTTTTTCCTGTGGAGAAATTGGACATAAAAAACCTGATTGTCCAAAACGAAAAGATCAGGAGAAAATTCTAAAAGTACCTAAGAAAGCGGAAAACCAAACATTACTTAGTACTGCAATGTTATCCATTTCTTCAAAAACTGATTAGATGATAGACTCAGGCGCCACATCACATATGTCTCCAAGGAGCCAGATATTGCTTAATTTTTATTGATGACTTCAGTAGAAAAATTTTTGGCTACATGCTGAAAACAAAAAGTGAAGTTTAATGTAAGTTTAGAGACTTTAAAGTTTTAGTCGAAAACCAGACTGGCAAAAAGATAAAACGCCTCAGGAGTGATAATGGTTCAGAATACGTCAGTAACAATTTTGATGATTTCCTGAAAACTCACGGGATAATTCATCAGACAACCATTCCGTATACTCCACAGTAAAATGGGGTAGCGGAACGGACGAACAGAAATATAGTAGAAAAAGCTAGATGCCTATTGTTCGATGCGAATTTGGAAAAACGATATTGGGCCGAAGCCATGAACACCGCCATTTATTTGAAAAACAGATCACCTACCGCTGCTGTGAAGGAGGCAGTACCAGAAGAAGTCTGGACAAACGAAATAGTAGATCGGTCGCATTTGAAGATATTTGGTAGTAAAGTCCAAGTTCATATCCCAAAGCAAAATAGGCAGAAATTTGATAAAAAATCACATCAATATTTGATGGTGGGTTATTGTGAAACCTCAAAAGGTTACAGACTATTAGATTGTTCAAAATCCCCACAAAATTATCAAAGCACGAGATGTGGTTTTTCTAGAATCTGTAAAGAGTAATTCAGATGATTCACAGGGCACTGAACAAAATAGTTCCCTCAGTGAAATCGCTGAAACCGAAAATTTCGAACCTAGAAATGAACAAATAGCAATGGAACAATTATCACAAATCGATTGTCAGGGTAACAACAGTTCGTCAATCACTGAAGATGTTGATTATATTTCTGAAGAAATTGCTGTTGATCAGGAAAATATTGAAAACATCAGTTCGATATCTGAAAACGAAGAACACAACCCTGAAATGAAAGAACAAGACAGACGATATCCTCAAAGAGAGAGAAGGCCTCCTCAAAGATATGACGATATGGAATATTCATTTTTATCAGTAAGTAACTCTACTGATCCCATAGATATCGCAGATGCACGTTCAAGATCTGATAAAAAACTGTGGGAACGCGCAATGGAAGAAGAGTTGCGCTCACTAGCTGAAAATGAAACCTGGGAACTTGTTGACCGTCCTCAAGGAAAAAAATGTGGTCAAATGCAAGTGGGTTTTCAAGCTCAAGATGGGAACCGATGGAAAAACCCAAAGACATAAGGCGAGACTTGTAGCGAAGGGATTTTCGCAAAAATTCGGGGAAGATTATGTAGAAATCTTTGCACCGGTTGTAAGACTCACCACTATAAGGTTATTATTTGGACTAGCTGCAGAATTGGATTTGGAAATAGACCATATCGATATAACCACCGCTTTTCTGAATGGAAATCTTGAGGAAGACATAAATATGGAGCAACCTTCAGGGTTTATTGAACCTGGAAATGACCTGAAGGTGTGCAAACTCGAAAAGGCAATATATGGATTGAAACAATCAGGTCGCTGTTGGAATAAAAAAATTCATACTTTCTTGATGAACATTGGTTTCAAATGATGCGGCTATGATTCTTGTGCATATACCAAAAATGAAAAATGCAAATTCATAATTATTGCTCTTCATGTAGATGATTTCTATATTTTTTCGAATGTTCCACATGAAACTCGAAAATTAAAGGAAGAAATCAGCAAACATTTCAGAATGAAGGATCTTGGAAAAATAACGGAGTGTTCAGGGATGAGGGTTACAAGAGACAGAGAAAATGGAATAATTACTCTTGACCAAATGAATAACAATTTTGAAAAGATTTAGTATGGAAAACTCAAAACCCGTGAGTACTCCTTTAGAACCAAATTTGAAATTGATAAAATCTCTGAAAAACGACTCTCAATATTCTTATCAAGAACTCATCGGGGCTTTGATGTATTTGTCAGTATGTACACGTCCCGATATCACATACTCGACAAGTTTTATGAGTCAATTCAACAATTGTCATGACAAAGAGCATTGGACTTCAGCTAAGAGAATCCTTAGATACCTGAAAGGTACAAAAGACTACTGTCTATGTTTTCAGAAAACCAAAAAACCCATTCTAAGTTACGTTGATGCTGACTGGGGCAGTTGCATAGAAGATCGTCGTTCGTACACCGGTTTTGTGCTGACATATTCTGGGGCAGCTATCAGTTGGCAATCTAGAAAGCAAAGAAGTTTTGCACTAAGTACAACCGAAGCTGAATACATGGCTGTAGCTGAAGGAGTGAAAGAAGTTATGTATGTGAAAGGACTATTCAATGAGTTATTCAAAGAATGTGAGTCAATTGCTGTCTATAATGACAATCAAGGAGCGAACAAGCTAGTGTATAATCCAGTGTTTTACAATCGGACAAAACACATTTCCATAAAATATCATTATGTAAGAGAGCTGGCTGAGAAAAAGGAAATATCTGTACTTTATCTACCAACGGAAGAAATGCCAGCTGACATTTTAACTAAACCATTGTTTAGGTCAAAGCATTCATTTTGTGCTCAACAATTAGGATTGAGAAGAATGCAGTGATTTCGTTAATTTTTCTGACATAAGATTAAGTGAGGGTGTTGAATATCGTATTCTTTTTATAATCTGATGTCATAAGGTGTGATGTTTCTGAAGTGTCAATTATTATTGTATCTTCTGTCAATGTTTTACAAAAAAAAAATAAAAAGATATTGGTTCTACTCTATATCATTGTGTAATTGAACAGAAGGCAAGTGTGATAACAATTATTAATACTGTTTTGCTGTTCACATTGGATTCAACTGCACCACTGTAACAACAGTATCATATTGAATTCTATCTGATAGTTGGGTGTTTCGTGAAGAATATACTTTAGAGGTTCTGAAACTCAATAAAAGTTGGTACTGCTACAGGACAATCACGTGATGATGCTGACGTGTTAGTAATTGATTCAGCGATCGAAAAATCAATAAATGATAGTACGATTATCGTTTGCGAAGACATAAGATCTGTTGGTACTTCTCATAGCACGGTCACAAATACTACTTGATCAACCAACAACAATTTTTCTGGAAGAAAAACAGGAAAAAAACAATGTTAAAACAAAAATATACTTGACTGTAAGTATCAACATCGCTAGAAAAATATTCTGTTTGTACATGCCATGACCGGATGTGATACAACTTTAGCACTTTTTGGAAAAGGAAAAATCGAAATCACGATGCAAGACGAAGCACTGCTGTGAAATTTCCATCATTACCGCCCACTTCTTCAGCAGCTCAACAGCATATTCATCAAGTGTTTCATCAAAAACAAACCTGGCTAGGAATAGAAATTGATCCAGAATCAGAACAGTGGGGTTGGGAGTTTAAAAATAATGTACCACAGCCAATAATAACTTTATAACCACCAGCACCTGATGATCTACTGAACACAATCTCTTGTGATCATACTAAAGGTTGTGGCTGTGGCGGCAAATGTGAATGCAATAAAATTGAACTGATATGTTGTGGTAATTGCCGTGGTTAGTCTTACTGCTTGAACGCAGAGTCAACCAATGATGATAATGTCGATTGAAAAAAAAAAGTTTGTTTTTGTATATTTCAGGTTCAGAAGAAAACGCATTATTTTGAATGAAAAACATCCTATTACTTATCACGGAATATGCCTACGAAGAGAAGCATGTATGAAGGGGCCTTGCATTTTACATCGAAAGTCGTGAGGAAACGAGTTCATCATCATAATGTAGTCGTTTTCTCAGCTCTCCACTGCGAAAACAGTTCATTTTGGTGAAAAATGCAAGAGACTTTTTCTGTAGAAAATTTTAGGACGAACAATATTTATAATTTTTTCAGCTTGCACGATATCAATGACGATTTTTGACATCTTCCTAACAACCTGGTAATGAATATTAATGTTTTCCCCAAAATTCGGCTCACTTGGGATTCTTTCGCAGATAAGGTTTCAAAACTCCTAAAAAGGCTGGGTTTTATATAGACCATGATCGTATATAAAGAACAGTTAAGGTGAATTCAGGCAACATTTACTTTCATCTTCAATTCCACCCCTACATTGTAATTTCCACCAGGAAATACTGGTATATTGGCAATTTCTACAGAAATGACGCATGTGCGTTAATCACAGAGTATTATTTTGACTTATTGAATGAAATTGAATGGAAGGAGAAGGGTTTTTTGAAATTGACGTCTTTTATTGGTAGGCATTGTCTTCATCAATAATCTTCAGATAACAAGATACGGGCGTGCGCATACGCGAAAGAAATTCACATGTTCACTTCTAAAATTTTTATTATTATCTGAGGTTGAAGCTGAAGTGAAAATGAAAATTATGATTTGAAAAATGAGATGTTCTTCTTTCAGAGTGAAAATGGAAAAGAAATTACATGCATCTTTGAATACTGTGGGTACTGAACAATATATGAGGAGCTTGTACTTTTTTAATATTTCTCAATGCATATTGTTAGCTAAGGATTTTTCGAGTATTCAAGGAATATTGCTTGATGTGTATGTTTATAAGATTATTTTCTCAATATCGTTCAACATTTATGCTAAGCAAGTTACTTGGAAAATTCCAGTACAGATATTTTTCGGCTATGCTGAAAAAATCTAAAAAAGTTATACCTAGACGCATATGTACGAGAATGGCTTGGAACATAATCTAATTAGTGAATTAATGTTATCTGAGTGCATGAATGAACTCCAAATGTTCCTGGATCAATGAATGATAGATTTGTTGAATTATTGAGTTTATTTTTTCTACTCGCACCCGTAAATATACCCAATATGTTGGTTCGAGTCTCACCAATACCGACTTTTTTAATTTTTTTGATTCAACATTACTAATTCCATTTATATCGTTCAATCTTGAATTCAATAAAGTTTTTTTTTTGAGTTTTTCATGAATATCAAAAAATATCCTAAAATTGACCATCAATATGATACTTGAAAGAGAATTTTGAAATATTTAGCAGGTCAAAGAAAAAATTAACTGTGTAACTCGAATGGATATGCCACATCGCCATATCCACTCTTGTTGTACATACTAGTATTACCTACCTAAAATCTCTCCTGTTACAAAAATCCCACGCAGAGGGTTGGCACAATACTACTCTGTCCAGGGGTTCTTGAAGAACAGACCCTTGCCAGAAATCAAGAGGTAGAACGCTCATGTTTAACGACACGAAGAAATCTTCTGCCAACCTGAACGAATCGATTGGTGTGTAACCCTGAAAAAGCAAAGGATAGTAGTGATACACTTTCAAGGACGAAAAATGAACATATTTCAAACAGTGGGGTAATTATAGTATATCATGATGGCCATAGAGACGAGTAAACACAAAACAAGTATTTGTGTACCGAGGACGGAAAATAGTCTTTGATAATCAAGTCTGCATGCAGGTGATACGATAGACAGTTTTTCGCTGAAGTGCATTTATAGTATATTATATATCTAGTGCGAAAAGTGAAATTTTTCATGAGTGGGAGATATTGTCGCACTAGGTGTAAGAGAGTGATGCAAAAATCCCACGAGTGTGAAAAATCACTTTCGCACAAGTAATATACACTTTTTTATCTAATACCATCGATTTTATTGAACAGTATGCAAATATCAGGGGCCTATAACACAACCACTACAAGTCTAACAAGTGTATAAATAAATTATACAAGTGTAGATATTCTGTAACATAAAGTATCTTGTAATTACTAGTGGGGCACTAGTAATTACGGGACTTCCTCTACAATTGTAGTATCATTTCTTAACACAAAAATGAGACTTGTACAGGTGTGTTACAGAATTGTCAACAATTGTAGACAATTGTCTACCTATCTTGATTGATAAGTAGATTGAGCGTACTGGTGTAGTAAAGTCTTTCATCGTGAGCGTATATCTATAATTCGACTGTCGATATGTGGTCAAGCGATTCGGATAGTGAAAACGAAAATGGTCGTGCAGTATATCGCTATCGGGAGAGAATTAACTTTGTCATACTGGCAGACGGAAAATTTGTGGAAAGGTTCAGGCTTAGTCGACAACAGTGTGAAAGTCTTCTTCAAGATATAGGTCCAGCTATAGCGAATACAACGATTCAATGGTATGGCTTGTCACCATTACAGAAAGTGCTTATTGCTTTGCATTGGTTTGGAAACGGAGGACAGTAGTATGTGATATGCATGGAGTATCAAAAATGACCGTATGCAGATGGGTCACGAAGTTACTGCTGCCGTAAACAAAATAAAAATTGATGTATTAGTTCGATGGCCCGACAATACAGGGTACGTAATAGAACGTTTTTATAATTTGGCAGGATTTCCTGAAGTTTGTGGAGCTGTAGATGGAATCCTGTTAAATATCGATGCCCCCACAAACAACGAACCTGTTTACGTCGATCGCCATGGGAAGCATTCCACCAACTGCATGGCTGTATCATCGTCCATAGATATTCTAATCTATGGACGATGGCTGTATGTGGACCTGATTAAGGATATAAGTGCAAATTGGCCCGGAAGTGTGCACGACGCGCGGGTACTCCGTAACAGTTCGTGTTTCGTAGAATGGAAAACGGTTGGAGACCTTATGCAAATGCTGTCATTCTTGGAGATTCTGTTTATCCTTTGCGTGAATGGTTAATTCCACCAACCAATGACAATCCGATGATTTCAGCGCGGACCGCATTTTACAGAGCTCATAAACGAACTCGACGCATTATTGAAAACGCTTTTGGCGTATTGAAGGAAAAATTTCCATGTTTGAACCACCTACGAGTTTATCCAGCCTTCGCAGCATATATTTTTGAATGTGAAACATTGTGCAATATTACAAAAATTGATGAAGATGATAATATGGTATTGAATGGTGATGATGATGATCGAGGTGACGAAAACAACCTCAGAGATAACGAAGCACCTACACAAGCAGCTCGAGCTACTGTTCAACAGTTTATAGATTATTTTAGGATGAATAATTAGCGGATTTCATTATTTTCTTTAACTTTCTGTGAAAATTGCATTTTCCCCTCAAATATAACTTGTTTGCTAGCCATAGCTACAAAAAGTATTTCAGTCGCGCAGTCCTTGCACTTAACCACTAACACAAAAACACGTTAAGACATGTTACATCACGAATCGCGTTACCGAAAAAAAGCGGTTAAATAAATAAATCGTTTTGTAGTAACAACATATACAAGTGTAGAATATTTTACTTGTAGCTACAAG
>JAVJAQ010000064.1:0-202172 GCA_032362365.1 Zygogramma bicolorata | reverse complement strand
AGATTTTTTTCAAGCAAGATATTTTTGATTTTGTAGTTGCGTTTATGACAGAGTTTTTTTGTATTTTTGAATTTAATATTGTTGAAAATTTGTATTCCTCCAGATGGAAAATAAATTCTTCAGAACAACCGTAAAAGTTTTCTTCTCCACGAAAGATAATATCCTTTGAATTATTAACTATTGGAGATACGATTATAATCATTCAGAACTTTTCTGTGGAGGATCTATTTCTCTTCTGAATCGGTATATAGACATTCAAAACTATTCTCAATTCGGAAGAAATTATATCAATAAGAAATTTTCTTATCGATCACACATCACACTTTTCGATTAGTGAAGGTCATTGTCTCGCACATTTAGGGATCAGTATCAAGAGATTTTCCGCTATTCAAATTGATAAGTTTATTAACAAGGATTGGATTCCGTTTGCTTAGTGATGACCAATTTCCAGCTGTACTTAACAAAGATGGCTCATATGGATCGTTACCCAAAAGTCAGAAAGAATTACATGGACTAATGCAAACAAATGTAATAAAATATCACTTTTATTTCGAAAATGTTTAACAATTTTATGTTCATATTACATATCTCACACATGGACTGCGTAGTTAGAAGATATTCCATATTGGGATGGCTTCTTCGGTTTTTTGTGGGATATGTCTTTCCTAGTGATTTGGTAGTCGACTTTGTTACCATCGTTAAGGGTATGTACTTTTACAACTCCTTCGGGATTCTGGGTGACACGAGATTTTGTGACTACTTCCCTGAAAACGAAAAAAAAAACAGTTTTGTTATTCCAGTCCAAAGGAAACGAACGAATGGGTGATGCATCAAAATTGATTCATTCGAAATATATTGAAGATAAATGAAATTGGTAAAACTGAAGTGATATCACTGGTATTACTCACTTAATTACTCTATAACCGTTTTCATCTGCTTGGTAGTAGACGGTTCTCCACTGGAAGCCATCATCGTAAGAGTATTTTCCGTACACTCTGGTTCCTTCTCTGATTTCGGCCCTTTCTTGGTAGTTACCCTCTAACTGGTTCAGTACTTTGGAAGCAAATTGGTAATGAGCCCTTGCGGCCATTTTTTTCTCTTCTGCCTCATTATAAACATATTTGTTGGCGTTCGTTACTGGGTGTACGCTGGCGGTGTTTGCATGGCCGCCCATGACGTTTTCTACACCGAGAACGATTTGGGGTCTAGGAGGAACTACTACCGTTGATACGATTGGCAGCTGTACGGAGGGTCCTCGGGCTCCATGATTTGATTGGCTTGATATCACAGAGCTCACTTGGTTTCCCATCACTTCTCCAGATCCCTGTGAAACCGTAACTGCTGGCCTGCTAGTCTGAAACCATTGTGCCAATTGTTCGATCGAATCGTCGCTAGATATCACAGATTCTGCTGAAGTGGAGCTCGAGATTTCTTGAACGTTGCTGGCTTGAGAAGATTGAGCGTTACTACCAGAAATGACTTGAGTAACCGTTGCTGAGTTTTCTGACTGACTATTTCCATTGATTTCTCCAAATCTATCTTCGAAATTTGTTACTACAACTGGAACGACATTGGTACTGGATGGAACCTGTTCACCAACTATGTTGGATTCAACTACTTGGTTAGAGGAGGTTTGAGTTGTAACTACGCTGTTCTCAGAGTTAACTTGGTCATCCACAGAGATATGGACTTCATCATCCACATTTTCATTTTGATTGCTTCCTGAGACAACCAAAGTAGCCTGGTTATTTCCGCTCTCTTGGCTTTCGTTTACTACTTGGCTTTGGCTAGCCTCTTGGTTCTGATTGCTCACTGAGACAACGGATGACTCTTTGTTCACATTCACTTGGTTATGAGAACTTGCCGCTTGGTTCAGACTGTTCTCTTGATTTTGGTTGCTTATTATAACGAAGGAGGCTTGATTGTTTTCAGTTGATTGGCTCGGGGTGCTGACAACTTGTTCCTGGTTGATAACTTGATTCTGATTGCTGACTTGGTTTACTCCGACGACTGAGGCAACCTGGTTATTTCCAGAAATTGTTTGATCTTGAGATTCAATCACTGATATTATTGGTCTGGAGTGTCCATTGATCTGGGGGTTTGTGGATCCTTCAGTTTGGGAAGTTTGAGATTGGTTACTTGTTACCGCCTGGTTGGACTGGCTTGACGAAGTTGAGTGAGTCACTGTTACTTGGGATGCGTGGGAAGCACCTCCTTGGTTGACTATAGATTGAACGGAAGATGATGCCGGAGCATGAGTTGTTTCTTTGTTGCTCTAAAAATGAATGTCAAAACTGTAGCAATCCTTTCAGTTCATCACCAATTAATTATTGGTTATAGATGGAAAAAAAAGTGTTTATTATTGATATTGACATTTCAATTGTGTAGTGTATGTATTTCAATCTGAACATAATAGATGACTCACCTGGATAAAGAATGAAGTGAGGAAATTCAAGAATGAAGGGCTGGAGAATATTCCTTTGAAGTCGCCAGCACCTTGGCCAGAACTTGCTTGGGTGGAACTAACAACCTGGCTGGAAGTCACAGCTTGATTGGAACTTAGGGCTTGGTTGGAACTTACAGCTTGGCTAACCTAAAAGTTTTTTGATTCTCAGAAATTATGTTTGGGTCAAGGTAATATTTCTTGCTATCATGTATGAATAAATATTAGTGAAAAACTGAATGCGCATTTGCTTTTTAAATAAGTTATATTGGTGTATCATAACTGTAAACTAGATTCATAACTATTTTTGTTCATAACAGGTTCATTTTTGTTTCCACTGTAATATTCAGCTCAATAATTAATCCTCAGTCATATGAGTTTCTATGTTAATCGTTACTATCAAAAGTCTAAGCAAAATTCGTGGTTCTGGATCCATTGTTTTCTTTGAATGCTTCAAACTCAATTCAAGATTTATTATTTCAGAAGATTATTACTCTGTGATATATCAAAATCTTACCTGTGAAGTACTACTTTGTGAGTTAGACGATGTTTGGAGTTGTAACAAAAATGCGTAGAGTTGTGCAATGAAATTTGGATCCTTGAGCAATTGATTGAAAACTATATTGATGTTCGGGACATTCTGACTAGAAGATGAAACGCTTTGCGAAGATGAAGAAGTGGTTTGCGCAGTTGAAGTATCTACGGCCCGACCCTGAAAAAAATATTAATATTAGTGCACGGGGATACATATGCATGAATTTAAAAAAAAAAACGGGACTAAATTCTGCTATTTCATTATTACTGAAATTTTACATACACTGTGTTAACGATCATCAACATGGATAGTCTTAATGTATGAGGCGTCATTATCAATAATTACGTTGTGGGCCATATTTTCCCGGAAGAAAGTTGAATGAACAAAACTCCCTTGGATACATCAGAGAAGACTTCCCCAATATAATAACCTACCTAATCACATAAACGATGAAATATGGCTTCAATTAGATGGGGCACCAGCACATTTTTTAGGAAAAATTCGTGTGGGAGTTGAATGTAATGTTGCCGGTTCTATTGATCCAAATTCAAAATGTTGAACCTCACTTATTTCGTTGATTTTTTGCAAAACATTTCGAAAGACGCTAATAATGAAATAACTCCCCGGAATGAAATATAACATGTTGGTATCCCCGGATAGGTAATTTAATGTAGAATGTGAGGACTGGCTGAAATAGAGGGTGTTCTATTTGGAAAAATCGCATAGAATTCAACTGATGTTGATGAAAATCAAAGTATCAGTTGGAGCATCCTGCATGAATGTTTAACAGATCATCACATGCTTTTTTGCTGTTCCCTCTGAGCCACAGGTAATAAGTTTTATATATTTCATAAAATAACCCAGTAACAGCTGTTTTGTTTGGAGCTCGCGAAATTCACAAAAACAAAAAGAAATTTTGGCAACGGCGCATTGTAGCAGAAGAAAAATTCAGCCCTGAGAGGTGAATTTGAAACCATTGATTCGACAGAAAAACAAAATGATTGTTCTATTTGAACATATTATATCATTGGCTTTTACGGAAAGATGCAATCTGAAATTTACTTTGAAATATGGCCTTACTCGGTGAATATATATAACTTCCATTCGAAATTTTTTTTATATCGAGCAAGAACGTCAATGGTTCGAAGAGAATGGTAAAAGATGATGAAGAGTGATGAAGAAAATACATCGAACATGAGATTCACGATCAAGTTGAGGTTGAGTGGAATAGCAGAATCCTGTCTTCACAGGAATTTTGAACTCGGCCTTTTGATAAGCAAAGCTAGCTTTAGTTAAAAAAAATATTAAAAAAAAAGTGTAGATAGAAATGTAAATAGAATTTAGGTACCCTTTGCTATCAATAAAGGCATTTATTATTATTATTATTAGTTAAAAAGGAAAAAATTACCTCTTGCAAGCGGTCAAGCAAATTGTCGACTTCTTCGTGTTTTTCGCCCAATCCTGTCACCTTGACGGTCGGTAATCCGTGAACGAGGAATAAGTTGACAGCCAAAAAGGCAACTGTTGCTGCTTGCTTGAACATGTTTTAGTGGTACAAACCGAACTCGAATGACAGCAGTTACTATTCGTCAGTATTTATATCCAACGAAGGTTACATTTTCTAATTGCTGCTTGATGATAATCTACAATTCTTTCGAGAGTGGGAATTATTGACGACCGATTATCCCAAAGCCATTATGACCTGTCCTGTCTTTGATTGAACAGGTAGATACTCCAAATGCAAAATGAACATTAGAAATTTCACTAAACGTATTTGCGTTTCTCGTATGAACAATTTTCCTCTGAATACCAAGTTTTTTCTGGTCGGATTGATGGTTTTACTAGTAAAATTGCACTCTAATAGATGTAGGTTGTCCTATTGTTAGGAACATGATTCATGGAATTCATTCCAGACTTATTAGTTTTTCATCTTAAAATTTTCAACCATTTTTTTTAACTATCGATTTCCGGATATTTTCTAGAACAGATTCTTACATTTTTCACTGAAACATCAATAGTTGAATCTCCCATAATGTTGATACGAGAAGTCATGTATCATTTCTTAATACTTTTTTTTAAGTCGATTTATGTTCATTAGTCAGTTCAGTATATCGAAAATATTAATGAATAGTTTACCCGTGCCCACTTCGTTGGGCGTTAATTTTTTTGTGATGCAGTTATATTGTGTAGTTCTAAGTACTACGTGCTAAGTTTGATCAGGTTTATCACAGCTCTGCACTCGAAAGAGCGTTCGAGAGAAGTCGAAATAATATATAAAGTTTCAGATCCCTACGATCAGCAGTTTCGGCTGTGCTTTGATTCAACCCCAAAATAACTTTCTGCCCCTTTTCAACCCCCTTAAGCGATGAATTTCAATAGAATACGAAATAAGTTTTTCATCAATTCCGAAAGAATGTTTATGCAAAATTTGAAGTAGATTGGACCAAGGCAAACTTTGTGCCCGTTTTTCCGAATTTCGGAAAAACCTTCTCCGGATGCCTACGTCATACAAAGAACAAACCCTCCAAGTTTCAGGTCTCTATTATCAGAGGTTAAGGCTGTGTGTTCATCCATCAGTCAGTTTTTCAGGACAAAGCATTTTATGTGTATAGATTAACTAAAACCTCAGCTATATAGTACCACGCCGTTTTTTGTAGAAGACCAACATTTTTAGTGATCATTATGTTCGTCTATACCGAACCGGTTAGTCAGCGCACACCGTTAAGCATTACATCTCGCGCACTTTTCTCCGACTTGATTTATATGAACTATTATTTCTCACTGATTTTTTTATTGAATTATGATAAAATATAGCCCATATCCTCCTGAATAGTGTAGCTTTCTGTTCGTGAGAGAATTTTCATAATCGGATCAGTATTTCTGAAGATTACCCCCTACAAACAAACGTAGAAACGAACGAAGTCAGAAACACCTCTTTATAATATTTGTTCAGATATACGTATGTTCATACAGAAAAACCCATAATACATCCGGTTTTTTGACATTGATGAAATCAAATGAAATCAGATGAAATAAAGAAACATTTAAAATTTCGAGAAATATTTTGTTATTTTGAAGTCCAATTTTTGGGTTCTGTCTCTCCTGAAATGAAAAAGCTTCAAATTCTCTTATCTCTTCGTAGGGCAAATTGATTTATTTGTCCCTATTCGTGAAATTATAGAGAAACCAATTATTCACAAAACAAACATACCTTAACGACTCATAGTATGTTCTATTGGATAACCTTGTTAAAATGCAGCCAAATATCTATTACAAATTGTTAACCCATATGCTGGACATGAAGAAAGTTATATAAAGAATATTCAAATCATCTATCGAACAATCTGTTCAAGCCAGTCTCAAATTACCTACACAGTAGGTTTCGGCTGGCACCTGTCAGAAAACAACTACTCCCCTGGCTAATACCACGAAGGGCATTGAATTATATCCGACCAGGTGCCAGTGCAGGTTTCTTCACAGAAGTAAATCCTGCATTTGCTTTCGTCGATACAAATGAAGGAATTGATTTTCAACTATAGGGACGGACACACTTGCAGACCGGTTTCGGGCTATTTGGCCACTCGTCAGTGCAAGGCAGTGCCATCATCAACATAAAGTCGATGATTTTCCATAATTAAAAATCAAACTCCTACACGAGTATCAAGCCCCGGCTAAAGCTGATGCGAACAACGAAGTTATTACGCCATCTACCAATGGACGAGGTATTCCAAAAGCAAACCGAATTCGCCCATTCCTCCTGCGGGGAAAATGTAAAAACACTTGACATGGTCAGAGGGCATACTTGAAGACTGGCGTTAAATCAAATCATCTATCGAACAATCTGTTCAAGCCAGTCTCAAATTACCTACACAGTAGGTTTCGGCTGGCACCTGTCAGAAAACAACTACTCCCCTGGCTAATACCACGAAGGCCATTGAATTATATCCGACCATAGATTGTTCGATAGATGATTTGATTTAACGCCAGTCTTCAAGTATGCCCACTGACTATGTCAAGTGTTTTTACATTTTCCTCGCAGGAGGAATGGGCGAATTCGGTTTGCTTTTGGAATACCTCGTCCATTGGTAGATGGCGTAATAACTTCGTTGTTCGCATCAGCTTTGGCCGGGGCTTGATACTCGTGTAGGAGTTTGATTTTTAATTATGGGAAATCATCGACTTTATTTTGATGATGGCACTGCCTTGCACTGACACTGACGAGTGGCCAAATAGCCCGAAACCGGTCTGCAAGTGTGTCCGTCCCTATAGTTGAAAATCAATTCTTTCTTTTGTATCGACGAAAGCAAATGCAGGATTTACTTCTGTGAAGAAACCTGCACTGGCACCTGGTCGGATATAATTCAATGCCCTTCGTGGTATTAGCCAGGGGAGTAGTTGTTTTCTGACAGGTGCCAGCCGAAACCTACTGTGTAGGTAATTAGAGACTGGCTTGAACAGATTGTTCGATGGATGATTTGATTTAACGCCAGTCTTCAAGTATGCCCACTGACTATGTCAAGTGTTTTTAAAGAATATTCCTCATTTTTTTGAAACTTGAACACTGGAATGTTTGCAAAGTTGACATTCTAGTAGGTTTTGATGTAGTTAATTTATCCCCAAATGAACATATCAACAAAACTGTATACATTGTGGAACAAAAATTGAAGAACAATGGAAGTCTTACGAATAAAACCAATTTCTACTTTAGTCATCGAAATGCTGATGTTTCTTTGAAAACGACATACTTTCAACTATGGGATGTTTTCACAAACATTTGGAATGGCAATGGGGCCTCCACTGTCCCCTATTCTCAGTAATATTTTAATGGAAAACTTTGAGGACAATTGTATTGAAAATATTTTGCTCAAGTAGAAATCCAATGAAATCAGTTAGTTTTAAGTCATCTTATCGAACACAATCATTCAGAACAAAATTCTACTGAATAGATCCCATGGGCTCTTCTCACTTTATTATGTTATGACCATGGATACATACAAATTGATTCATTTCGATTTCGACTTTCGACGTTTCAAATATTTGTTATTTCAAAATGTCACCATTTGATTCCAATACTATAACAGTATCAATGAAATTATAGAATCAAATATACCAAAAATTACAGTTTACAGTCAAGAATTTGTATGGGGAGCATTTATGAACTTAATATGAAGCAATAATAGAAAGTATCATTCGGATGGTAGTCGGTAGGCGGAGAAATTGGCGTCAATTTTAAAGGATTTCGCTGTGAACATGAGAACAGAAGATGGTAGAGAGTTTACGGTCAACTTAGCAGAACGACTTGATTTTTCTCTCAAGTTTTATCAACAGCTATCTGATATAAAATATCTGTCATGAAATTTTCGAACAATAATTAATTTCCTTGGGTTATTACTACTGATAATTATCATAAACAACCATAAACAACCAAAAGCGTGGTAGAGATACATTGATGATATATTTGTAATTTGGCAAAAAGTGCCCACAGTTAAGTTTACTATGGAAACTGAGAAAAACCACTTCTTTTCCTCGACGTTCTGGTTGAAAAAACGCTCAATGATATTAGTGTGGAAAGGGTATAATCAAGAGTATTTATAATATCAAATCCAGAAAGTCGGAGAAAATACCAATATGTACAATAAAGATGTACTCGGAGAAAATGCGTATCCTAATGAAATTGTAAATAGAACCATCCAAAAGTTTGAAAGAGGCTGGGAGAAGAAAATACCAAAATTTAACAAATTCTTTGGATGAAAAAGACCATTCCTTATAACCATGGTTCATCAGAACAAATCAAAAGTATATGCAATAGGATCCACGTTGAGTCGAAACAAACTTTTGAACGAAGAACAGAATTCAAAAAAATGTGCTTATAGTATTCCATGTGTATATGGTAGTGTTTATACTGCTGAAACATCAACACCATTAAGAAGTTTGTATTAGTTGAGCACATATCATGAACAAATGGTACCCAAATGGTAGAATGGAATAATATTAATTTACTCATGATAGAATGGAACAAAAACGAAACTCAAAGAGGCTACTTCTATATTATCGAACGGAAATGAGGAAATTGCTACTTGCTCATTGAATGAATATCAATGTTGGACACCCCTTCTTAAGAGGGAATTGGAACTGGGAAGATTCAGTTCGAAGTGAGTTGTGTCAAAACCATCACTTGGTAGAACTATTGATGAGTTACCTACTCATGCCAGTGTCACATTTTGACTTTATACGAAACTATAATCTCTGAAAATTTTTTTAAAAGGCTCGAAAAAGGAATCATCATTGTTTTCGAAACGTTGCCAAAGGGTTGCATAAAATATTTTTTTACATTTTTTCTCACATTCAATCTCTAAATTTGCGCAGAATTCATAACAAATACGTAACTGACAAAATTTAAATCTTTTTTATTTTTGATGGAGAGAAAACAAAAAAAAAAAACTTCAGTACTCATCTACCTCCTGGAATGGCATATTAACAAAAAGTGAAAAAATATGTTAAGTGAATCATAGGGGATACCAACAAGAACACTTTTCATAAGGCGTCTTCTGAAAAAATTTTCTCTGCAAACGAAAAGTGCAACTACCAAGCAACACCGACTTCAAGAGAACAATAAGCGAGCAATAAATGGTCAAAATAAGTTTGTTGCCAGATGAACAATGATATAACGATTGAATTTCTGCAAAAAACATGTATGTTGCCATTAGGAAAAATGGAGGTGGGGGTAAATTTTCGGAGTGTGAACATGAACAGATCATTTTCAGTGTGTTATATGGAAGGCAATTCAATGTTCGAAAAAATGTTTTTTGGATTGCTTCTCTAACTCTTCCAGTAACGGAGATATCGCTTATTCAGAAAATTCTGGGACACCCTGTATACCTAAGAATGTGAACTGTGCACGAACATTATTTCACACAAGTACTAAATGAATTGTAAGTTTTATAACAATTTGTCTCTCGATATTTCTATTCACATTTCAACCTCGGTTGAGAAATTCTTTTTCTCGCAACTACAAATAAAGAAAAGACCGCCATTTGATCCACAATTTTTGCCACAAGTGTTACTATTTTTATATCTGCAACAGTTCTTAGAAGTGTTCAGAGTTCAATGTTTTTGTAACTGAGCGGGGTATTTTTTGACATAATATCTAATGGACATTTTGAGTTTCTATTCATTTTGTCAATTAAGTTGTTCCCAAAAGATCACCAATGTTGTACAGAGAACCGTTTACGAAAACGATTGATATTTCTGTATTACAAACGCCGCAAGAGAAGAACGTAAAATTATATATCCTGTAATCCATTAGTTCCTAAAGCCACTTAACCATAAAAACAGGTAAAACTACGATAGTTTTAACATAATTTGCATTTATAACAATGATATTGATGAGCCTTTATTGTCTTTTATCATTGTATGGAAGAGGGATGGAAACGAGGGCGGTTTTGAACAAAGCTGTTCTTCCATACAATCTTCAGAAACGCCATTGGAAAAAGCAAGTTTCAAGATGCATTGTGAACAATTGTATTGTTTTGCTGCGTCTTCACTTAGATTTTTGGAAATTGAAAAATATTGCAGTAATAATTTTTATCCACCTGAGTCCATTTGATATTTTCTATTGTTTATTCACCCTCTCATATTTCAATGATGAGCAACGACTTCATTCATTGAAATAACATAAAATTTCTCGAAGTCTTCAATTATAAATTTCTCTAAATAATTCGAAACTTCATCAATCATCATGAAACTTTTTCCTTTATTCACATTCTCTTGCAAATTTTGCACTAGTGATGTTGATTTTTTTCACTGCAATCCAATACTAAACAAACGGAAAAACAACAGTTGATTTTGAAAAAAATAGTCCCGAACGTGCATTTTCGGTTGAAAATGAAATTTTTTATAAGGTTTATATCAGAATAAAATACGAATTTACGTATTTTGATTGTATTTTGAACATCAAATGGTTTGTTTTTCTTTGAAATCTCATTATATAAGGTTTATATCAGAATAAAATACGAATTTACGTATTTTGATTGTATTTTGAACATCAAATGGTTTGTTTTTCTTTGAAATCTCATATATAAAACAATAATTGAAACTGAATTTGCTATTCTTTCATTTGTCTTTAACTTTCACTCATCCTCCTGTACCATATATTCAGAAGGAACATCTTCATGTCGTATTTAATGACTGATTTTAATCTGTAATAATAATAATATATTATTCCATCAAAACTATTTTTACCTGGTATTGGACAAGTTAAAACAACATAAGTGCATGTTAAGTAGCGAGAATTCATATTATTCCGATATCTGCAACAGTATTTTCCTCAAAAAAGTATGATTAATGTAGATGACATCATAACTCGGGAATATAAATCAATTCCATACACTCAGAGCATATGTGAAAGTGCAAAAACTTCCTTGGAAATTTTTGATGATAATAAAGGTCCTCATTTTCCAAAAATCCACGATGAAAAAAAAACATTGATGAACCTATAAAATATTACAAACTCTGGAAAAAAGGCGATGGGTCAGGTGAGTACGAAATATATTATTTTTCAGCCTAACCTCAAAAAATAGAATTCAGCAATATATACACTTTTGATTGTAGCCTCTAAGATTGTGGTTTGGTTTCCCACACGTACAGTGTAAGAAATCTTCAAGATCGTTCCTTCGACATCTGCTTTTTTTCTGACACTCATGATCAGCATTATTTTTTTTTGCCATTCCATGTAATGAACTGTTTGTAGTTGTAAATATAGAATATTTCATTTTCATTTATTTCTTCGGCATATTTCTATCAACTGAAACCTGTTGGAATCGAAAAAATGAGATTGAAGGTTGATAAGCGCGAATGAGCTGTGAAGGAATACAATAATTCATAGTGTATAAACTCTTCAAGATCGTTCATTGGATATCTGCTTCGATGAGTTCTGTCACCCATTTTATATAAAGAAATGTTCGTGGTTGTAAATATACATATAATCTTGTATTTTTTTTTTCATTTCTTCGGCATATTTCAATCAACTGAAACCTGTTAGAATCGAAAAATTGAGATTGGAGTTTGATAAGTTCGAATGAGAAACTGGTAGAGCTGTAAAATATATTCTTGAGAAGGAATACAATAATTATATTGATGCCGTGAAATATCTATAGAAATATTCAAATGGAAGAAACGAGCATGATATTTATCGAAAATTAATAGAAACTGAATAAAGAATAAAATTGAATCGAACTGGCCGATACTTGATGAAAATCCATATACTTAACAGAAAATATCAGTTTTCTGTAAGATTCTCGCTAACATACTCAACATTAGTGAGAATCGTTTTGGTATATTTTCATTCATCAAAAAAGTTGGAGTTTTGTTCCACCCATCTGGAACTTCTGGTAATAAAATCGACATTTTTTGTTTTTATAGCTTTTGATAATTTATTTTTTTATTCTTTATTCGTTCAATATTCCAGAGCATGAAAACCGAATCTATATTCAAAGTCAAGGAATGATGTTTCTATTCCCACCTACTTCTCATTCACTCAAACCAATTTCTTAAATTTATATATTCTATCTCATGCCTTTTTTGGCAATTTTTATCGCTGTAGGTTGGATCCAAAATCGTAAAATATTTTTGCTCTCATAAAATTTCTTGGAGAATTCATTTGTTATAAGCAATATGAAGCAAATTCAAAGAGGTTATTTTTCATTATAAAGCAGTTAGTTTCGTCTGCCATCAGAATTACTTCTGAACTTGCTAAATTGAAAATTCTTCGAATCCTCCGTCTACTGTCTACCTATACCATAACTAGATAATGAGCAATTTGGCAAACTTTCTATTTAACCTATTTTCAAAGCAGAACTATTCAGGTAAGCAGTAAACAAAAGTATCATTATTGGAAAAGTATTCGGGGAAGTGTTTCACTCCTTCTTTGATACGAGGTATAGCTCAAAGGTAGCTCAATTGATATCCATTCAATTTTTTCATCAAATATGCCCATCGCCATTAGTGATATAATTATGAATATCGAAATAGGATTAAAAACGAGTGTTCCACGAAGGATTTGGAGAGATTATTGGAATGTACAGTGTGCCTCACCTCAACTCTGTAGGTACACCCATGTATCTTTTTGTTTGAAGCTTGAAGATATATTCAGAACCTTTTTTCATTATTACAAGATTCGAAAAATGTACCAAACAATAAAATAAATTGCATATCTTTCGATCTGATCATAGCTAACTTCCACAAAAAGTAACACGAGATTGGAAATAACATATGGACATTTTTTCATCAGAAAATTCAATTACACCCATCAAGGCCACTTCTGTATACATTTTGTCTAAATGGTTCGTTTCTCTTTGAAATCCTATTATATGTGAAACAACTATTGAAACTAAAAATTTCAATCTTTCATTTGTCTCCTACTTTCACTTATCCTTCCCTCATAACTCGCCGAATTTCACCTGTAATTTGGATGGGAATGTATTTTGTTTTTTCTATGACATGGCCACTATTTTTCAATACTTTCCATCATATTAACTTTTTTTTTTTCGATTTGCATTTCAGGGCTACAATGAGAAATAAACAGCAAAGATTTTTATTTTATTTATTATTCGAAGACTTATAAATAAAATAAAAAATTTGGAGGCTTTCAGGGCGCAAATAGTTTTTATGAGGTAAAAATTTGATTTGGTTTATATTTGAACGGACATGGTGATTACATTTTTATCAATCGAAATTCAATCAAACCCATATTTCGAATATTATCCGTTTCAAAAATGGAAAACAAAATATTTAATTCAAAAGCAATTCGGTTCATATTATGTTTTTGCCGTATTCGAATGTAGATTTTTTTAAGTCGTTGGATCTCCTAGTGAAATATATCCAACTTTTTCAAAGAAAAGGAATATTTTCATCTAGGAAGTTGTTTGGGATGTTCCTAAATTGCAATTTTTACGTTGAATGTAATTTCAAACAGTAATGATATACAGGATGTATCACTTCAACTCCATCTCCATAATCTTCAAAATGTTTTTTAATACTGTAGTTTTGATGTTGACTGATCATTTTCAAAACAAAATTGTCTTTCTTCAATCGATTTTTTGCCAATTGTGGAAAAATTATATACAGGTCGTTCCAACGAAAACTTAACCCCCTATGAGTCAGAACGGACGTGTAAATCGGAAATTTTTAAGAACACGTCTATTTTGATTTCTAGGGGGACTAATTTTTATATAGAAATCATGCCCGAAACTTCGCTCCCTTGCGGACAGCAGCTACCCCTATATTTTTTCAATCGCATGAAGCGTCGATTAATACATCATTTGACAGATCTTCCATCCCTTTATTACCTTGGTGAGTATTTCCGAAATTAGTTCATTCATTTTAGAAAATTCAAGTGTTGAAATTAAAAAAAACGGAAAGGGCCCTGTACTTACTTTTATGAAGGAAATCTACATTAAAATATCAATGGGAACAAAATCAAAGAATAAATCGCTCAAAATGACCTCACCCTCAACTCCAGGTGTCCCCACCGAAAAAAAAACCAACGGTGTGAGATCAGGTGATCCAGCTGAACCCAGACATCTTGAATAATGTAAGGGATGCTCTCGAAATTGGACTGTTTTATTGTATGGAACTAGGTGGAGGTCATTGTGAGCAATTTATTCGCTGATTTTGTTCCTATTTTTTGTTGTTGTTGATTTCCTTAATAAAAGAAACCACAGCGCATTTTCTGTTCTTTCTTTGATAACAAGTTCAATATTCAATTTCTCACAAACGAATGAACCAATTTTCAAAATGAATACAGAAGTAATAGAAGGATGAAAGTCCTTCCGAGTGATGTATCACTCGACCCCCAATGCAATTGAAAAAATATGGGGGGGGGGACTGCTGAACACAAGGAAGTAAAGTTTCATGTATGATTTTCATATAGAAATTAGCCTTTTAGATATAGAATTGACGTGTTCTTCGAAATTTTCGTTGATGAATAACAGGGGGAGAGGGCAAGTTTTTGTTGGAACGCCCTGAATAATATGATTCATTTTCTGAGATAATATTTAGTCATAATTTCTGCTATCGATTCAATTGATAACTCCACTGATTGTGAGGAAACTGACCTGAAGAATATAATTAAATATTCTTTCATTACTTCTATTACATATCAGATACTTTTTACTTTCATTAGGCGCGCGTTTTCTCAACATTTCTCAAAAACAGCGTCGGAGATGATTATAATTATCTGATTCTGAAGTATCATCGGAGATTTGAATAATATTCTAGATATGGATGTATGAGAAGAAAACCGTTTTCAAATGATTTTCAACTGATAAAAATGCCCAATATGGTTTTCAGCAAATTATGTCGATTTAAGATTCCAATAGCTATGATTTGTTCGAAATGGCGATTTTTTTATTAGCGAGTACCTCTTTGGAGACTGTGCATAATGAAAAATACCGTTTTTCAATTTCGCAAAAAAAGATACGGAGAATCTTCGAACTATGTTACCTATGTCTGAAAAATATTCACTATAAATTTCTTTCTTTCTCCACTTCTCTTTCCCCTGAGAGTACAAAAATTTTATTTTCTCGTTTCTTTCCCGAAATTCAGATCTCAAAAAATATTGAACAAACTCACGTATACACAAGACGGTGGTCTTCGAAATAATAATTTTTAGCCCCCGGACCCTCCATGAAGACCTTCAGAAAAAAGTTTCAAATGTTGAATTCGAAAAAAATTGTAGAAAATGCATAGTAAATTTCAACGAAAAATTTCCAGGAACAAAAATTGTTTCAATTGCAAACTTTTCACGGTGAATTTTGCAAATGTAGCTAAGAGTATTTTCATACCGTGCCAAAATTCAAGTGATGTTTTTTGAGGTCATTTTGTGCTGAAAAATAATAGTCAGCTGTTTCAAAGAAACTGAATTATACTTCACTCACGCATATGGACCATATAAAAATAGTTGAAATATAAAATTATTTCATAACGAATGAAATATATACAGTACAGTAGTTTGATTCAGCTTCCCAAGGCAATGAGCACACCAGGATATATATATATATATATATATATATATATATATATATATATATATATACTTGTTATCGGTTATAATTGCACGAGTGTATACAAATTACCGATAATTTTGCAAGAAAGCGTGATATCTAAAAATTGCAAGTTTATTTTCATATTTTGGTGAAAGTGCCCGAGTCCGAAGGACCAGGGCTCTTTTACAAAATATGAAAATAACCGAATGCAATTTGTATATGATATCACGCTTGAATGCAAAATTATCTGGTCATTTTTATCCACGAATGTTATTCATTGGAATATTTCACGAATGAAGAAATTCTCAAGGAAATGTTATTATTTGGTCATTTATACTTTCCTCTATAGATTGTATGGAGTACTCACCTAAACGCGAAATGTTTTTCTATTTTTGAAGTCTATCTGACATTTATTTGTGTTGTTTACTGACGTCTAGCGATACGGTTCCAAATGTGTTGTTATGGTGACTTGATACAATGCAATTACCGCTGTAAGTTTTCGATAATTGCAATGCTCTCATGGGACATTTTATATATATGCGGGAAATATTCGATGTAGTAAGAGTAGTATAGATTTTTTCAATTGGACATTTATTCGAATGCAATCAATTGGAGTAGAGATCAATTCATAATCGGTGAATTCTATCCATTAAAAAAAAACTGAATTGTGAATTTTTTTTTGAGTAATTGTGATTGATTTTTTGAATTCGATTCATAACGATGAAATGAAAGTAATCAGCGAATCAGAATTAAACAATTATTGATAGAAAACAATCAGAATAGAAGATTATTTTAGGCACAACACTCGTGAATTTGAAATGATAAGAATGAAAATCTTACCAATCGAAATGTCGTTTGAGTAAACTCAACTCAAAACTTGATTCAATATTTTCTTATTATAATTTTTTTTTCATTTATATTGTTCTTTCCTTGTATATATTCGATTTTTATTTCCTCTTCTGTCTTTATGTTACTTTATTGATTCCTTTTTGAGCAATTACTGTTATTGGCAGATTTTTCAGATACATTTTTTATAGTTCATTTATCTAATCTGCAATAAAATTTGCTGCTAGGTGTTTCGTATAGAAACTAGAGTGCGCCTATTACAACTCAAAATAGTTTTATCGTGAGATCGTCAAAAATATTTTGGGGCATACCGTTTATGTATACATCAGAACAGTCCAACGAACTCTTATTCCGGTACCACGCGGAGCGTTGATTTTATTGCATTTGGTGATTGGTTTATTCTTACCGTATTCCCTCTTTCAGAGACATACTTCAAAAAAAACTATTTCGAGAAATCTGAAAAAGATGCGATATTGTAACAGAATATAGATTTACCTAAGTGAATTATTCAAAGAAAGATGTAAATTCAATTATCATCAATAATTTTTTTTTGTTTTTCACTTCGGCCATCCCATTCAATTATTTTCTGTTATATTCTAGATCTATTTTAGCATATATAATTGAATTTTCATTGATTATTTTATTTCTACCATTCAATCAAACGAAGAGAGATCAACACCCTGGTATTTATGTATGATTGTTATCATATGTTTATACGGAGACCATTGTGATTTTGATATAGATCCCTGGCTTCAAATTTCACAATTTCATTGAAATGTATGAGGCTGAAAAGGATGTGCCGATGAATAAAACAAAAGTTATCAAACCATCCCAACAATTTTTTTATTCAGTTATTTTATCGCATCATTTCGTAACAATCATTTTCATTATGCAATAACTGGTGAAGAAGCAATGTCTTTTTTCGTAATCTGGTAGTCAACTTGAGTTCCATCCTGAACGATTTGTACTTTCGCTGTTCCATCGAGAACTCCTGTTTTGATGGATGGCTTCATTTCCTCTCTGAAAATATAGGGTGGAATTAAAACGGAATGTTGAATGAATGTATTCTCTCTCTTTTTTTTTCTCTCTCTCTCTCTCTCTCTCTCTCTATATATATATATATATATATATATATATATATATATATATATATATATATATATATATATATATATATATATATATATATATATATATACATGTATATATATATATTTCTGGATTTTTCAAAAAAAGATATTCGGCAGAATTCAAAAAAATCACTCTTATGACTTCTCAGTTGTTAAAAAGTCCTAGTAATATTCAAAATCAACTATATAGTGAATATTCTTACTTGACGATCCTGAATCCCTTATCATCGGCTTCGTAATAAACCATTCTGTTCACATGGCCATCGTCATATCCGTACTGACCGACTACTTTGAGTCCTCTTCTGACTTCAGACCTGCTCAGGAAGGATCCTTTAATGTTGTCGTCTTCATAGGTAGAGAATTCATAGTGGGCAGCTTCTGCTTGTTTCTTGCGTTGCTCTGGAGTGAGTGGGTCCGGAACGGGAACGTACTTAGCCCTTGGTGCAGTAGCAATCCTGACATTACCCCACTTCTGAACCGATAAGTTTTCTTGAGGTTGGGGTGTGAGTTGAACGTAGCTATTGGGCAATGATAAGAGTGGCCACTCAGAGCTTGAAACTGCTGGCTGGGGTTGGGGGTAGACTTGAGTGTTGGTACTTGGTGGTACGGACCACTGTGGGAAAGTGGAACCCACTATTGGTTGAGTCTGAGGCTGAAGCTGAGGTTGGGTCTGATATTGCGGTTGTGCGACTGTATAAGATGGTTGGTTTTGAGTTGTGAACACTTGATTCTGTGGTTGAAATACAGTTTGAGGCTGAGCTTGAACGAAACTGGTTTCCTGGGCTGGCAGAGGCTGAGGTTGTTGAACCACAGTCTGAATCGGTGGATTCTGTGGAGCTACCACTGTTGTAAAGGGAGGTTGGGTTACTGGAGCCACCACATATGTCGGCTGCGCTGTTGGTTGTTCCTGAACTTGACTTGTGATAACCACAGGTTGTTGTGGCTGGGCTACTGTTTGAGGTTGCACAACGGGAAATGGTGCTCTGCTTTCTAAACTTGCTGGATTCTGGGATGCTGGTACTATTACTGGAACAGTAGCTTCTGGTTGAACTTGGGGTTGTACTTGAACTGCTGCGTTCTGCTGAGATGAAGTGTCTGTCTGCACGGCTGAAACGACAGTAGGGGAAGTCTGAGCGGGTACTATCAGAACTGACGACGGTTGTGTTACTGCATCCACAGCTTCTGGCTGGGATTGAACTAGGACCGGTGCTGATTGCTCCACTGAAGCAACAGTTTGCGTACTGGGTGGATTCTGGGGAACCGTTACAATTGCCACCGATGGTTGAGTGACTGATACCACCTCTTGAGTTTGAACTTGTTCTGTAGGCTTATTCTGAAACAATAAAAATGCCTTTACAAAAATGTTCCGAAAATTGCATTCGCTATAATAGAGTTCCAATCAAATTGGGGCATTTCCAACCACATTGAGATTAAACTATCAGGTCAGCATAATACTGATATTATTTGTTTGTGATTATATATTCTTCTCAACACTCGGCTACGACCTTCTCGAAAACAGAATGGAAAATATTCTTGTCATGCTTGAAAAATGATAAACATGGTCAGAAAGTTCCTGAAAAATTATAATTCGAAATCTTGATGTAAAAAAACATTCAATACATAAAATTGACTGATTAAGTATTGTATAGAATTAGTAGTAAGGACGTACGAGTAGTCACTGCTGTTTGTGACAGCTGGCTTGAAGATGACCTGCATTATCGGCACGGGAAAATGGCGACATTAATGTATCTTGTATAGCTTGTGTATTATATTTAATATATCAGTTACTCAATGAATAAGGAATTTGTTGGGGTTCGAATAATACTTGTTTGGTATAAATAGTACAAGTATATTCCTTAGTTAAATTACCAGAACTGTTATGGGCTCATGCCTGTTTGTATCTTTGTGGCCAATAAATGAATAAATAAAACATTTTTTTGGTTTTGCTTTCTATATGTTCTAGATTGTTTCAGTGTTAGTGATAATTCCGAAAATTATCATGATCGATTAGCCCATAACAGTTATCTGAGGGGTCAAATAGCCCACCATCATTCTTGTTCAGAACTATGCTGCTATATGAAACAATTTTTAGTAGGTACTACACCGTTGGTTTTCAGCGGTACTAGAGAGTATATACATACAGCTACAAGAGCTGTTAAAAAAAATTACAGGAAAACATTGTTTTTTTTTAGAAGAATTACAAATATGACATATAATCCAGTCCATCATATTTTACGACATTTGGATTTTCGTCATTAGTTTTTCATGATCTATTGAAGAAAGGTGCATGAGAAAATTTGATAGTCATCTATCTGTGGAAATTATGAACGTAGTTGTTCTCTGACTTGTATAGAATTCACTTCAGGAAAAAATTATGGTCAGAACTATTTTATTTAGTACTCTAGGATGTTTTCTCAACTGGAATGAGGATTTTTTATTTTGATTTTTCAGAATGATAGGGCATTACAGAGAAAAAGCAATTATACGTGAAGATGTTTAGAACTGTTCTCTTCAGTACTTGACCTAGGATGTTGTCGAGGAATTTTTATTTTGTTGATTCTTCGGAATGATAGGGCATTACAGAGAAAAGTGAATCATACGCGGAAATGGTTCTTTTGGATGAAAATTGCAAGGAGTTTGGATTGAAGAAATTACTATAAAACATATGGTTTCATCTAGGAATAGTTGATGAGTGTTTTAGCATGTCCTGGACCATTTTGACTTATAAGTTCAGCTGTAAACTACTAGTAACTAGATGAATATAATACTATGCTGTTATGATATAATAAAACGATTGCAATTTGATACTCAAATAGTATCATAGTCAATGAACGATAGCAATGTGTATCGATTTATATTGATGTAATATCCATACTCTCAAATGTGTTTGACTAGTTAGCTGCATTTTTTGTTTCACCAACTTCATTTCAATTCCACTTTCTTCAGATATCATTTTATAAAATTCTGAACATGTTTGATTAAAATTACACAATGTACTCGTACATATAATATTCGCATATGTCTCTAGTTCGTTTCTCTCCTTCGTCCACTGCGAATTTATCAAAGAGAAAACTCTTTTAATGTTAGCGTTATGAATTGTGATTGCAAAGTAGTATGCAGCTAACTTCAGGAGTTCAAAATGGATTTATTCATTACCGAAAGATTCAAAATAAACTGTTCACTTTTTATGTGCTAGCAAGTTTTGGAAGTCAGAGTTCCTCTTTATTTAATAAAAATTTGGTCAAATTTCAACATCGATCAGAAAGTTTATTGTCGTTTGTTGGCGCGGAGCAGACCGAAAAACCTACGTAAGCCGGACAAAAATGTTTGGCCGAACAGGACCGGAAGACTAACATGTTCAGCTAAAGCCGGACAGTTGGCAACCCTATTCATACACAGAATACCAAAGTAAAAATGTCGTTAATGGACGCTGCCCCTGATTAGCATCGTGACAAGTTACTTAAAGTATAAGATGAATTGAATGTAAAAGTTTGGTCTATGAACCAGGCATGAGTTGAAGTGATTTATGATTGAAAACTCACCAGTGCATTTTGTTGTTGTAAGAACTGCGCGAAAGCTGCCATCATGTTCGGGTCGTTCAGTAAAGCAGATATGTCTCCGGGCTTCGTTGACGTCGCATTCTCGGGCTCCAGAGGTTGGCAGTAAACCGAGAATATACCCAGGGCGACAAAAATCAAACAACTCAGACGAGACATTTTTGTGAACTGATGGTTGTTCTCTCATGCCCGTTCATATTTATAATCACCCTAAGGAGTAATTAGTTACCTGGAGCTAATGAATCGATATCCTGACATCATATCTTTTCGTGCCTACCGATTTCACCTGGCAAACTCATTTACAAAAGGCGCCATAGTAATTACCGATAATTCATAATGCATTGCCTTGTAGTTCAATGAAATTGCAAAAAGTTGACTCGATCGAAATCGGAAGAATCTGTGAAGGTGGCATCTCAAACTTTGATTGAACCATTTGTACCGTAATCTGAGGATTGAGTCCCGAGTTCACAAAAAACTGAGGTAGCGTATAGAAATTCTTCCAGTATTTGAATTTCATGTTTTTTATTCTTCGTGAAATATCCGTCTTACAGTTGACAGTCGAAGTGGAACGGCCAAAAAATGGCCGGTGGCCCTATCAAAACATGCTTTATGACTTTTTGTGTACAATCTGGTTCCGATGTTATGCATGTCATTGGACGTTGGAGAATTGAATTTCTATCATCATAGTTAGGGCTTCGAAGTTTCTATTGAATTTGATTCATTTCAGGACGACATACTCAGGTATATATATATATATATATATATATATATATATATATATATATATATATATATATATATATATATACTCACCAAAACCGATTCCCCACTCCTCATATATATATATATATATATATATATATATATATATATATATATAAATATATATATATATATATATATATATATATATATATATATAATATATATATATATATATAAAAATATAACATTTTAGAAGGAAAGGGCATTCCAGTCGGAATGAGATAAATGGTTTTGGTCAAATTTTGAATTCTTCAAATTCTTACAAAAAAACTAAAAAAATCATCTCAAAATTTCAAAATGTACCTGGGGTACTCAGTCAGTTTTTTCAATTCGTCACTTCTCCGCTCTAATGTCATCTGAAATCATTTATGTTGTATGCATTAGACCTATTGCTCTGCCAACAAAACAACATTCACATTTATCATTTTTTATAAGTACGAGACCTGCAGAAAATATCGGCCAGAAATCATTTCAGTGATTTTTTTTCAGAAAGAAGATTATACTGAGAATCCTGTCTTCGAACTTTTTAGATTTTATAAAAATTATTTCTTAACAAATTATTTCATCAGTGATATTTGAGAGTAAAAAGTTATTCAAAGTATGATCTTTCCAAACTTCAATAATTTTTCACATTTAAACGGTTCTTCATAAACGGCTGAATTAACTCTGACCCTCATTGAATGAAAGGTTTTTTTTTTCATCGAAAAAGCTTCAAGTTTTGTATATTTCAAAAAACCCTCCAACAGCAAAATCAAGGAAGAATTATTGTCATTGTTGTTGGAACAGAAATAACTTTTTTGTCTATGTACAAACACTACTCTCCTGTCCAAATGGCGCGTTGAGCATTCAGTTACATGTAAGTCCTTTTTTAAAGTCAATGCAAAAATAATACAAAACTTTCAAGTAACATCAATTGATCAGCAAATGCATTTTACATTATTCATATAAGTTCAATTCTTCTACGAAAAGAAAGAAACAATCTGTCTGATACAGCTATTCCTCTATCATTATGATGCTTCATGTGCTGAATCACATAGGAGTCACATTTTCTTGTCCAATTTGTAACCAAGCACACGAAACTTGAATCAAACGTAAATTATTTATAGGATATTTTTACACAAATATCGGTTCGCTCATAGAAAACCAAATCTCCCGTGAGCTCTTCAGTTGGTATATTATGTGGATAAATTATGGAACTTCCTTAGTGGATAGGCCAAAAAATTTTGAAAAAAGTCAATTTCAAGACATTCGTCCACATGACTACTTCACCGAGCCGATTTTTATGAAAATTTGGATTGAGGTTTTACTCACCAGCTATTTAAAAGTCTACCCTGTTCCGGGGGTTGCTTTTGTCCTGGGCGTGGATCGATGATTTGACTAGTTCTAAGTAACTTTTGTTTCCCGAAGTTTTTTTGACATATTCGTGGGTAAAATTGTCGGTTTTCAGGCAAAAAACACGTTTTCAGTTTTTGAAGAGAGCAAAATTATAGCTCTTAAAAAAAACAAAAGAATTATTGCCTGTTGAACGGTGATTGGTATTTTCAAAGGCCGAAATGAAAAGTTTTTACGTACAATGAACAAAAAACAATGCATTTTCCGGGTAAAACTCATAGAGTTTTTTTTAAATACCTTAATTTTTTTTTATAAAAGTTCCTAGCATCAAAACTAAGCGAGATATGAAGAGAATCATGTCGATTCCTGTCTTTTCGTTGGAAAAAAAAGATGAATATCTCACCCTCTTTTCCACCCCATACAGAAAAATCATTGCCACTTTATAATTCACTTTATCAATGTTCTCATGAGACGTTCTGAGTGCTTGACCAGTTAAAAGTACTTATTTTTGAAAAAAAACTTGAGCTTGAAGAGAGAAAATCGTTTTCATAATTTAGTGAAAAATCGCTTTTTCTTCATAATAACTGCCTTAGTTCTTCAGCAATCAAGTCCCTCGAAGAAGCATTCTGTAGGATTTTTTAGGGGCTATATATTGGCTCATCTGAATAATTTTTTTTTCAGATCTTATTTTTAAAATGGTTCATGGTAAAAGGGCTCAAAAAAGGTACGCGAACACTCGCAAGCTTCAACTGGCCATATCTTACTCTTTTCATCCTATAAAAAAAAATCAGAAATAAAAACTACAACTTTGTACTTTACAAAATTTTGCGTGCCATTGATAGTTTTGAGTTATTCTGAAGAAAAGGCGTTTTTTCGCTTGATTACGAAAAAGATTTTCTCTCTAAAAGCTCAATTTTTTCAAAAATAAGTACACTCCCCTGGTCAAACACTCGGATCTTGAATAAGGTGAATTGTGAAGTGGCAACAATTTTTTTCGAATGGATAGAAGGGAGGGTGAGATTTTCACCATTTCTTCCAAGGAAAAAATAGGAATCGACATATTCTACCTCAATTAGTTCTGATGCTAGGAACTATTATGAAAGACAAAAATGAAGGTGTTTTAAAGGACCTTTTGAAAGGTTCTATGAGTTTTCCCGAGTAATTCATTGGGTTTTTGATTATCGTACGTAGGTTTTGGCGTTTGAAAATACCGATTGATTTTCAACAAGCAATAATTCCGTTTTTATCGTATTTGTACACAATTTCCTTCTTTTTCTTCATGAGTTATAATTTGCCCTCTACAGGTTTTTCGAATGAATGCGTATTTTTTCAGTTATTCGCGAAAAAGAATCTAAAAACTTTTTTCTTTCTGAAAACCGACAATTTAACTCGCGAATAAGTCGAAAAGTATTGCTTTTCAGAAAAAATTCATGAAATAAAAGATGCTTGGAATTAGTCAATTTATTGATTTTCGCACTCATTTTCTAGAAAAGTTTTTCGCCCCCTAGAAGGGGTGGCATTCACCCCCAAGAATAAAACTACCCCTGGTGCAGGGTAGAGTTCGAAATAGATGGTAAGTAGAGGAAAATATACAGCTTACACTTTCTTTATCGTCATTGAATGCTTTATCGGTGATGATATTGAGGAACATGATTGTTTCTGTGGAGAGAAACTTTCTAGGATATGATTGTTTAGCGCAGATTAGCTCAAAATTGACTTCTCGTAAATGTTTAGTGTATCTAGTGGAGAAGTTCTATAATTCATCCATATAATAGTTATAATAATATCTCTATTCCCTCTTAAATTTTGAAGAGTACAGTGTTACTCTTTCTTACAATCCTTCCAGAAATCAAAAAAATGATATAGCAGATGAATATAGAACCATGATACCTTCAAGAATCTGCCAAAGTACTTCGGAGAAAGGCTTATAACCTGCCCACGAATATGCCCACTGATGAGCTCGAAGGATAGTTTTTTCTGAACGGAACAAGCTCATCTGGGTTTCAGTCTTCATGTTTTTTCTGATGAATGAAAATATATTATTCGTATTGAATATTCGAAGTACGAGGGTATATTCTTAAACGTTTCATAGTTTCATATTCATCTGATCTACTTCATCATTGTATTTTGAGACTCAAAAACTCTTTTTCTTGATTATGGAATTCTTCAGATTGAGTCATCATGTCATAAAGTTTTCGAATTGAGTCTCGGATGTTTCTTTTCAACTTTCAAGTCTCGTACACAATTTGTCTAGATGATTTTACCGAGGTATCGCTTGTATCTGGAGGTACATTATGTTTAATTGTTTCGAAAAATGATTTCGATCACGTTCTTGCGCATTGCGCCAGTCTTGTCTAGGATTATGGCAAATATCATCTTCGAAATCATGAATTATATATATTTATATATATTCGTGGCTGAAAATTGCATGGTATCTAATAATCTGTTATAAAAATATGAACATGGAGTGACAACACGATAGGACCATAAGGACGGCTAGCAGTCTTGATTTTTTCATCGAAATGTAGTTGACGGGTCCGCGAATACTCATGCTGCTCCTGAGGTATGGCGTAGGGAGTTAGTAACAATCATTCTTTACTTGGTGAGACCTTCGAAAGAAGTCGATGGCGTTTGGTATATAATACCATAATCCACTACTACTATATACGTGTAGTCATATCCTACGAATGTTATTTATTTAATTCAAGTTTCGTGCTTGTGATACAAATTGATCAACGAAAAGTGATTTGCTGTATAGTAGTTTTCACAATAAATGGTATTGACTGAAGGATTATAATAAAACCAATTAGACCCTTAAGTTGTAAAATCCGAGATGCACATCATAAATGTAAAAGGACCGGATTCAGGTAATTTTGTTTCTCAGAGAGGGATTGTAGAGGATTACAGCTTACACTTCTTGTTCATTTTAGTCTTTGTATTTCATTGGAAGTGTTCACTTGTGTTACGGCGTGCAATAATTTTATAACATTTTTTTGTTATTAATAGCAAAGATTTTATACCCCAACGTACAGAATAGGCAGTATGTGGCGTCCGTGGATAAAAAGTAATAGTGCTTCTTCCAGTGGCTCGTTAAAGAAGAATCACTTATCTTGTGACGCTAAAATCATTTTAAGAAATGTGTATAGTTCCTTACTTCAGCAAGGATATAACGCAGGTGCTTCAGCAAAAGTAACCAGTAATTTGACGAAGGTGCCTCTTACTTCAGTTAGACGAATTGTTGAAGATTCCATGGAATCAAGAAAAAAGCGTGAAGATTCCGGTGTCACAAAAAGTCTAGACAACTGGGAAAAAGATTTGATAAGGCGAAAAATCTAAACTATGTACGATGAGCAGCGTGTCCCTACAATCAAAAGTCTGAAACAGCGGCTCATCAATGACGAAACTCACATCAACTGTGGCCTCACTACTCTTTGGCGAGTTCTGTCTGCAATGGGCTTCAAATATCGCAAAATTGACAAGAGACAAGTAATAATGGAATCCACACGTCTAATAAACTGGCGTTCTTAATATATAACGTCAATAAGAAAATACCGGTCTGAAAATCGGCCAATACTCTACCTCGACGAGACGTGGTTTGACACGCATGACACCCCTTCCAAAGGATGGTCTGATTCCTCTGATGAGTGTAAAACAAAAGCTCCATCAAATAAAGGGAAGAGAATCACAATATTACACGCAGGATCAGAAAATGGTTGGATCCCAAACGCTATGTGGCTTTCTGCCAAAAATATTAAGGACTCTTGTGTTGATTATCACGAAGATACGACAGCAGAGCTTTTTGAAGATTGGTTTATAAATTGTCTGTAATTTTTAAACAACACAAAATTAATTAGGAACTGTATGAATGACATTCCTACCGAGAGTTACAAAAGTTCTGTTAGTCATGTTATAAATGTTGAAAACTCGTACCTTTCTGTAAAATCAATTGCGCCAATTATAATTAATTTAGATGAGGATAGCGATAGCGACACTGAACTAAATATAGAATAGAATTGTAACATTTAAATAAATTACTTGTATATCTCCTACATTATGCAAAATTCAAATTTCTTAAGTTCGACCCTGTAGCACATTTGCATCTTTTACCAGATGATTTTCTACACAATGGGATTAATTCGGGTTGTTTATTGCAGTTAATAAGCCAATACTATTTACTGTGAAAAATACTATATGCGCAGGGATATATCTGTTTCAGATAAACTTTTCCTTTGTGTGAATGAAGACAACGTCTACGTATGATATGAACATATTAACGAAGGGTGTTTGCAAATTATTTGATGTAACAACGTTTATAAAAATTTTGTCTATTTGCGTTCATTTGATAAAAAACAAAACAAATATCCCTCCATCAAAACTTCCTTCTCTTCACAAGAATCGTTATGTTTCTATGAGTCATTTTTTTACTAAAATGTTTATACCAAACAAACGTACTGTGATCAAATGGATACATTCATGGGATATTCTATCACAGCGGCGTTTTATCTCCGTTTGAGTTATGTTGAAGTATTGTTTCTTCCATTTCGTGATTGAATTAAGCGTCTGTGACAAATATACACATCAAGGGAAAGTGTTTACTAATGTTTTTATGTTCACTTCTTTAATCTTTGTTCAATTCGAAGAGGAAGAATAGGAAAAAACTGCCTCAATGCAGTTTGAATATATTATTCAGAAATGAGAATTTATTTTTCTGTAGCGTTCGTGGTATAAGGTATAACACCCATGAATCTAATATAAGTAAATGAGTGGGTATTTAACTTCTTTCTAATTCAAATAATCTGTCATTGAGTTATAACATTTCCCAATAAAAAAGTTGCTCTCAAGCTGAAAATGAGTCTTCAATAGTTTTTTAATTGCATTCATTTTCTTTATTCTCATAGATAATTGAATGTATCCATTAAAATAGAAGAAACTTGTTCTTGAAAATTTATGAATGCTTTGAATGTTTCATTTGGATAAATGCACAAGTAATCAATGTGCTCTTTAAAATTCAATTCACTTTCTGATTGTTCGTCTGTAATTTTGTTATCGGCTTGGTCATCAATGAATACAAACTGATTTTTGAATTCCGTTAATCGAATTCATTGTGCTTATTGATAGATGCCGAATTGAGGATATTATTTATAACATAATATTTCACACCAAGATAAAAAATCTACTCTACTTTTATGATGACGTTACACCATATATTCTAGAGATCCTAGAGATGTGTGAATCGTGAAATAGGATACAGATTTTGATCTCATATTCTAATTCACTTCATTCTCACAGCAGAATCAATACAAACGAAGGCTCTTCCCATCAGGACCCTTTGGATTAATGAGAATTTTTGTCAATATCCAGATCGAAATGAAATGTTGTGTCCAGTGTATTATTCATATCAAGAATGAAATGAATTGCAATATCTTGAGTTATTTTTATTTTCTAATAATCTTACAAAAATTTCTACCAACAACCGCCATTCCCATATTTTTCTTATATATAAAGGGCTATGACAAATATTAAAAGCATGAACTACGATAACTGTCATACATCTTACCCTTTCCTAATTTCAAAATGAGATGAAACATTTTCATTAATCAGTATGACTAAAATGAAAATCTAACTGGAGCTCAAACTAATCTACCTGATCTAGTGATATAAGGTTAATTTGAAACAGATATAGGTTCCTCAATGCTTTGATCAGTAGACACGTCAGACTTAATTCTGGGAGAAATATGTGACGGTGAATATGAAGTATTCAACACTCCGCTAGTGTTATCTGAAGAAGGCTGAGAATCAGGAATATTGTTAGGAGAGCTATCCTTCAAACTACCAGTAGAAGTTGAATAATCATTTGGCGTTGAAAATTCATTTGATGACTCTTTCAAATCTATTCTGTTTCTTCGTACTAAGTTTTTACCATTAAATACCCTATATGACCTAACGTTTTGACTATTTTTCCAGGTTCCCAAACATTTTTGATATGATTATAAACAGTTACGTTAGAATGTGGTCTCAAAGGTTTCATATCTTTTGCCGATTTGTTATAATATTCTTGACTAATTTTTTGTTTCTCAAGAAGCTTCTGTTGAACATTTTCACAAATCGATGGTTTAAGTAGATGAGATGATGATGGAATTTCAGTTTTACACAAACGGTTCATTAATAATTGGGATGGAGTATAAAGGTACGCGTCCATAGGTATGCATCGTGCGGATCGTATGAAACGGATCGATTTGTGGTAGTGCGTCCACTGTATCCGTAGCGATCGGATTGCCGATGCTACGGTCGGCTTTTAAAGGTAAGCGTCCATAGGTACGCATCGTACGGATCGTATAAAACGGATCGATTTGTGGTAGTGCGTCCACTGTATCCGTAGCGATCGGATTGCTGATGCGACGGTCGGCTTTTAAGTAACATTTGCATTTTCGTAGTGAGTGGACGATCGGAAACATTACAGTGTGTAAAGTTTCCGATCATGGAAAGTGATGAAGAACTTGTCATTATTGCTTTGTTATTAGATGAAGAAGAAAGGAGGGGAAATAAGAGAAGACATAGATTGTGGATACATGACATATTCAAAAAAAGATCACAATTTGGAGAATATCATACACTATTCACTGATTTGCTCCATGACATGCGTAATAACAAATATAATTAAAGCACGTGTGTGTACTTGGTGTCGAAATGTAACATGTAATGTGAGGCGACCAGTGACTACCTATTGTGACATGCGTCCACTTATCGGCAATCCGCATGTTGTCATCCGCACCAGTCGGAAAAGTTGCCCCTTCGATAAATTTCATCGGCATTACCAACGGACCGATACGTGCGATCCGTCCGCTGCCGGTCAGTGGACGCATATGTATAACTTACGTTACTAATAATTCTAAAATCCGTTTCGTACGATCCATACGATACGTACGATGCGTACCTATGGACGCTTACCTTAAGTAACATGCGCATTTTCGTTGTGAGTGGACGATCGGAAACATTACAGTGTGTAATGTTTCCGATCATGGAAAGTGATGAAGAACTTGTCATTATTGCTTTGTTAATAGATGAAGAAGGAAGGAGGGGAAATAAGATTTGACGTAGAATCTGGATACATGACATATTCAAAATATTTGAAGAATATCATACACTATTCACTGATTTGCTCCGTGATATGCGTAATAACAATTATAATTTAAGCACGTGTGTGTACTTAGTGTCGAAATGTAACAAAATTCAAATGATCTGTGAGGCGACCAGTGACTACCTATTGTGGCATGCGTCCACTTATCGGCAATCCGCATGACGTCATCCGCACCAGTCGGAAAAGTTGCCCCTTCGATCAATTTCATCGGCATTACCGACGGACCGATACGTGCGATCCGTCCGCTGCCGGTCAGTGGACGCATGTGTATAACTTACTATACTAATAATTCTAAAATCCGTTTCATACGATCCGTACGCATCGTAGGTATCGGGTGAACTAAAAAATTGTTCTAAAATTTTTCGTTTCCGTTGACCAGCTGACGAAAGTCAACCCTCAGAAGTCGAAACTTGTGCGAGCAATGGATCAACGAGGTCTTACCTTTTAACGTGCGATTACCCAGCACGGTGGCCCGGCGGCCCGGCGAGGATTCGAACCCCGGCCTTCCGCTTGACAGGCAGATATGCTAACCACTACACTACCTGACACCATGTATTTTTCATATCAAGAATGAAATGAAATGCAATATCCTGAGTTATTTTTATTTTCTAATAATCTTACAAAATTTTCTATCAACAACCGCCATTCCCATATTTTTTTATATATAAAGGGCGATGAAATATATTGAAAGCATGAACTATGATACATCCAATTCCACTATGAATTGATTTTGATATTTGTATAAACGATGAGATTATATTTTGTATGAGCAAATGTCAGATGGTACCTGATAGCGTTGATATAAATGGTAAAAAGTGATGATAAAACTGTATTTTCAATCACACACAGACCTGAAATGTACTTTTCTGGTGCACATTCAATAATTTTTTTAGGTCATTTGATAGTTGGTTTTGATTCAATTGCATTGTTATCGTTGATGATTGTTTGACGGCTGATAGTATCGTCTTCCAATAAAATGCCATAATTGAAATGGTGGTGTTCCTGAATATCATCATTATGAATAATGTAAAATAAGTGCTCCTAGGACTGCACTTTGAGGTACACCGCGAAATTTCAATTCGTCAGAATTCGCACGACAACGGACGAACGATCAAAACACATGGATCGTTAGGGAACCGCGTTCATTGGTTGGTTCATTGGTTTCCCTAAGGAAACCAGTTAACCAGAGATTTGTATCTTCTGTTACTCTTAGATGTTACAATTGGCGCATGTATATTTAGGTCATTTCATTATATGATTCTTCTGTTGTATTGAATTGATAGGTGGAATTTGTTTTTTTTTTCATGCTTCACTCCGTTATTCACGTAATTCCTCATATCTTTGAAGATTTGCAGATGATTGGTCAGATTTGGTCGTTTTATATTTTATAGCTTTATCTCTGAAATACATCATTTCCCTAAAGATACCATAAATTTCTATCTTTTGTTACTCTTAGATGTTAGAATTGGCGCATGTCTATTTAGTTCATTTCATTATATGATTTTTCTGTTGTATCGTTGATATTTTCTGAAAATAATACTTATTATAATAATTCATCATAGAGAAAAAATTAAAACAGTTTTCCATGACTTTGTCACTATAATGATGTTCAGAAAACCGCGATACGTGTTTCAATATACAATAGCTTCTTCAAGCAAATAATAATGAGATTACTTTTCTAAGCTGCTATCGTATAGCGATACACATGTCGCGGTTTTCTTAGTAAACATTTCAAATACTTCTTAATATGAATTTTCATCAAGTATCGACCAGTTCTTATCGATGAGAGATTTATTATCAATTCATATTATTTCCCTTGTACTATTTCTGGCTGAACTTTTGATTTTTTTAAGAAATGATAAATGAAGAATAAAACTCATTTTTCACTTATTTATTATGATATAATTACAAAGCATTCAATAGTTTTTTAAAAAACGATTCGTTTTTGTGGACTGACGTCTTTGCTTGCAATGGCATAGTCCACTTGAGTACCGTCCAATAGGATTTGTACTTTAGCTGTTCCATCAAGATTACCGGTTTTGATGGATGGTGTCGTTTCTTCCCTGTGAAATGAAAAAAAAACGGTTCGAATATAGTCCATCATTGGATAATTTCATTGTAAAACAGTGAAAGTTGTTGCAATTAGTTATCAGTCGCCATTCATTCTCGAATTTACTTGCAACAGAACAATATAATCTCACATTTTGTCAAAAAATGGTTAACCGCTATGTCGTAGTAAAGTATTTTGAATTGGGAAGTAGTCTAGTTATAAAAAATATTGAAAAAGATTCTGGAATATTTCGGGTAATTTTTTTATCAATATTCAAATCATATTGATGTACCTAAATGCATTTGGCTCGGATATTTCAAGTAGTGTTGGGAACTTATTGATGAGAGGATTTTTTGAGAATTTGAAGAAGATAGGAATATGTTTTTTTGTTTCCAACTGAAGGCGATTATAGAGCAGTTCTAGTTTCGAAGTCATGTATGGAAAAAATAGCTCGTCCAAATCTTTCCAGCAATTGTGCAACTACTTGAAATGGCCCTCGGTCGGAACCAAAATAAACCTATTGCATAGGCTGAAGAGGGAACATATTATACCTATCGAAATAATATTTCAATATCTTTTATTCTTATATATGAATATATAGTCGCGAATGAACTTTTTCGAACGAATGAAAATCTTACTTGACAATCCTGAATCCGTTTTCATCGGCTTCGTAGAAAACCTTTCTGTGCACGTGACCATCGTCATACTCATATTGTCCAGATAGTTTGAGACCGTTTCGCACTTCAGCCCTGCTCAGGAAGGATCCTTTGATATTGTCGTCCTCATAGGTCGAGAATTGGAACTGGGCACCCTCTGCTTGTTTCTTTCGCTGTTCTGGGGTGAGTAGATCCGGAACAGGCACAACGTTAGCCCTTGGTGGAGTCACAATTCTCACATTGCCCCACTGCTGAATTGATGAGTTCACTTGGGGCGTGAATTGACCTGGGTTGAATACTTGCAGAGGTACTGTTGGTTTGGGTTGCGGAACGACGACGGTTGGGATGATTGCATGTGGTGCTTGGGTAACAGGTAGTAGTATTTCTGGCTGAACTTGTGTTGGAATCGCAGGCGCCTGAATGAAAAATCATATTTTTTAAATAGAAGTAACTTTCCGAAGATGTGCATGTCTCTTGGTTGTTTTTGTTTCCAAGATTCATTCAACCACATTCTAATATTGATAAAGATGAATAGACACCGATGGAACATTTTTGTCTCGGGATCGATTCACATTTTGGTCCTAGAGACGGCGAAAGTATTTCTGAAACATTGGCATAGCATTTGTGATAGTTCTGTATTTTACATTATACAATTGGTCGTGAGACTTCTGAATAAAACAACTATAAAGGTTCACATTTCCATTTATTACAACGACTTATTTGTTGATGTTTTTAAGATGATTTTTTCTACGGCATTGATGGTAAACGATTGCTTTTCTCTCAATTGGCGTCTTCTGTGTCCATGTCCTACCACTTGATTCAAAAATTTCATTATTTTGAGAACGCCAAAAATGAAAAATCACATAATACTTCCAAATCATCATTAGCCCTTTTTCATTCACATTCGACCCACCTCATACACAAATCCATAAAGTTCTTGAAAGCATTATGAAATATATTGCTTTCAATCCCACTTATATCATATATTCCAACTGAACATGGTTGATCATCAAATTTTTTGATTTATTATTTTGAGATGAATATTTTCTCAGCCAATACCACTCGTGTTCGAATTACCATGCGAAAGTTTATGCCTCTTTTTCGAAAGTTTCAATCAAATTCATAACTTCGAACGAAATTTCTATTGATATTGAAAATTAATGTAAGTACTCACCACTGCCATATTATTTTGATTCTTTAGGAACTCCAAGAAAGCGGCCTGAAGTTTCGGATCTTGGAGTGATGCAGCATTTTGAGTTTCTGAAGGTTTGCAGTGAACTGCAAAAATGCACAAGGCAACAAAAACCAAAGTACCCGAACGGAACATTTTGGCGAACTGATGATTGTTGCTCCTCGAAGGTTATTATTTATAGTTCTGTTAACTAATTAGTCGCTAGTAACTAAAAAATTGTTTCTTGATGTCTTCTTACTTTCCCTTGGCTATTAGCAGTGTTATCGTTCGTCTTCTACTATAATCAGATGGAGTTCTTAATCACTATTTGAGCGAGATACGTTTTGGATAGCACGAAATTTATCATATGAAAACAGATTTTTTAAATATTTTCTCATACAGAATTAGTGTGTTTTAAATCCAACAAAATCTAAAAAATTAAGTGGTATAGCAGTTCAACTCTTCACGTGTATATCTGGAGGAGCGCATATTATTTTTGAATCATTTTTAAGCAATGATCCACTGACCTTGTGAAACAACAGAAAATTCAGATTTTTGAAATATTTCTTCCTCCCGTGAATAACGATATATCCAATGAAAAAAAAAAGGGTTTGAAGGTTCATGTTGTGACTTGATTTTTTGAGGGGCAAAAGCATCTGAAACTCTTCTATCAGACCACAAACTATTGAAAACATTTTCAGGCTGCTCTCTTGACTCTTTTTTGAAGATTTAAATGGCAATGAGCTTTCTCGAAAAATGAAACCCCTTCAATTTTTTCATCTTTTTCACAAAATATAACAAATATGCTATTGAAATCAGTCTCACTGTTGAAATGACGAAAATACAAAAAATTATGTCCTCAGTGTGTATTCCGTAACAGCTTATGAATTTTATAATATTTTTGTGTTCTTGTTTTTTCTCATATTTTTTTCGTTCAGTTTTTCGAACCGATAAATAATTTCGCTTCACTATACTCATTCTCAGAGCACCAAGAATCCATAGCGTTCATTATGATTACTCTAAAACATGTCAAGGTCGATATCTCTTCCACTCAAACCCTAGAACGAAATAAAATTCAAAAAATTGAACATTTTTTTCACATGGCGAAAATGCATTATAAATATTGTAATTGGCAAACCTATCAAATAGTTTGAAATTGCTAACATAACGCTATCAACTTTGCCATACATTCTCAAGTGAACGGATGAACTATATTTTCTCCGAATTGAGGTCTAGTGCTTGATACAAACGTAAATGAAAACATCGAAAAGGAGCAGTTGACAGTGACAGGTTGTTAACGGTCCATTGCCACGTTACATATTATACATTTTCTGAAATGCATTCGATTGGCTGTCGCGGCTGTCAAAATGTCACTAGCAAAATAATTAACAGTACTGCAAAATTTTCATGTACATTCATGTCTAGTGGAATTAAGCTCCATATTATACACGACGGAACGCCATCTACAATAGCGATCTGAAGTTTTTATGATCTCAAAAATCAAGAAATCTTTTTTCGCCAAGTTTATCCCAAAATTATACAGATATAAATCGATACACCAGGGTTTCTAGACATCTTAAACAAACGTCGCTACCGCACAGGTAGCGACGGGTATTTCGCTAGAGAAAAAACCTTTTCCCAAGCGGGACGGAGGAACGGAACGATTTTTGGAAACCATTCTTAGTGACAATCGTACAGGAAACTCTGATAATTCTTGTTGAATATTGATTCTCATCAAATACCGGCCACTTCAATATGCTTGTTTTCTTCTTTATCCAATGATGAACCAACTCAATATTATGTACAATTTTAATGGGGGTAGAATCTTGAATATCGGTGCCCATCAGTACTCAATATACGTGATATGAATTGTTTGTCTTTCCAGGAAAATGTCAACCGATCTTGAAGTAACTAGTGTCAATATGAAATCGAAAATTTCCTGCAATACTTAAAAATCATCATATGAACAACTTTCAAACTACTCAAATAAATATTTCACACCAGCGCCATACGGTTTCAGATCAAACCTCTCTACTTCACACGCGATCAACGAATTGATTAATTCCACGACATCCTCGATTACATCAACCATGAAATAACCCTACTGCAACGTGCGTGAAAATGCTACGTCTTATTCAAAGAACCGAATTCGGTTTGTGAAAACCAATAACGTCCAGTTAAACACGAAAGAAATGAAGTTTCTGTTACCGCATGGCTCCATTTTGAGCCATTTATTTCTACTTTATATACAGGGTGTCCCAACGAAAACTTTCCACACGGATTTACTGGGAAATGACAAATTATTTTCGGAAACGCTGAAACAGGTCGATTTTAATTTCTAGGGGGACACATGTTAGTAATGGGTTCAGTCGAGCAACTTCATCCCCCGGACGGGGGCGGCTACCCCCTTGCGAATCATCATAGGGAACGTGGGTCGAGTGATACATCATCTGAAAGCTCTCTTTATTCTCTATCCAAACGTATAATTTTTTCAAAATCGAATGAATGGTAATTGAAATTAGTGTTGTTGACAGGTTCAATGTAAATAGTCAATATCTTACCTGTTCTTATTCAAATTCAATTTATTAACTATTTTAAGACTCAATGAGTGGACAGATAGACAATGGCAACATCCCCTCCGGTCAGGGAACCCAGTCACCCCACGAAAAACGAAAACAAATCAGTCAAAACAAAGTAAGTAGCCAGGCTGGGACTATTAATTGCGAAGATCTTTCAACCAAGTATCAGTTTTATGTCGCTATTCGCGAATACAACATTACAAGCGGAAGATGCTCACCCCAATTGTGAGCGAAACGTCCAAAGGAACCTCCTCCACAGAGGTGAACCGACCACGGCACTGAAGCCCGGAAACCATATTTTTTAGTTTTTGTTCTGTGGACTTTTTCATAGACAAAAAATACCAGTTTTTCATGGTTCGCCTGGTAAACGTTTGGATAGAGAATGAAGAGAGCTTTAAGATGATGTATCACTCGACCCAAGTTCCCTATGATGATTCGCAATGGGGTAGCCGCACCTGTCAGGGGGATGAAGTTGCGTGATTAAATCCATTACTAACATGTGTACCCCTAGAAATCAAAATCGACGTGTTTCAGCGTTTCCGAAAATAATTTGTCATTTCCCAGTAAATCCGTGTGGAAAGTTTTCGTTGGGACACCCTGTATATAAATGATTTACCATATTTGTCTTCCCGTTCTTAAGTCGTCTAATATACTGACGACACCACTCTACTACATCCAGATGAAAATCTGCTAACCTAGATGCAAAATAGTAGTCTGTACAACAAGACTGGATATGGTGATATCGCACGAGGACGAAGTTTGAGCAGATCTCTCTTTGAAGTATCATTTTTAGATATAGTATATTTTTCGATATTTTTGGAAAACTCAAAGGAAACAAACTTTATTATAATCAATATTGAACAATACAAAAAATATTACAAGAAAAGACGGTTGTGATGTTCTCGAACCAACAACTTATAAAGTGGGCTGTCTCAGAAGGAGTACTCCTGAACAAACTAGGAAATTTCGACTACAATTTCCATTAATAACTATTGGGGTGAGGAGTAAATGTAAGTCCTTCAATTCTAAAAAAGACATCAAATGTGACAATTCAAATTTGACTCAATAAACTAAAAAAATTCCAGATATCTTTTTACATTATGTTCAAATGAAATAACTTGGATTTCGTGTGTGTAGACAGATCAGGATTGTGACGTTTCTACAAGGTCGTCCCTCCTATTTTGTTCTCTGTGATTGGTGGAATTCATAACCTACCATGTGTGGATATGAAATTATCCCTACCTACTCGTTTAGTAAACTGGATAGATAGATATTCTTTATTGTATAAGAGAATACATCTCATTACAAGGAGTTCATTGAACATAAATAAATCCTATAATTTACATTCACTCGTTTAAATTAAAAGATCGTAATTTCATCATACCAATAAATGCATTTGCAATTTTTGATGAAAGAGTGAAATCTCCAGAGTCCAACACCACAACCAAATCGTTGAATGAGCTGATGTTCGGAAATACACTACTGGTTCTTATACCATTATATATTCCAAAAGTATATGCATGAGAGATTCTTTCTCGTACATGTTACATATGGAGCAAATCTGTTTGATCAATGAAATGACTTATACCGCGGAATTAGATTTTCAGTCGAGTCATTGCACTCAAACGTACTTGGGCTATAATTCTGGAAAGATATATAGGGGCTAGTTTTCTCAAATAGCTCGTACTATTTCCGGTTGATAGAGAATGACAGAAAAGAGGGTATGTGGACAGCGTCAACTTCTCAATGTCATCAGTTTTAAGCTTTTGTTCGAAGCAGTTTAATATTTGTCTCAGTAATTGCTTGGAGTTGCTGAGGAGAAACTTTGACCATAAATTTTCACATCCAGCAAATTCAAAGCATTTTTTCTCTCGAAGCAGGTAGTTATATTTGGTATTGTTGCTATTATAATGCAGTTGTTTTGAACGTAAAAAGCGTGAAAGTTCCGAATCATCAGTGGATTTCAATTTATTCAACCACATCAATGCTGATTTGAACACTAAAAAGCTTAGCATAGTAGAACCGGTTTCCAATCTTATCATATTGTTAGGTGTACACCTCGGTAAATATAGCAAACGTTTGAAAAAGTTGACTTGCGCACGCTCTAACACATCTGAGTATCGTAGGCCCCAAACCCCGTTTAGTAAACTATGAAGAAATGAGGATATTTACGGGTGAGATCCGTGAATATGTTCATTTCCTTACAGTTCACTAACCAACTGAATCGTTATGATTTCATAACCACACAAGTAGGGAATGTAATCCCGGACCGGGATCAGTGTTTCGGGATTTCGGGATCGAAATTTTTCGATCCCGGGACCCCGGGATTGATCCCGGGATCCATTTTTCACTTGAAAAACTGTTAAAACTCCCATATGAGGAATTTGGTTTTAATCGAAACAAATAAAATCGAATAATAATCCATATATAAATGAAAAATAAAACTTGAAACTTGATAATATTGAATAAAAATTTCTAGTTTGCTACGAAGAACTGTTAAAAAAAAATTTTGATATTTTCTTGGTGTACTCTATATTCAGTCCTGGTTCTGGAAGTAACCCCTCAGGAATAAAAGCGTATCCAGAGAATCATCACTCAATCTACTCCTTACTTCAGTGCACAATGTACCAGCGGCAGAAAATGCTCCTGATTAGACACTCGTTGGTCGAATTTATGATAGGAGATTGAATGCTGTCAAGAGATTTGCCCCCAAATTTCCTCCATCCTCATAAAGAATCATTTCTCTTTCAATCATATTCACTGAACTGATGCCAACGGGACAATCTTTTTCATTTCGTAGCTGGTTTCTTTCAATGATTTAGGAGAAATCGGAGAAACAATATACTTTTTTCAGATCCCGAAAATCCCGGGATTGACCTTTCAAAATCCCGAACGATTTTTTATTCCAGGATCCCGGATCCCGGGATTACATTTCCTACACACAAGGTAGGAAGGAACGTCACAATTCTGATCTATCTACACCTACAAACACAAAACAAAAGTTGTTTCATTCGAGCATAAATAATATACTTATTATATCTGAAATATTTTCTTGTTTATTGAGTGAGTTTGATTTGTCACAATTCATGTTTATTTGTGGAATTGAATGAATGACTTACATTTGGTCTTCACACCAATAATTAACGAAAATTGTACAGTCCAAATAGCCCAGTTGGTTACTTTATATTCGTTGGTTCGAGTCTCACCACTTAACTTTTTTCAATTCGACATTTCTTTTTTTTTTAATAACCTTCAATATTGAATTCAATAAAGATTCTCTCCTTTGAGTTCTTCATAAATATTGAAATAATTCACTATATAAAATTTATTATCAATATGATACTTGAATGGAGAGTTCTGCAATATTTACCTGGGGAAGAAAAAATTAACAGGGAGTAACTATGTAGAATGGATAGTGGCCACATCGTCCTCGGACGTTTGAGCACTCGCCTACAGCATCGTGCTCAAATTTCGTCCTAATGCGGTATGGCCATCATATCCACTCTCGTTGAACAAAATAATATTTTTCAACAAACAAACACATCAAGCTTCCGCAGCGAGGAACTTCCATAACTTGTGTCATCAAGATTAAATAGCGACGAAACTAATGATTCACACATAAATAGTTTGATATTTGTACAGAGAACATGTATAACACTGAACTTAGTGTTCAACGACAGAGATATCTCCTCTGTCGAATTTATTCACATTTTTCTGGAATCTCAGATTCGTATCCAACATTATACTGTGGAGTATTGTTTGATCTACCACTGATAGTTGCTCGCCATTCATATTAATTGTTATTCTTGAATTTCATCGGAAGGTTCCATAGTACAAATTGAGTTGACAAAAAAATCATGAATTTAATTTGCTTTCTTAATATTTCCTGGTATTTGATGCGATTAATTCACTACTAATTAATTAGCTTTGAGAATTTTCCATACTTTTTTTTCGATCAGTTGTATTGAATTGATGTGTAAAATTGTTTTTTTTCATGCTTTACTGCTTCATTCACATAAGTTCTCATATCTTTGAAAACTTGCAGATGATTGGTCAGATTTGGTCGTTTTATATTTTTATAGCTTAATATCTGAGCGACATCATTTCCCTAAGTTTCCTTAGGGCCTAAGGAAACTAGTTAACCATAGATTTCTATCTTTTGTTACTCTTAGATGTTACGATTGGCGCCTGTCCTTTTAGATCATTTCATATGATTCTTCTGTTGTATCGTTGATATTTTCTGAAAATGATTCTCATTATAATGATTCATTATAAAAAAATCAAAACAGTTTTCCATGAAGTTTTCATTATAAAAATGTTCAGGAAACCGCAACACGTGTTTCGATATACAATAGCTTCATCAAGCATATAATAATCAGATTACTTGCTTAAGTTGCTATCGTATAGCGCAACATTTTTCGCGGTTTTCTTGGTAAGCATCTCAAGTATTTTTCAATATGGATTCTCATCGAGTATCGAACAGTTCTATAAGAGCAGAGATTTATCATCATTTCGTATTATTTCCTTTATACTATTTCTGGCTGAACTTTTGATTCATTGAAGAAATAATAAATCAAGTATAAAACTCATTTTCACTTTTTTATTATGATCAAATTACAAAGCATTTATATTGGAACAAGAACTCGTTTTTGTACTCCGTCGTCTTTGCTTGCAATGGCATAGTCCACTTGAGTACCGTCCAATAGGATTTGTACTTTTGCTGTTCCATCGAGATTACCGGTTTTGATGGATGGTGTCGTTTCTTCTCTGTGAAAAAGAAAAAAAAAACAATTTGAATATAGTCCATAGTTGGATAATTTCATTGTAAAACCGTGAAGTTTGTTGCAAATAGTTATCAGTCGCCATTCATTCTAAAATTACTTGCAAACAGAACAATATAATCTCACATTTTGTCAAAAAATCATCAACTGCTATGTCGTAGGAAAGTAGTTTATAATTGGAAAGTAGTCTGGTGATAAAAAATATAGAAAAATGATTCTGGAATATTTCGGGTAATTTTTTTATTAATATTTGAATCATATTGATGTAAATGCATTTGGCTCGGATATTTCAAGTAGTGTTGGGAACTTACTGATGAGAGGATTTTTTCAGAATTCGTGGAAGCAAGTATTATGTTCGTTTTCTTTCCAACTGAAGGCGGTTATAGAGCAGTTCTTAGAAGTTTCAAAGTCATGTTTGGGGAAAACAGTTCATCGAAATTTTTCCAGCAATGTTGCAACAACTCGAAACCGTTTGAGGACGGTTCTTAGTCGGAACCAAAATAAACCTACTCCATTTGCTGATAAGGGAACATATTATACTTATCGATATAATTTTGATATGAAAATATAGTCGAGAATGAAATTTTTCGAACGAATGAAAATCTTACTTGACAATCCTGAATCCATTTTCATCGGCTTCGTAGAAAACCTTTCTGTGCACGTGACCATCGTCATACTCATATTGTCCAGATACTTTGAGACCCTTTCGCACTTCAGCCCTGCTCAGGAAGGATCCTTTGATATTGTCGTCCTCATAGGTCGAGAATTGGAACTGGGCACCCTCTGCTTGTTTCCTCCGCTGTTCTGGGGTGAGTAAATCGGGAACAGGCACAACGTTAGCCCTTGGTGGAGTCACAATTCTCACATTGCCCCACTGCTGAATTGATGAGTTCACTTGAGGCGTGAATTGACCTGGGTTGAATACTTGCAGAGGTACTGTTGGTTTGGGTTGCGGAACGACGACGGTTGGGATGATTGCAAGTGGTGCTTGGGTCACAGGTAGTAGTATTTCTGGCTGAACTTGTGTTGGAATCGCAGGCGCCTGAATGAAAAATCATATTTACTAAATATAAGTAAAATTTTCTGTAGAAGTGCATGTATCTTGGTGGTTCTCGTTTTCAAAATGCATTCAACCACATTATAAAATTGATAAAGATGAACAGACACCAATGGGAACATTTTTTTCTCGGGATCGATTCACATTTTGGTCCTAGAGACGACGAAAATGATCGCTGAAACATTGGCATAGCATCTGTGATAGTTCTGTATTTTACATTATACAATTGGTCTTGATACTTCTGAATAAAATAACTAACGGTACACATTTTCAATTTATTTCAACAACTTATTTGTTGATGTGTTTCAGACGAATTTTTTTCTGCGACGTTGTTGTTAAACATTTGCTTTTCTCTCAATTGGCGTGTTCTGTTTCCATGCCTACCTCTTGATCCAACAGTTTCATTACTTTGAGAGCGCCGAAAATGAAAAATCACATAATCCATCAATAGTCCTTTTTCATTCACATTCGACCCACCTCATAATCAAATTCATTGAGGTCTTGAAAGCATCATTAAATATATGTTTTCGATCCCACCTTCATCATATATCTCAACTGAACATGGTTGATCATCAAATTTCTTGATTTATCGTTTTGAGATAAACATTTTATCAGCCAACACCACTCGTGTTCGAATTACCATGCGAAAGTTTCTGCCACTTTGTCGAAAGCTTCGAAAAAATTTAGAACTTCGAACGAAATTTCTGTTGATATTGAAAATTAATTTAAGTACTCACCACTGCCACATTATTTTGATTCTGTAGGAACTCCAGGAAAGTGGCCTGTAGTTTCGGATCTTGCAGTAATGCAGCATTTTGATTTTCTAAAGGTTTGCAGTGAACTGCGAAAATGCACAAGGCAACAAAAACTAAACTACCCGAACGAAACATTTTGGCGAACTGATGAATGTTGCTCGTCGAAGGTTATTATTTATAGTTCTGTCAACTAATTGGTTGCTAGTAACTAAAAAATTGTTTTTTAATGTCTTCTCACTTTCCCTTGGCTATTAGCAGTGTTATCGGTTGTCTATTACTATAATCAGATAGAGTTCTTAATCTCTATTTGAGTGAGATACGTTTTGTATAGCATGAAGTTTATTACAAGAAAACATCTTTTTTTTATATTTTCTCATACTTAATTAGTGTTTTGTATAAACAACAAAATCTAAACAATGAAGTGATATAGCACTTGAACTTATCACGTGTATATCTGAGAAAGCGCATATCATTTTCAAATCATGTTTATGCAATAATCAACTGACCTTGTGAAAACAACAGTAGATTCAGATCTTCATAAATTTCTGCAACTCTCGTGAATGACGATATATCCAATGAAAAAATATGTGTTTTGAGGGTTCATTGTATGACTATTGATTTTTTTGAGGGCAAAAGCATCTGAAACTTTTCCATTAGACAAAAAACTATTGAAGACATTCTCAAACTGTTCTCATGTCTCTTTCTCGAAGATTTAAATGGCAATGAGCATTTTCGATATATGAACCCTTAAATTTTTATAGCTTTTCAACAAAATATAACAAACATCGTATTGGAATCAATCTCACTGTTGAACTGACAAAACTTATGTCCTGAGTGTGTACTCCTAAACAGCTTATGAATTTCATGATATTTTTGTGTTCTTGTTTTTTCTCATATTTTTTCGTTCAGTTTTTTGAACCGATTAATAACTTCGCAATACTATATTCATGCTCAGAACATCAAGAATCCATAGCGTTCATTTCAATTACTCCAAAACATGTCAAGGTCAACATCTCTTCTACTCAACGCCTTTAACGAAATAACATTCGAAAAATTCAACATTTTTTCACATGGCAAAAATGCATTCTATTGTAATTGGAAAATCTATCTAATAGTTTGAAATTGCCAACATATCACTTTCAACTATATTTAAACATTTAGGCCAGCCGCGCGCTAGCAACTTTTTTTTTATTGACCAACATTAGAGTTGTTCAATCAAAAAGTGGCTTATAAATGTTTGCTTTGCCCACTTGTTCTGTTAACATATATTTACTTCGAATAACAGAAAAAATTGAAAACAAATCAATTGGATGGCGTTCAAAATAGATCAAGACCTAATTTTTCAGTTGCCGCAACTAAAAAGTTGCTAATGCGCGTTATCATATAAAAACATAAACGTTTCATTATCACAATTACTCAGTTGTCAACCGATTTTGCAGTAAGTAGTGTCAATATGAAATCGAAAATATCCTGCAATAGTTGAAAAACATTCTATGAACAACTTTCAAACTACTCAAATAAATATTTCACACCAGCACCATATGGTTTTAGATCAAACCTCTCTACTTCACACGCGATCAACGAATTGCTTGATTCCACAACAACATCCTTTGAGAACAATGAATTTGCAAAGTCAAACACGAGAGTAATAAAGTTTCTGTTACCACAAGGCTCCATTTTGATCCATTTATTTCTTTATATAAATGATTTACCATATGTGTCTTCCCCTTCTTGTCGTCTAATATACTGACGACACCACTCCATCCAGATAATAATCTGCTCACCTAGATGCAAAATAGTAGTCTGTACAACAAGACTGGATATGGTGATATCGCACGAGGACGAAGTTTGAAGTATCATATTGATAATCATATTTACAGGAAGGATTCAAAGGAAACAAACTTTATCAAATTCAATATTGAATAATACAAATAATATTACAAAAAAAGACGGTTTTGATGAGACTCGAACCAACAATAAAGTGGGCTGTCTCAGAAGGCGTACTCCTGAACAAACTAGGCTATTTCGACTACAATTTCCGTTGATAACTATTGGGGTGAGGATTAGATGTAAGTCCAATTCCACAAAAAAAACATCAATTGTGACAATTCAAACTTGACTCATTAAACTGGAAAATATTTCAGATATAAGTACATTTATTAATTTATGCTCAAATGAAACATCTTGGATTTCGTGTGTGTAGGTAGATCAGGATTGTGAAGTTTGTACAAGGTCGTCCCTGGTAACCGAGTATTTTGTTTTCTGTGATTGGTGGAATTCATAACCTACCTTGTGTGGATACGAAATCATAACGATTCAGTTGACTGTAATCGCCTACCTATCCGTTCAGTAAACTATTATGAAAAGACGATATTTACGGGTGAGAATAGAAAAAAAATCAATTATCTTTCTTTCGTGTATGGCACTGAACTAAGTTCTCAACGCCAGATATCTTCCCTGTGCGAGTTCATTCACATGTTTCTGGAATCTTAGATTCGTATCCAAAATTATGCTGTGATTTATTGTTTGATCTACCACTGTTAGTGGCTCATCACTCATAATAATTGTTATTTTCTTTCCAGCTAGCCATATTATTTCGAGGAGAGATATCATAACATTTGACTCCTGTGGTTCCATAAACAAAAAAGGTCATTGACTTCAAAGAGCTCAAATAGATCTGAGTCAATAAAGCAGCTATTCCCATAAAAATCTTAAATTTCATCGGAAGGTTCCATAGTAGGAATTGAGTTGACTAAATGAAATCATAAATTCAATTCGCTTTCTTCATATTTTCTGGCATTTGATGCGATTTATTCTCTACTATTTCATTAGCTTTGAGAATTTTCCATATTTTTTTTCGATCAGTTTTATTGAATTGATGTGTGAAAATTGTTTTTATTTTCATGCTTTACTCCTTTATTCACGTAATTCCTCATATCTTAGAAAACTTGCAGATGATTGGTCAGATTTGGTCGTTTTATATTTTTATAGCTTTATCTCTGAGCGACATCATTTTCCCAAGGAAACCAGTTAACCATAAATTAGATACTATTGTTACTCTTAGATGTTACAATTGGCGCATGTCTATTTAGGTCATTTCATTATATGATTCTTCTGTTGTATCGTTGATGTTTTCTGAAAATAATACTTATTACAATGATAAATTATAGAAGAAAAATTCAAACAGTTTTCCATAAGGTTTTCACTATAAAATGTTCAGAAAACCACGACACGTGTTTCGGTATACAGTAGCTTCTTCAAGCAAATAATAATAATAAGATTACTTGACTAGGTTGCTATCGTTTTCTTAGTGAACATGTCAAGTATTTCTCAATATGGATTTTCATCAGTATCTACCAGTTCTAATCAATCAGAGATTTATTATCATTTCGTATCATTTCCTTTCCACTATTTCTGGCTGAACTTTTGATTCATTGAAGAAATAATAAATCAAGTATAAAACTCATTTTCACTTTTTTATTATGATCAAATTACAAAGCATTTATATTGGAACAAGAACTCGTTTTTGTACTCCGTCGTCTTTGCTTGCAATGGCATAGTCCACTTGAGTACCGTCCAATAGGATTTGTACTTTTGCTGTTCCATCGAGATTACCGGTTTTGATGGATGGTGTCGTTTCTTCTCTGTGAAAAAGAAAAAAAAACAATTTGAATATAGTCCATAGTTGGATAATTTCATTGTAAAACCGTGAAGTTTGTTGCAAATAGTTATCAGTCGCCATTCATTCTAAAATTACTTGCAAACAGAACAATATAATCTTTATAATTGGAAAGTAGTTTGGTGATAAAAATTATTGAAAAATGATTCTGGAATATTTCTTATTTTTTTATTAATATGCAAATCATATTGATGTAAATGCATTTGGCTTGGATATTTCAAGAAATATTGGGAACTTATTGATGAGAGGTTTTTTTCAGAATTCGTAGAAGAAAGTATTATTTTTGTTTTGTTTCCAACTGAAGGCGGTTATAGAGCAGTTCTTATAAGTTCCAAAGTCATGTATGGGGAAAATAGCTCGTCCAAATCTTTCCAGCAATGGTGCAACAACTCGAAACCGTTTGCTGATAAGGGAACATATTATACTTATCAAAATAATTTTCCAATGTCTGTTTTTCTTATGAATGAATATATAGTCGAGAATGAACTTTTTCGAACGAATGAAAATCTTACTTGACAATCCTGAATCCGTTTTCATCGGCTTCGTAGAAAACCTTTCTGTGCACGTGACCATCGTCATACTCATATTGTCCAGATACTTTGAGACCCTTTCGCACTTCAGCCCTGCTCAGGAAGGATCCTTTGATATTGTCGTCCTCATAGGTCGAGAATTGGAACTGGGCACCCTCTGCTTGTTTCCTCCGCTGTTCTGGGGTGAGTAAATCGGGAACAGGCACAACGTTAGCCCTTGGTGGAGTCACAATTCTCACATTGCCCCACTGCTGAATTGATGAGTTCACTTGGGGCGTGAATTGACCTGGGTTGAATACTTGCAGAGGTACTGTTGGTTTGGGTTGCGGAACGACGACGGTTGGGATGATTGCAAGTGGTGCTTGGGTCACAGGTAGTAGTATTTCTGGCTGAACTTGTGTTGGAATCGCAGGCGCCTGAACGAAAAATCATATTTTCTAAATATAAGTTGAATTTTCTGTAGATGTGCATGTCTCTTGGTTGTTCTCGTTTTAAAGATTCATTCAACCACATTCTAATATTGAAAAAGATGAATAGACAGCGATGGTAGCATTATTGTCTCGAGATCAATAGATTCACACTTTGGTCCTGGAGACGACGAGAATGATTGCTGAAACATTGGCATTGCATCTGTGATCTGTATTTTACATTATACAATTGGTCGTGAGACTTCTGAATAAAACTACTATAAAGGTTCACATTTCCATTTATTACAACGACTTATTTGTTGATATGTTTTAGACGTTTTTTTTTCTACGACATTGATGGTAAACGATTGCTTTTCTCTTAATTGGCGTCTTTTGTTTCCATGCCTACCTCTTTATTCAACAGTTTCTTTACTTTGACATCACCAAAAATGAAAAATCACATAATACTTTCAATCCATCAATAGTCCTTTTTCATTTACATTCGACCCACCTCATACTCAAATTCATCGAGATCTTGAAAGCATTATATAATATATGGATTTCAGTCCCACCTATATCATATATTCCAACCGATCATGGTTGATCATCAAATTTATTGATTCATCGTTTTGAGATGAAAATTTTATCAGCCAACAGCACTCGTGTTGGAATTACCATGCAAATGTTTCTGCCACTTTTTCGAAAGTTTCAATAAAATTTATAACTTCGAACGAAATTTATATTGATATTGAGAATTAATGTAAGTACTCACCACTGCCATATTATTTTGATTCTTTAGGAACTCCAAGAAAGCGGCCTGTAGTTTCGGATCTTGGAGTGATGCAGCATTTTGAGTTTCTAAAGGTTTGCAGTGAACTGCGAAAATGCACAAGGCAACAAAAACTAAAGTACCCGAACGAGACATTTAAGCGAACTGATGCTTTTTGCTCCTCAAAGGTTATTATTTATAGTTCTGTTAACTAATTAGTTGCTAGTAACTAAAAAATTGTTTCTTAATGTCCTCTCACTTTCCCTTGGCTATTAGCAGTGTTATCGGTCGTCTACTCGTTCGTCTATTAATATCAGATGGAGTTCTCAATTTCTGTTTGAGTGAGATACGTTTTGTATAGCATTAAATTCATTATATGAAAACAGAATTTTTGAAATATTTTCTCATGCAGGTTTAGTGGGTTGTATAAGCAACAAAACCTAAAAATGAAGTGCTAATGCGCGTTATCATATAAAAACAAATAAATTTCATTATCACAGTTATTCAGTTGCCGAACAAAAGTTGCTAGTACGCAGCTGGCCTTATAATGAGTATTTATATCAGCTATGTAAACCGACCGTTCAGTTTCTATTCTTTGTAAGTTAAGTCCTAAAAAATTCTGGGAGTAAAGAAAGTTTCAAGAATAATTCCTTGTCAGCTTCGATTTCTAAAAAAAGGAAAAAAGTATATTTATAATCACTTATGCGATTCTAACCGACAAACGGAAGCACAGGTAGCGCAGGGTATTTCGCGATAGAAAAACCTTTTCCCAAGCGGGACGGAGGAACGAAACGGTTTTGTGAACCCGTTCTTGGTGACAATCGTACAGGAAACTCTGATAATTCTTGTGGAATATTGATTCTCATCAAATACCGGCCACTTCAATTTGCTTGTTTTCTTCTTAATCCAATAAAAAAATCAACTCAATATTTACAATTATTCTTGAGTTGGTCCCACCCGAATAGATCATCTCTCTATGACTGAAATGCTCAAGTTGAAAGAAAGAATGATTGACAATGCCCCTATCTCACGATTCCTCACTCGAATATCCGTCAAAATACTTCTTGCGCTGAATGTGATAAAGTTCGAAAGTGTAAATTGATTACAAATAAGTGAATTTAAGTAAATTTTCCATAATATGGAAAACAGAAGAACTGTGCTCAGTGAAGACAACGTAGAAACTTGGCAAACACTACGGAAACTCGAAGAAAAACTCCGATCCTACTCGTCCAGTAAGTAAGATTGTTTTTAATGTTTTTTGACATGTTTTAGAGAAACCAACGAAATGAGTGGACAAATAATTGGAAATAGATGAGACTGTCAATGATTTCTGATCATTGATCATTGGCAGGGGCAATCTACGTTGTAGATCAACATACGGCTGAACTTTATTCATCATCCTACGCCGTTTTTTGCCCTGCATACTTTTTGAGTTGTGCCAGCCGAGTGTCTCGCGCCGAAAGAAAATTTCTCTTTGGTTGGCGCAGGTTCGTCGTCAGATTTGACATCGGAATTTTCCGCCACCAACAGTAAATCTTTCCGTAGTGATAACGCTGTTACTACTATACTGGGAGATGATCCGACTGAAGCAAAGTCTTACGGTAGAGATATCCAGGATGTTTTTGCACTGCGGTGGTATACCTATCTGACACAAGGACAAGAGAACGACAACGAAGAACCTAAGGACACTCGAGGAGAAACTCCGTTCTTACTCGTCGTAAATAAGTTTGTTAGGTATTCATATTTTGTCACGTTTTAGAACGGAACCAAAAAAGTGAGTGGACATATAATTGGAAACAGCTCGGAACCGGTTATACATTTTTTGAGTTCAAAAATTTTTGTATCTGTAGCTATTTAGATCTTTTTCAATTAGTATTACCAAGATGGAGTGTTCAGAAAACATCCAACAAATTTGAGGTATCTTGGTAACCATTAGGATTCAATATTAATGGAAAATAAATTCATTCGACACTTGATTTCGGTTTGCCTTGTGGTTGAATATAGGTGGCCGTCTAAAAAATTATTAGAGAGGCACCGATATATAACCTTGCAGACGGATCGAGGAGATTTTGACAATGTAAATTTCCAGCGAGTTACAGTGACTTTTCATGTTGGGCAACTAGAAGGTAAAACAAGGCCTGAATTTCCCAGAATATTACATGCAACAACGAGAAAGACAAAGTTTTCAGGGAAGCAGGCCAAACATTAATTTTCAAATCCTTCTGACAGTTCTCCTCAAACTGTCACATTCTGTCACATAGAGACAACAACACCGTCAACGCGCAAATCAACCGGATGTGTGGAATGAAGCACCCAAACCTCAACGGAATGGCTGGTGATATTTGGAAGTGGTGTGAAGAATGAAGCATAATGATATTCAGGAACTTGAGTTTTCTGGTGGAGAATATTAAAAAAAAATTGTTAACTAGTGATGTTCGCCTCGTGAATAAATTCGAAATATGAGTATATAGCAGATCAAAGTCCATGATGTGTCACCTTCGGAATGCAATATCTAGAATACGCCTTCCAAGAGCGGGCAAAAATTTCGATAACCTGAAGTTAATCTGTATACTAACTACTCTAACACCTAGGGTAAAACATTTTTATTTTTACAGCCAGACCCCATAAGTTATGCAACTGATGCATTACATTGACTTGTTCTGACACGAACATTTGTGTATTCCCAATCATCACCACTTCCACATTTTCCCTAGGATATTGGAAATGATTGAAGGGGACAAAGTAACATGTTCTGTGTTTCTGTTATCGCAGTCCCAAACTGGGTTTTCACAAATTGATATCAATTTTGAATTCCAATAAACGTATTGTATTTTGAACCACAATATAATATTTTCAAAGCTTCGTTTAAGCACCTACATCCACTGTGGTGCCATCGTACCCTGGTTGAACCGATTTTGTCTAGCATCCATTTCCCAGGAGAAAAACTGAGGGGTGAACCTTCAGCGATTCCGATGGCATCACTGATTGCAAATACGATGAAACCATAGTGAGATGGATGGAGTGGATAAGGTAGATCGCCCATCGCGGCAGCCAGGTAAAAATTATAGTACTAGAAAAATACATAGATCAGCTTAAAATCTGATATCTCATGCAGGTAACTATGATACAATGGAAATGTTTTAGAGAGGTATTTTCAAACTACGATCCACTATTTTCCCGACCTGAGAAAATCTGGGACCCTTACCAAGTGTTGACCAAATTAGAAAAATCGGAATTTTGAAAAATATATCACAAACTCATTGTTATGCTTGCTCTAAAGCTTGATAAAGCGTACAAATATCATTCAAAATCAGAATGAGTATCGTTTTTATTACCAATGATTCAGTAAAAAAAAATCGTTTACCGATGGACGAGTGTCGCCCTTCAGAGATCGTATCTTCCGCAGGAAATGTATTGACGAGGCCTTTTGCCTTTTGGCGTGCGAGTCCCAGCACGGGAACCCGAGTCTTCCGTTTGAGGGGCGGACGTGCTTGTCTCTTCACTGTCGAGAACCAAATCATCAACAGAAGTTCGGGACCAAGAGAGCAACAACCACAAACATATGATTTTTTCCCCATATTCCACGGTGAAACGTGAATTGTGTATGACGATTATCAATTAAAATACCGGACACATTCACTCCGACATCGGAATTCGTTTTTTTTTTCTCATTTTTACTTATAAAAATTCTCACCACCCAGCCACAACTCAGCTCTTCAGCCGTTTGCTGGAAATGAGTCTGCAATTTGGTGGTGTTGATACTGATCAATTCGAAGGCCACAGCACAAGACATGCTGCCACTTCTGCGGCCAACCAAATCGATATGAGCACGAACACCATAAGATCAAATGTAGGCTGGTCCGAAGAATAAAATACTTTTGGTAAATTCTACATAGACCAGTCATTACAAATGGTATATTTGCGGATTACCTCCGCAATTTCATTAAATTAGTGTCAGTTTTCTGGTTATTTGAGTTTTGCAACATTATATTGTATTAGCATTCAAATACTGTCAGTATCAAATGCTTAGTTTATAGTGGTGGATTATTTGAAGAATAAACAGTTCATTTAGACTACTTCATTAGTATGAGATCAGTCTGAATAAAATTTTGATCGCCTTTTAATAATTCTTTGAACATCTACAAGGTGATCTATTCGGAAGGGTCCAACCGAAGTATAATTGAGGATTAAAAGACTTACCCGAAGTAAGTTCAATCCAAATTATACGAGGTTGGTCACATCCGAATAGAGAGACACCCACCCATCTCAAAGAAAAAAAATCCAATATATTATATTTTCTGTCATCCCGACCCAAAAAGGCGATATCATCGCAAGGTATATTGACGGATATTCGAGTGAGGAATCGTGAGATAGGGGCATCGTGAATCAGTCTTTCTTTCAACTTGTGCATTTCAGTCATAGAGGTACTACTACAAGGTGATCTATTTGGATGTGACCAACCTCGTATAATTTGGATTGAACTTCCTTCAGGTGAGTCGTTTAATCCTCAATTATAATGGGGGTAGAATCTTGAATATTGTTGACCATAAAATTTACCTAATATACGTGATATGAATTGTTTGTCTTCCCAGGATAATGTCAACCTATCTTGAAGTAACTAGTGTCAGTATGAAATCGACAATATCCTGGAATACTTGAAAATCATTCTATGAACAACTTTCGTATTACTCAAATGAATATTTCACACCAACACCATGCGGTTTCAGATCAAACCTCTCTACTTCACACGCGATCAACGAATTGATTAATTTCACAACATCCTTTGAGAACAATTAATTTGCAAATGCCAGCCTGATCGACCTCAAGGGAGTCGAAATTACGCTGCTGCAACTGTCACGATAATGGGGTGGAAATGCTACATCTCATTCAATGAACCGAATTCGGTTTGTGAAGACCAATAACGTCCAGTCGAACACGAGAGAAATGAAGTATCTGTTACCGAAAGGCTCTATTTTGAGCCATTTATTTCAAATTTATATAAATGATTTCTATATTTCTCTTCCCGTTCTCAAGTCGTCTAATATACTGACGACACCGCTCTACTACATTTTATTAAAATCAATATTGAACAATACAAATGATATTACAAAAAAAAACGGTTTTGGTGAGACTGGAACCAACAACTATAAAGTGCGCTGTCTCAGAAGGCGTACTTATTTATTTATTTATTTATTTATTCATTACACGGGATAACCCAATTTAGAAATAATATAAAAAACAAATATATTACAAATGTTACAAATTTAAAACAGTACGAATACATATTACAAATTCAGACTTACGAATAGCACATACATAGAAACTCGAACAAAGAACATCAAACACTAACATCGTTTAAAACCTTCCTTATCTTATTTACATTCATATAGAACAAGTCAAGATCCTGTGAAAACTTATTTGAAGATATTTTGATTCTGTTGAGAGGAGAATGATAGGAGTAATTGGTTGAGTGGAATGAAATTGCAAATATCTCATGAGTTCGGGTATTATAAATAGGGGATTTTAATGAAATAGTCTCGAGTATTTGTGGGCAGTTGATGTTACCTGAGAGAATTTTTTGAAGGAATATTACATCACTGACAAATCTTCTGTGAGAAAGTGACCGAATATTAATCATTCTTTCTATTTCATCATACTCATATTGCTCCCTGAGTAAACCCAATTTATAAGCACAACATCTCAAAAATTTTTTTTGTACTCTTTCGATTTGTTTGACATAACAGTCATAGTGTGGAGACCAGACAATAGACCCATACTCTAGAATGGATCTAACATGGGAACAGTAGAGTATCTTCATTGTATTATGACTGAAGTCTTTGCATGTCCTGAAGGTGAAGCCCAACATTTTATAAGCTCTTGTTGTGATTTCATTGATGTGGTTGGAAAAAGTGAGTTCCTGAACATATTAGGCTATTTCGACTACAATTTCCGTTAATAACTATTGGGGTGACGAGTAAATGTAAGTCCAATTCCACAAAAAAAACATCAATTGTGTCAATTCATACTTGACTCAATAAACTAGAAAATATTTCAGATATAAGGACATTTATTAATTTATGCTCAACTGAAACAACTTGGATTTCGTGTGTGTAGGTAGATCAGGATTGTGAAGTTTGTACAAGGTCGTCCCTGGTAACCGAGTATTTTGTTTTCTGTGATTGGTGGAATTCATACCCTACCTGGTGTGGATATGAAATGATAACGATTCAGTTGACTGTAATCGCCTACCTATCCGTTTAGTAAACTAAGAAAAAATGAGGATATTCACGTGTGGGAGTTGAATAAATCAATTCTCTCTCTTTAATGGCGAATGGATTTCAGCAAATGAACTGAGGATTAGTGCTTCTGAAACTGCAAATAGGTATGCTAATTTCCTTACAGTTTACTAAACGGATATGTAGGCGATTCCAGCCAACTGAATCGTTATGATTTCGTATCAAACAAGGTAGAAACGTCACAATTCTGATCTGTCTATACCTACAAACACCAAAACACAAGTTATTTCAATTGAGCATAAATAAGCATAAATAAATGATGAATGATAAAAATGAATTACAGCCTATCCAATCCATCTTGGCACAAACTCAGTTACTTTTCCAGTTGCAGACTGGTAGTGTAGACCATGACGAAACGAATAATACCTTCTAGGAATAAATTTCAACACAGTGAACACATATAATAGGTGTTTTTTTGTCTTAGTATACTTCACTGAGAATCCTGGGCATATGCGTTCTCAGTTCTGTGCCAAGATGGATTGGACAAGCTGTACTTATATCATAAGTTTGATTTGTCACAATTGATGTTTTTTTTGTGGAAATGAATGAATGACTTACATTTTAAGTCTTCACACCAATAATAAAATATCCTAGTGTGTTAATATAAACTCATTGATTCGAGTCTTGAGATTTTCTCCTTTGAGTTCTTCATAAATATCGAAATAATTCGCTATATAAAATTGAATATCAATATGATACTTGAAGGAGAGTTCTAAAACGTTTAACTGGTGTAACAAAAAATTAACTGGGAGTTACTAGAATTGATATTGGCTCCATCGCCCTCGGACGTTTGAGCACTCGCCTACGGCATCGTGCTCTAACTTCGTCCTTATGCGGTATGGCCATCATATCCACTCTGGTAGAACAAAATACTATTTTTCACCGAGGAACGAACACCTCAAGCTTCCGCAGCGAGGAATCCTGAGTCTACATGACCATAAATTGTGTCAGCAAGATTAAATTGCGACGAAACCAATGATTATTCACACATAAATAGTTTGATATTTGTAGAGAGAACATGCATGGAACTGAACATAGTTTTCAACGCCAGACATCTTCTCTGTGTGAGTTTATTCACATGTTTCTGGAGTTGACCAAAAAAAATTATTAATTCAATTTGCTTTCTTCATATTTTCTGGTATTTGATTTATTCACTACCAATTAATTTGCTTTTGAGTTTTCCATTTTTTTTTTCGATCAGTTTGTTAGGTAAAATTAGTTTATTCTTTCATGACTCTCTGCTTCATTCACGTAATTCCTCATATCTTCGAAAACTTGCAGATGATTGGTCAGATTTGGTCGTATGATATTTTTGATAGCTGTATCTCTGAGCGACATCATTTCCGTTTGGGTATCAGTTAACCAATGATTTGTAGCTTTTGTTACCCTTTGATATGTTACAGTTGGCACATGTCTATATAGGTCATTTCATTGTATGATTCTTCTGTTCTATCTTTGATATTTTCTGAAAATAATAATTATTAAAATGATTCATTATAGAAAAAAAAATTAAAACACTTTTCCATGAGGTTTTCACTATAATAATGTTCAGAAAACCGCGGCACGTGTTTCAATATGCAATAGCTTCTTCAAGCAAATAATAATATTACTTGTCCAAGTTGCTATCGTATAGCGAAACACGTGTCGCGGTTTTCTTAGTGAATACCTCAAGTGTTTTTAATGTGGATTTCTTTGCATTAGATTACTTTTGAATATATTTATTTGATAGTTGATACGTTTTGTATTGCATTTGATTTATCATATGATAACAGAATTTTTGAAATATCATCTTATGCAGGTTCAGTGGGTTGTATAACCAACAAAATCTAAAAAATGTGATATAGCAGTTGAACTTATCACGTGTATAACTGAGAAAGCGCATATTATTTTCAAATCATGTTTATGCAATAAACAACTGACCTTGCGAAAAAACATAAAATTCTGATTTTTATAAATTTCTTCAACTCTCGTGAATGACCATAAATCCAATGAAAATATGTGTTTTGAAAAATTCATGGTGTAACTATTGATTTTTTGAGGGGCAAAAGCACCATAAACTCTTCTATTAGACAACAAACTATTGAAAACATTCCTAGGCTGCTCCCAAGACTCTAACCTCAAGATTGAAATGGCAATAAGATTTTTCAAAAATGATCCCCTTCAGTTTTTTTAAGCTTTTTCATAAAATATAACAAATACCGCTTTGGAATCTGTTTTCCTGTTGAAATGATAAAAATACACACTAATTGTGTCCTGAGTGCGTATTTCGTAACAGATCATGAATTGTTTGAGATTTTTGTGTTCTTGTTTTTCCTCGTATATTTTTCGTTCAGTTTTTCAACCGATCAATGATTTCGCTATGATAGGTCCATGCTTAGAACACCAAGAATCCATAGAGTTGATTCTAATTACTCCGAAACATCACAAGTCAACATGTTTTGATTGTTCGTAATTAGCAGTACGACACATTCCAAGCTGTAGAATTTCCTCTGTGAAAGAAAGAATCTGGATAGTATGAAGATTTTATTTCTACTTTTCCTGTTTCAAAATTGAACTCTAGTTGCATTTAAATGGCATCAATTATTAATTATAATAAATTACTTTATAACTCACATATTACATGAATGTGATAAAAACGCGGAGTTCAGCTCTTCTCCGCTCTCCCACTCAACCCCAATATCGAAATAACTTTCAAAAAAATTAACATTTTGTCACAGAACACCCTATCTACACAGAAGCGCAACTTGAAGGCGGTCCCTTTGATCTTTTGGGGTCAATTTTTCGTAACCTTGATTTAAAGCTTGGCTTGTATAATGTCATTTCTTGGCGGTAAATTCAAACTGTCGGTTGATATACAGTTCAAGTGATACACCTTTGTAAACTTTCTAGACTGAGCATTTCTGCTTCTGAACTGAAATCCGGGCAGTTTTAATTCCATTTGAAGATACGACCTTAGGAAATGCTTTGTTGATCAGCAATCTACAATCCCTTATTCTCAACAAATATAAACGGAGAATTTGGATGATTACCAAAATAATTTCAGTGAATAGGCTTACCTACTGTTTTTTGCACCTTCAAAAGAAAAGTAGGTAGAAAAGTGGTGTAGGCAGCTATTTAATGTTCGAATAGTTTTAGAGTAATCAACTGAATTTTGCAGGAACGAACGTTTTAAACTACTCTGATCATGCTTTCAACCGATATTAATACAATTTATCAGTAGTAATAACCCAAGGACATTGATAATTGTTCGAAAATTTTACACCGTAACAACACAAATGAGAGGTTGACAATATACAAGCCAAGCTTTCGATTCGGTCGGAACGCTTCAGTTGCGCTTCTGTGTAGAGGGTGTTCTGTGATTTTGTCATATGAAATAAATTGATTCCAATGTCTGAATTTATGAATTTGCCTCTTTGAACTCTATGCGATTTTTCATTGCAAGATATCTATCAGATGATTTTCATCTTTATCCACTGTCAAACATTACGCACTCGCACCATCTCATTTCTTTCATCTATCTGACACATAACTTATTTATCTTTGTATTGAAAAACTGGCGCTTAAACTTCATAATGAGTTATTAAATCAGCTACAAAACAATTTATGTGGAATGAATGAATCACAGAGATGATTTCAAGGATGCTTTCGAACTGTTGAAAATTGTCACCACTGCTTGCACATATTACTATTATAATAACAATGAGACCAGTCTCGATTAATATTTATATCGACTATTCTCGAAATCAGAAAATCCTCACACCGAAAAATTTATAGTCTACTTTTTCATGGACAGTACTTGAACTTGAAAAGTTCGAAGTGAATACCAGATTATCTTTTTAAAAATGCCTTCTAGACTCCAAAGAATGTCGTTCTTCAGATTTTATGTGAATTGTCAACTAAACAGTTTATTACCAATATATTCAATCATTGTCATTATGAGATGAATAATAATTGAACGCCAACATCATCACGACATTACCTGGTTTGGATGTTATGGAAAATGGATGACAGAGTAAACTCCAAGAACGAAAATAGAAATCACTGTTGATGAAAATTTTTTAAATTTTCTTCGAAATCAGCTGGGTATTTCTTCATGTGAATTAAAAAAGAATTACATAAAAATCAATTTCAATACTTTATTCTAAACAGTTGTTCACCCAATTGCAGAGAAAATATAATAAATGTACATGCTAAGTATTTATAAAAGTTTCTAAAATATTTGCCAGGCTATCATAATATATATCACATAAATGAGATATCTTATTGAAAAGTTGACACATGGAATATATTGGAGACTTTTGTGAGATATTAGTTCTAGTAAATGTATTATACAATGTTACAGCTTGTCTAGATTGTCTACTAGGGATCAGAAATTGTAAGCAGATAACCACAATCATTTTCATCATTGAAAAGTTTATACAGTAATGTTCGTCTTCTTTCGACCAAAGATTGTAAGTTGAGAGAGCTGAGCAGATTTCAGTAATCATAACCTCTTAAAGGATATCAGCCATTGCATTTGAAAAATATAAGTTTGCAAAATTTCCTTTGAACTTTTTCCAATTTTTGGACGGAGTTTTGATGAACTGGAGACCAATTAATTGCTGCATACTCAAGTTTGGTTCTTATAAAGGTCATATACAATAATCCCATTGTATTCACATCTGAGAAATTTTTCAGTTTCTGCAAAAATTACCCAACAGTCTGAGCGCAGATGATGCAATGTTAAATAAGTGATTGTCAAATGTTAATTTTGTGTCAAACGTCCCTCCTAAATTCTTGTGAGTTATACATCTATTAAGAGAAACATTATTAATTGCATAGTCGTAAATAATAGGCGTACGTTTTCTATTATATGGAACTTTTGTACATTTTCCTAAGTTGAGATCAAGATAATTATTATTGCACCAGTTATTAACATCGATAAGATGGTTCTAGAGAGTTATACAATCTGTTAGATTTTCTATATTCAAAAATATTTTTGAATAATCAGCAAATAAAAATTGCAGTTAAGTTATTTTACTGAAAATGTCATCCATGAACAAGAGAAAAAGTAGCGGACTCAAATTGGACACTTCAGAAAATATTTGGTGCCAGCATATTCAACAAACTGAATGCGATTGGTCAGATACGATTTCAGGAGTATAATCAGCTTTTCAGATAATCCAAAAATATATAACTTCTGTAAGAGAAGAGATTGATCAATTCTATCGAAAGCTTTACTAATGTCCGTATATATAACGTCAACCTGACCTGCAGAATCAAGGCTGTTTGATATGTAGACGGTTATATAGGCTAAGTTGGTAGTTATTGATTTTTTAGGGATTAATACATGCTAATAGATGGATAATGATGATTCAATACTAAAATAAATACGATTGTTGATGATAATATTAAATAATTTACCATAGTTACTCAAAATTGCTATAGGTCTATAATTGTTCATAAATGAACGGTCTCCTGATCGAACAGGACAAATTTTGGCAGTTTTCAATAGTTCTGGATAAGTACCGGTAGAAACTGTCAGATTGAATATATGAAGAAGAGGTTCGACTAATACGAAAATACTGTCTTCGACAAGGAAGCTTGGAACATGATCTACACCAGCTGTTGATTAATTCTTTAATTTTGCAAATGCTGCTGTTAAGTCACTTTCAGTGATTGTCCCAACTGTTATGTTGAAGAGTTAAGGAGGCTCTTTGATAAAATCAAACATGGTACGAAGACGAACGTTTGAAGTATTCTATTCTGAATTTTGGTGGTGTTAATGTGCCTCGATCAGTGTAACAAGGCTTTTCTACATATAGCTACCATATCCACTCTTGTTGTACAAACTACTTATTTGAGCAAATAGTAATCACTTGCCTAAGTTGTTATCGTATAGCGAAACACGTGTTGTGGTTCTCTTTACGTTATAGTGAACATCCCGAGTATTTTTTTATTATGGATTCTCATCGAGTACCTACCAATTCTAATCGATGACAGATTTATTAACATTTCGTATTATTTCCTTTTTATATTTCCTTTATACTATTTCTGGCTGAACTTTTGATTCATTGAAGAAATCATAAATGAAGTAAAAAACTAATATTTCATTTATTTATTATGATCGAATTACAAAGTGTTCAGTATGGAAAAACTCGTTTTTGCACTTCGACGTCTTTGCTGGCAATGGAATAGTCCACTTGAGTACCGTCCAATAGGATTTGTACTTTTGCTGTACCATCAAGATTACCGGTTTTGGTGGATGGTGTCGTTACTTCTCTGTGAAAAAAAAAAGAAATAATATGAATATAGTCCATAGTTGGATAATTTCATTGTAAAACTGTGAAGGTTTTATAATTCGAAATTAGTTGAATATTTCAAGTGGAGGTGGTAACTTATTGATGAGGGGATTTTTTGAAGATTCGCAAAAGGAAGTAGGTATTATGTTTGTTTTGGTTCCAACTCGAGACGGTTATAGAGCAGTTCGAAGTCATGAATGGGGAAAATAGCTCGTTTAAATCTTTTCAGCTATTGTGCAACTATTGGAACCGTTTGAGGACCGTCCTTAGCCGAAACTAAAACGAACCTATTGCATTTGCTCATAAGGGAACATATTATACCTATCGAAATGATTTTCCAATGTCTATTATTCTAATGAATGAAAATATAGTCGAGAATGAAATTTTTCGAACGAAAGAAAATCTTACTTGACAATCCTGAATCCGTTTTCATCGGCTTCGTAGAAAACCTTTCTGTGCACGTGACCATCGTCATACTCATATTGTCCAGATACTTTGAGACCCTTTCGCACTTCAGCCCTGCTCAGGAAGGATCCTTTGATATTGTCGTCCTCATAGGTCGAGAATTGGAACTGGGCACCCTCTGCTTGTTTCCTCCGCTGTTCTGGGGTGAGTAAATCGGGAACAGGCACAACGTTAGCCCTTGGTGGAGTCACAATTCTCACATTGCCCCACTGCTGAATTGATGAGTTCACTTGAGGCGTGAATTGACCTGGGTTGAATACTTGCAGAGGTACTGTTGGCTTGGGTTGCGGAACGACGACGGTTGGGATGATTGCAAGTGGTGCTTGGGTCACAGGTAGTAGTATTTCTGGCTGAACTTGTGTTGGAATCGCTGGCGCCTGAACGATAAATCATATTGTCTAAATAAAATTTGAATTTTCTGTAGATGTGCATGTCTATTGGTTGTTCCCGTTTTGAAGATTCATTCAACGACATTCTAACATTGATGAAGATGAATAGACACCGAAGGGAACATTTTTGTCTCGGGATCAATAAATTCACATTTTGGTCCTGGATAATTGCTGAAACATTGGCATAGCATCTGTGATAATTGTGTATTTTACGTCATACAATTGGTCGTAAGACATTGATGGTAAATATTTGCTTCTCTCTTAATTGGCGTCTTCTGTTTTCATGCCTACCTCTTCAACAGTTTCCAGAGAACGCCAAAAATGAGTAATCAAATAATTTCTCCATTCCATCAATAGCCCTTTTTCATTTACATTCGACCCACCCCATACTCAAATTCATTGAGTTCTAGAAAGCATTATAAAATATATGACTTTCAATCCCACCTTTATCATATATCTCAACTGAACATGGTTGATCATCAAATTTCTTGATTTACCGTATTGAGATGAAAATTATCTCACCCAGCACCACTCGTGTTTCAATTATTATACGAAACTTTCTGCCATTTTGTCGAATGTTTTAAAAAATTTATAACTTTGGACGAAAATGCTATTGATATTGGGAACTTATGTAAGTACTCACCACTGCCATATTATTTTGATTCTGTAGGAACTCTAAGAAAGTGGCCTGTAGTTTTGGATCTTGCAGTAATGCAGCATTTTGAGTTTCTAAAGGTTTGCAGTGAACTGCGAAAATGCACAAGGCAACAAAAACTAAAGTACCCGAACGGAACATTTTGGCGAACTGATGATTGTTGCTCCTCAAAGCTTATTATTTATAGTTCTGTTAACTAATCAGTTGCTAGTAACTGAAAAATTGTTTCTTGATGTCTTCTTACTTTCCTTTTGCTATTAGCAGTGTTATCGTTCGTCCATTACTGTAACCAGATCGAGTTCTTAATTTCTATTTGAGCGAGATACGTTTTCTATAGCGTTAGATTTATCATATGAAAACAGAATTTTGAAATATTTTCACATATTATTTTTAAATCATTTTTGAGCAATAATCAACTGACCCTGTGATACTAACAACAAATTCCAATGAAAAAAGTGTTTTGAAATTTCATATTGATTTTTTTCAGGGGCAAGTGCAACAAAAACTCAGATCTCTCAGACTCAGATCAAATATTGAAATCATTTCTGCTGCTCCCATGACTCTTATTTAAATGGCAATGAGCACTCTCAAAAATTGAACCCCTTCAATTTGTTTAGCTTTTTCATCAAATATTGATTTAATTTACGTTGGCGCTGTACCTCTTATGCCATATATGTGGAATGAATGAATTAGATGACTTCAAGGATGCTTTCGAACTGTTAAAATTCTGACCACTCCATGCACGTATTACTATTATTATAATAATAATGAGACCAGAGTCTCGATTAATATTTATATCGACTATTCTCGAAATCAGAAAAGCCACACACCGAAAAAATTTTTAGTCTACTTCTTCACGGACAGTACTTGAAAAGTTCGAAGTGTATATTTTTAAAAATGCCTTCTAACTGATATATCACACTTCTCTCCTACAGGAAAACGATTAGACATACTCCAATCGTTGTACAGGTTTCCTCAATCCTACAGGGCGTTCTTTCCTCTCCTCAATAACAATATCACTACACGGTACTGATGGAGATATTGTCAAATTTGTAACATTAGTGTCTTCATTGAAATTTTGTTTTGGTTCAAATGACGTTTCCAAATTACGTTGTCCAATGAGGGAATTTTTACCAGATAAACAGTTTTAGCAATTTGTTTGTATATAAAACCTTTGATCCATCCAGGTTTGCGAACATCTCGTCTATAATCTCTTACCACCACCGAATCGTTCAAATCGAATTGTAAAAATCGTTTGCCTCCATGATATTCTTGTTGTTGTTCTTGTTGTTGTACCACTCGTTTTTTTATAATCGGATAAGGTTTGACATTCCTTGGTGGTAATATTATCAAATCTGGTTTTAATTTTCCTATTGAACATGAGTTGAGCTGGGGGGACCCCTGTAGTGCTGTGTGAGGTATTTCTGTAGTCAAATAGGAAGTTTCATAATATTTTGTTCAAATCAATAGTTTTGTTTGTTCCCAATGCATTTTTCAAAGCATTTTTTACCGTTTTGACGCAGTTTTCAGCAGCCCCATTTGATGAAGGTTGATATGGTGGACTGGAAATGCATTTAATGTTGTTTAATGTGCAAAAATCTGAAAATTCTTTCGACTTGAATGTTTGAGCATTATCAGTTACTAAAACTTCTGGAAGGCCAAATCTAGCAAATGTTGTTCTCAAATATTCGATTGTAGCCTTTGTTGTTATGGTATTTAATGGAAAGACTTCCGGCCACTTTGAATGGGCATCTACTATGACTAAAAATTGTTTGTTCAAAAATGGCCCTAAAAAATCCAAATGCAGCCTGGACCATGGCTCAGAGGGCCCCTTCCAGCTATTTAAAATGCTTTGTCAGGACTTTTTTTGTGTAACATACAAGATTGACAGGTAGCGCACTTGATTTCGATATCCTTATCTAAACCTGGCCACCACAGATATGAACGAGCTAAACTTTTTGTTTTCACGATGCCCATGTGCGACAAATGTAAATTTTTCAGAATATCCTTCTGTAACATTTGGGGAATAATTATTCGATTGTTCCAAAGTAAACAGTCATGATCTATACTGATTTCATTACGGATTCGATGAAATGGTTTGAAAACCTCCAATACTTCTATCGGCCAGTCATTAGTTGCAACATATTTTTTTATTTCTGATAATATGCCATCAGTAATAGTATTCTGACGAATAGTTTCGAAATTTATTGGAAAATGAGGATTATTATCAAAATAATTCATGAAATTTACGTCAACGTCCTCCCAAATTTCTTCACTATTTTTCAGAGGCATTCTTGACAAAAAATCGGCATAGTTATTTTCCGATCTAACGAATTCGATATCGTATTGATAATTAGAAAGTATTACTGCCCAACGACGGAGCCTATTTGCGGAAATTTGGGGTATTGGTTTCTCTGGGTGAAATATGTTAGTGAGAGCCTTGTGGTCCGTTTGTAAAATGAATATGCGGCCATATAAATATTGATTAAATTTGCCCACACTGAAAATTATAGCCAGCCCCTCCTCTTCTACTCGACTGAAATTTCTTTCCGACTTTGACAGAGTACGTGAAGCATACCCAATAGGTTTTTCACTTCCATCAGGATACAAATGAGAAATCACACCCCCTATTCCGTAGTCACTTGCATCAGAACTCAGTATTAACGGAAGATCTGGATTATAATGAACTAGTATGGGCGCGGTGGTCAATAAATATTTTATCCGGTTGAAAGTATGTTCACACTGCGGTGTCCAGTTCCAAGGAGTGTCCTTCCTCAGTAAGCTATATAAAGGTTGTAGGATAGTTGACAAATTTTTAACAAAAGCCCCGTAGTAATTAATTAAACCAATGAAAGATTTGAGCTGTGTGATATTTTGTGGCTTTTCGGCATTAGTAATGGCCCTAACTTTATCCTCCGAAGTATGTAACCCCGACTTATCTATATCAAAGCCCAGATATGATATTTTATCACAAAAAAATTTACATTTATCAAGTGAAATTTTCAGACCTGCATTTTCGAGAATACCTAACACTTGTTTCAGTCTGAACATGTGCTCTTTTTTGTCCCTTCCTGTGACCAATATATCATCTAAGAAAACCACTGTGACTTCAACTGCCTGCAAAAGTGAGTCCATTATTCTTTGAAATTTTGCTGGAATAGAAGCTATTCCAAATGGAGCCCGATTATAGCGGAACAACCCTTTGTGAGTTGATATCGTCATCAACTCTTTAGAACTTTCATCCAACCGGATCTGCTGGTACGCTGCTGATAGATCTAGTTTTGAGAATTGAACACCTCCTTGTAATTTTACGAATAGTTTATTGATTCGAGGAAGAGGATATTGATCTATTTCCAAAAATGGGTTAACTGTTATTTTGAAATCCCTACACAGCCTCACAGATCCGTCTTTTTTTAAGACTGGTACAATCGGTGTTCCCCATTTACTATAATTAACAGGAGATATTACTCCTATTTTTTCAAGCCGATTTAATTCTTGCTCTACCTTTTCCTTAATTGCAAATGGTAATGGTCTAGCCCTAAAAAATTTCGGAGTAACATGATCCGATTTCAACTTGATAGATATACATCCATCTTTGAAAGTCCCTAACCCAGGAGAAAAAAGGTCTTTATGTTGGTTAAGCAATTGATTAACTTCCTGTGAATATTCTAGGAAATTCAGAGCTGAGATGTTCAATCGAAATAAATTATAAAAATCTCTGCCCAATAATGGAGGACCCGAGGCATCATGAATCACGTCAATATTCAAATCTCCTTTTTTACCCTCGTATTCAACTCTGCACATTATATATCCCAAAGGAGAAATTTTATTTCCGTTATACAGGTGAAATATCTTATTACATTTGTTCAAAGTTTTATTTTCGAAATGCTGCAAATAAATTCTCCGATATGACACTATAACTTGATCCTGTATCTAATTGAAAATATAAAGTCATATTCTCCACTTTCAAATTGATCAAAATTGGATTATTTGAAGCCGCTAAATTATACAACGAATAATGTTCAGACTCCAGGAAATTTTGGGAATCACTAGTTCCATGATCAGAAAGATTTTGTGAACTATTACCTTCAGATTCCAAATAATGTTGAGAATACGCCCCCCTACTCTGTATAGGACGTTTTTGTTTACATTGCGAAGCCAGATGCCCCTTTTGATGACAACAATGGCAGAAACACTCACGAAATGCGCACATCGTTGAATCGGGGTTTCGGCGTCCACAAACTGTGCATGGTGGCAATCTCATCGCGTTGTTTTTAGGTGGTGAAGGCCGTCTGTTTTCTGTTGAAAACCTAGAACCTAGTCGTGGTGGCTGGTTGATCCCTCCACTGTAGTTTCCTCTAGCGAGATATTCTCCTCTGTGCTGGTGCTGATTTACATTATTTGCTACAGTGTTGCCAACGTACAATAAATCCTCGGGTTCCTGCTTGACCAAAATTTTGACTTTGTCCTTCATCACTGCACTCTTCGATACTGCGATGTCTTGGATACCCATGAAATCTGTCGCTGATTTTTCCTCGAAAAGTCTGTCTTGTACTGGACCGGGTTCATAACCCACCACGAAAATATCACGGAGCGCAATGTTCAAAACTCCTGGTTCAAAATTACACTTTGAAGCCAAACTCCTCAGTCTCGCAGCCCATTCTTTGGGGGATTCATTTCGATATTTTTCCGCTCGATAGAACTTATATCGCGCCGCAAATATAATGTCGGAGGATTTGAAATGATTATCAAAAACCGAAACTAAATTATTGAAGTCTTTGTTTTCCGGTTCATCTGGCAAACACAAGTCCGTTATCAATTTGTAACCATCTTCACTCAACTGATTTAGTAAAATCGCTCTTTTGCGTTTATTGTCTGAGATCGCGTTAGCATCAAAAAAGTTTATGAGGCGTTTCTTGAATATAACCCAATCCGAATTAATGGGATCAAATTCCCTCAGAGAGCCAACATTTTCTGTTGTCTCAGGTGTTGTCGCCATTGTTCCTCACACTCACTAATTCACTTGTTATTTACTTTTCCGATCAGCACGTTGGTCTCTTCACCAAGTTTATTTTGAAACTTGTGTGATAATTTCTCGTCGCCAGTGTAATGTATTTTCTTTACTAAGAAATAATAATCACTACTTGAAAACTCATAAATATATATATTTGTCGTCGTTCATTACAGACCGTTTCATTTCATTTCTTAAACTACTCAACCTTCCCCTGTTGCCAGGTTTTCATACAGCAATTCATCTAAACTGATATATCACAGTATATATCGCATAGTAAACTATAATGGTCAATGTTGCATTGCAGTGTCCCGTGTGATTAGTTTCCAAATAGGAGTATATCCAAAACCAAAACAACACTTATGCACACTAATAACTTCTTCTTATTTTACGCGATTTTCCGTCCTCAAATATATTTTACCCTCGTAATGGACGTGACTCCATGACTAGGCGAGGGATTAGCGTCCCTCGCGAATTTTTTTCCCACGAACCTCTTTCGTTCGCCCTCCGAGAGAGCCTCAACTCCCCTGCCTCATTCAAGATCGGACGCTATCTCATGCCTATCTGTGAATTTTGCATTTTTCGGCGAGTTCGCCTACGCTGGACAAATAGAACCATCCGTTGGTCTGATTCCAAGAGACTTTGTGTTTAGTCTATAAGAAGAGTTAACAGTGAATATCATATTTCGTCTAGACTGAGAACACTGACTTTATATTGAATATGCTGAGAGGTGACTGGACATATTTATGTGGTACCAAACTTTAAGAAAAATTCCCATAAGTCAGAATGAAACTCGCATACAGGGTGCGAAAGTTACATGAATTCTATTTCGAATACCAAGCATTACAGCGGTTGACTAGAAGAACAATTCTGAGTGATACTCGGCTCTCTCACCACAGTTTTTTTTTGCACCTTTCAGCCAAATAGAAAAACCGAAAAACTTAAGATCTGTAGTGGATTTGCATTATATTCTTTCAAGCAAGTCGATTCACCAATATTTTTGAGCGGGACTTATCAAGTGCAGCACCGAAAAATGCACGAGAGATTGTTTCTACATTGAAATCAGAAAAATTCTGGAAGCCCATGAAATTCCCTCCCCTTTTTTTGTGTGATACTGAAATTATATACGTTAAATGCTACTAATCGTTTCCATCCATTTAAACGCGATTTCTTCCCAATCACGAGACCGACACCCAGGTTATTTTTGTGCAATTCAAAAATATCTATTTCCTGGGGTAATACCTTTTTTTACTTTTTTGTATATGATTTACCATAATATACAAATTTCTCCAAATTGTTTGTTCTCAAAAATGCTAAATATCAACATTGAAACAATCTCTCATTCATCTCCCATATATATTTCTTACAAAAGTTTTCTGAGAAAATCACGACATCCAGAGTAATCATTTTAACGTATCCATTGGTCGATTTTTCTTCGTGTTGAGTGAAGTCTTTGCTTACAATCTACTTGAGAACCATCCTGAAGAATCTGGACTTTTGCCAGGCCCGGTCTGGCTCCATTGGGGGCCCTCGGCTAGACGGTGATTTGAGCCCCCCCCCCCGCCAGAAATGAAACCACTACCATGCCCTCTCACAGCAAAATAGTTAGCCTTTCTTTCAGGCATGCGGCTAACGTGATTTTGAATAGTTTTGATTTTTTTTATATTCTGGTTGAAAAGAATAGTTTTGCTAAATATTTTACAACGCAATTTGAACGTCTTAGCGATATTATTTGCTAAGGTAAGAATTTTTAATGACATTGTATATAAACAATCCAGGGCTAAAATGATTGAAATATTTGACCTTTATATCAGCACAAAATTTAAATTATAAATTGTTATTACTTGAAAGATCAGTATTAATTGTAGTACTACTTGAGAATGGTTGACCTAAACAGAAGGATAGTTCAATGAAAGGCCAACTACGAATATGACAATAAAAAACACAATGCAAAAAAAACGCTGCATTACATTAGGCAAAACTTCAATGCAACACCCTAGTCCCAAGTATACATTGATACTAAAATATGGCCTAATGTAATAGAAGTATAATATACATCATTAATATATAAAGAATTTAAAATTTTTGACTTTTTTTTAGAGTATGAACAAAAACAACAAAAATTCCTACCACAGTGATAGTAATCAACGATTACCTATCCTATCAGTTTTCTTTTAAGTTCGTCACTACTCCTGGCCACGACATTAATTATTTCTTCTTTGTCGATGTCAGAAAACAGGTCTCTTTCTATATTCATAAAAATAAGGCTAGACATAAGGTCTTGGCCTAAACTAGCCCTAAGACGATTCTTTATAATTTTTAGCTTCGAAAAAAACCGGTCACATGTAACCTGTGTACAAGGTATCGTTAGGATAAATTTATAAACTATATATAAGTTAGTGAACAATCCTGATCCAGAGAGTTCAAAAAGAACTGAGAAGGCACATGACAAACACTTGAAACATTTTCTACTATCATTACAGAAACCACGAAAATTGACTTCTTCTGATTCAGGTTCCGAATCGAGTTCACAATCTTTTAAAATTTCTTCAGCTTTGTTTAATTCTTCGTAATTCGTAATTCAATAAATAGGTTATTGTTCATTTAAAATTATTTTTGCAAGATTATGTCGCTGTAAAACAGTAAAACAAAATAATTTTGATTATAAAAAACTCGTATTTTTTTGGCTTCTGGGGGCCCCCTTGAGCCGGAGGCCCTCGGCGATCGCCGACCAGCCGCCCTGGCCAGACCGGGACTGACTTTTGCTGTTCCATCTAGTTTGCCGGTTTTGGTGAATGGTACTTCCCCGTAAATGAATAGGCATGAGCATACCGACCGTGAATATTGTCAGTTGATTTTTGGTATCCAGTAGTTCAATTCACATAAAATATCATGAAATACTGCGATGATGAACGTGGTGTAATGATCTTGCAGGACAATTCTTTGGCAACCCGATATTATGATTTTGCACATAGTGGATGTTGATGGTATCATAAAGAAAGTCTTCATATTTCAAATGATTGTTGAAAAGTGACAAAGCACATCAGAGTAGATCATGGGAGTAATACATATGGTTTTCTGTGATAAAAGCCTCCTGGAATGCTACAAAATCAAATTTTGTTCCAATCAATACAGATTGTGATATAAAAAGATGTTGGGACGAGCCTGAATCGGTTTGCAAGCGGTAAACTGCTAAATGGTTTTTGAAGAACTTCACATGTAGATTAAATCATTCAGTTCAAGTTATAAATACTTTTCACTTACAGTCCAATCATAACACTCGAAATGACCTGAGCTTCGAAATGATGGCATATTCCCGGACGTATTGGAATATTGGGATTTCAAAATAAGCGATACGCCCTCTAGTAGGATCATTTCTATTCTTCTTCTTCCTGGAAGCAGATATTTGAAAACCTTTCTCTGTATATGACCATCGTCATATACATATTGTCCAGGTACTTTGAACCCCTTTCGCACTTCAGCCCTGCTCAGGAAAGATCCTTTGATATTTTTACGAAATCTCCTAGCGCCGGCCCTGTCACTCGTAATCGCAGAATAATATGAGCAGTCAGAGGAATATCGTTCACCTGCGCGATCTCATCTCAAAAATTCGATCATCGAGATTTTACTGGAAGGTTCTCCATTGGTGTAAGCAAGTATATATACGGAAGCGATTCATCACTATGGGCAAAGTTTGATGGGGAGTTATTAAGAGTTTCTAGTGTAGATAGCTTTGGTATTGCTAAGTGCAGAAGTGGAAGTAGGCAGAGTTTATCAGAGAGTTTTAGTACAGAGCGTTGAATAGTTCAGCTGAGCAGTTTGAGTGAATGTATTGCATTGTGTTGTGATAAAGAGTTGTAATAAGAGTAGTTTAGTGTTGTTTCGGACTTTTAATAAACTTACGATGCAGAAAAACTCAAAGTCGTCTCCACAATTTAATATTCGAAAGATGATTCAGTACATGTTTCGAACCTTGTGCCCAATATGCTCCAAGCCCCCCAATCTTTAACGTATTTATGGTTTAAGGGATGTCCCAAATCCCCCTAATATCAACTTTTTCATAATTCTCATTAAAAATTTTTTTATGTCCTTTTGAATTTCACCATGTGATTTTGCTATTTTTTCATCTCCATGTAAGTAAATTTTAAACCTCATTTTTAAACTAATATTATATTACTCTTCCTTTATTGTAGAATTCTATGTAAATTCAGCTGATGATGAACCTTTGTAGGTTCGAAACATGTACTGAATCACCGTACTGACATCTTTCGAATATTAAATTGTGGAGACGACTTTGAGTTTTTCTGCATCGTAAATCTACTACACTCCACTTTGAGATACAATGGACTTCTACCACAGCTTTTAATAAACGCCCAGAAAAGATCGTAGCAGTGGTGTCGACAGTAGAATTCTGCTGATGAAGAAAACTATTTATGGTGAATATGAGTACGTCTTACGATACGATGGAGGACATGATGAAACGAATCCAAAATCTATTTGCGGATTATGAAAGACAGCGACAGGAGGATGAAAAACGACGATAGGAAGATGAAAAGCGACGGCAAGAGGAAAATGAATTAGAAGAAAAGCGGCAGCAAGGTGAAATAAAACAATGAGAAAAAGTAAAGAAAGAACGAGAAGAAAGATATCAGAAAATTCTCGAAGATGAAAAGAAAGAACGTGATAAAAAAAAAGAACGAGAACTTGAAAAGAAAAAACGAGAAGGAACACTCCAGAAAATTCCAGAAAAACAAAAAAAATACAACGAAAAGCAGATTTCCAGAAGGTTCTAGAACAAGTTCTTCGAGCATGTGTTACACAAAACCGAAGAATGAGAGAACTTAAAGGAAGATCTGGTAGAAGAATTAGAAACATATCTAAACGGAGAACTGGAGGAAACGTTAAGAAAAACGACGACAATGTCAAAAGAGAAGTGCATATAGTGTGAGGGGAGTTGAGAATACTAGAAAAGCCGCTAGTTCTCAAGAACCTAGATCGCCGAGACAGGGTTGTCACATCAGGAATTTCCGTATAACCGCCGACTTTTGATGGACAGTCATCTTGGTCCATGAACCGCCCACAATTTGAGGCAGTGGCAGAGACTAATGGATGGGACGAAAAAATAGTAGTAGCTCTGAGAGGGCCAGCAGCAAAATAAATATGAGAACATGATTTCTGCATTAGAGTTGAGGTATGGGGACTAACACCGAGAACAGCTGTACCGGGCAAAAATGAGAACTTGCACAAAAATCAGGTGATAGTTTGCAAGAATTTGAGGTAGATGTGAGACGACTAATTCAGCTGGCCAGGCGCGTCTATAGTTTTTTTTTTTAGGGGGGGTACTATTAGTAGCGGAATAGGGATAATAAATTGGGGGTGGCTAGTGGTACAGCGCCAATTTTTTTTTGAGCCAGGTTGGCAAGTACCACTCTCAAAGTCTCAAATAGGTGAAATTCAAATATAATGAATGAACAACTAATTGTGTTTCATTTGCTTGAACTTTTATTAGAGCAAAGTAACTTTACATAAAAAAATACAAAATTAACAAAAAATTCTTCAGGTACTAGGAAACAGTCTAGGTTAGTCAACAAAAAATATAAATATTCTTGGGAAAACATAACAATCATTTAATTTAACTATCAGTTATTATATATAGGTCAAATAACTCAAGATGCAAAACTCTTGATATAATCTAAATAACGAAATTCAAGCTATATTATAAAACAAAGTCAATTTTTCTCTTACGTTGCTTCGAGAACCTATCAATAACAGCATCTATATTTATTTCAATATCTCTGTGAATATTCAATAAAGTCAATCCAACTAGTCTTTCCTGACCCATCGTAGACCTTAACCATGACTTCAGTCTCTTAAGGGTGGAAAAGGATCTTTCAGCACTTGCCACACTTACCGGCATAACAGAAATTATTTGAAGGAGTGTATGAATGGTGGGAAATATTTCGATACTGCAAAGCTGTAATGTATCTAACGCTGTTTCTGGCAATTTAATTTTTTTATTTTTTGTTTCTTTCCATTTATTTACCCAAATATCTATTTCCGATTGCAACAAATCGGACAAAAACTCTACGGAATCATTTGAGAATTTAGAGAGATATTCGGCCACACTTTTTACTACAAATTTTAAATCACCATTGTTTTGGTTTAAAACATTAACTGGTATGAAGCTGTTGATATCTAAAATTTTGAAAATATCTGAATTGAAACGAAACTCGAGGTCTTGAACTATGTTATCTAAAAGGGGTATGAAAACTGACACTCTAAAATATTCCTCGGGGTTATTTGTTTCGATATTACTTCGATATATCTGTCTGGCATTGATTCTTGGCAGTAATATCGGAAAATCTAAATCTTGATGAACTTTCGTTACCTCTTCAAAAATTCCCTTGAAAACATTTTTAGCGTCCTCCCTTTTTTTGTGAAAGACTGATAATATATTATTCACAAGTGATTGAGCAGAAATTTTGTCCAAACTTTTAGTTTGCAAAGTTTTACTCAAACTCACAGTTATATTTAATACATGAGACAAGCAATGAAGAGCAACTACAAAATTTGTTTTCAACATTGCATCCATCAGTCTTTGAGCTTTTGAAGATGATTCAGAATCTTTCCACCGCGTTATTAGTTGCAAAGTTTCTATAATATTTTTGAAAGATACTTTGAACCTAAGAATAGATGTATGGCGTTCTGTCCATCTGGTTTCACACAAGCTTTCCAAAAGAGAGGGATTTGTAAATTTTAAAACGTTATGTCTTTTAGACGATGCATTAAAAAAAGCAATGGTTTCTTTTATAGTACCTACCGCATTACGAATAATTTGGACATTGCTAGATTTTGATAGGGATAAATTAAGTGAATGGCTGTAACAAGGACATTTGCAAGCATTTTTCAATAATTTTTGGATTTCGGCAACCGCTCCTTTTTGATCAGACAACATAACACTACATGTGTCTGTGCCAATCCCGACGCAATACTCAAACGACAATCCAATCTTACCTAAAAATGAAACAACTGTTTTTCCCAGTATTTCACCCGTTAAAATTGGCTCTTTTGTAAAATCATCATAATTATTTTTATGACAATCAATAAAACCTAGAAAGTCTTCTCGAATAATGTTTTCACAGTCCAAATATCTTACTGAAATTGACATTTGCGATACCTTGCTAATGTCAGTTGTCTCATCAAAAATTACGCTGTAAAACTTATTGTATGAAATTTTTGAAATAATTGAATTTAGGATTTCGTCCCCACAGCACTCAATTAATTCATTTTGTATGGTAGAACTTATGTATTTAGTTCGGGAAGTTGCGGTTTCAAAATGAGTTTTTAATTTTAAATCATCGCCACACGTCTGAATACGGTGGCGGATGATTTCTCTCAAATTGCCTTCATTTACTTCCGAGACTTCTGACAATTCTGACTCATTTCTGTAGCCACGAAATGCTATACCCTGTTTCCCCAAGAAAACGATGCTGTTAATGATGGGTTTCAATTTCTCTCTGTTTTCTTTAACTTGAGCTAATCGTGTACAATTAAGCATGTTTGATATTTCCCTTTCAGGGTTATTGAAAGTTAACAAAAAATTATCTCCGATTGAAACAGCCTCTTTGTGATACTGATTGGCAGCATGTGATAACAAATCGCCATCTTTCCCAAATAACTTTGAATATTTTTTTACAGGAACAGTTACCAAACTCTTAAGAGGTGTATTTTTATGTATCCCTCCTGTTTTTGCAAATAAAACACAATATTTACAAAATAGTCCCTCCTTTGACTTCGAATAGACTAGCCAGTTGAATGATTTAAAATGGTTAAAAGACAGATAACATTTTTTTTCTTTTTGATTTTTAACATGAACTGAAAATGGATACTTGAATTTGTGGTCTGGAACGAAAGAGTGTTTCAATATATTTACTTTTTCCAGGTCGGTTATGGGTATATCAGTTAATTGGTAATGGTTGACATACAGTCCAATATCTACTTCTCCAAATTTTGTTACTTCACATTTCTCTGTAACTTTATCGGCACAGACTTGCGATTCCTGCGAAACTGGAACATTTTCTAACGCTTCAATACAACAGTGTTTACTTGGGCCCGGTTCATTTTCTATTTCTGGTTCTTTAGTTTTTTTAACAAGAAAATAATCCAAGGACGGCTGGTTCTTCCGCTTGCTCATTTTTAGGGCGTTTCCTATCAGTATAAATGTTAAATCAATAAAAAAAATAATAACGTACTTTTACTCACAACAAAAAAATGTGGATCGGGTAAACTGTAGAATGGAATTCGTAGAAATCGACAATTTGAGAAACCGCAACACCTACTAAATTAAACAGTGATCATTTCCTGCTCGATTTTTCGAGCACTGGCATGCAACTGATTCGACTGTTGGAGTTGGACTATTGTCTACTGGCCCGAAACACAAAGAGCGATTTCGTTCTTGATCATGCGCGGAAGACGTAATGCCGAAACCAGTGGCGGGCGGTTAGAATTTTAAAACTTGAGAATAATATAATGAGATTTTTTTTCCATCGAATAAGATTGGACAATATTTTATTGATGAAAGTATTTGTATCATTTATTAATTTTTTTCAACATATTTTACAATTTTTCTGTTCCCAATGCTTCTCCTGGGGGGGGTACTGTCCCCCAGTACCCCCCCCTTATCGACGCTGGTGCAGCTGGCTTACCCAGAAGAACCTGGGGATTTCAAGGAACAGGTAGCAGTGCAGTTGTTTATAGATGGACTGAAAGACCCAGAAATCCAAAAAGCTCTGCGATTGACAAACTGCAAGAGAAGTAGTGATGCTTCGGTTCGCTCTTTGGAAGTGTAGGCGGCTTTTAACACGTCGAGGCTGAAAGTGCGTGCAGTTTCAATAGTAGAACTTGAACAACGATGTGCGACTAGTTCAGTCGAGAAGAATCTGGAGGAAATCAAATTAATGATGAGTGGGATGAGAACCCAGAAGTAAATAGCATGCTATAGATGTGGAAAACTGGGACATATTAAAAAAGACTGTTGGGTGAAAATGCCGCAGAGGTTTTGCCATAGATGTAGAAAACGGGTGCATTTTGTAAAAGACTGCAGGAAGAAAATGCCACAGAGGACATGTTATAGATGTGGAAGATCGGGACATTTCATCAAAGACTGCAAGGTGAAAGTGCCACGAAGGTCAGACTCAATAAAAGATTGCAAGGTGAAAATGCCACCAAGGTACGACTCACCTGCCAGGATGCCGCCAAGTTCGCAATCACCTGTGAGGTCAAGGTCACCGAGAAACATCCGTGTTAATAGGTTGAGAATAACCGATAGTATAGCCATACCAGGAAAATTGAATGAAATGGACGTTATATGCATCATATACACCGGTGCTGCAGTTGCAGTGACATCCTTCGGCCTGAAATCGTGAAGCCCATTTCTTCCAACTCGTGCTTCGAACAGTCACTGGTGAAAATGCACCTATTTTGGGGAAAGCTGAGATTACATTGATTCTTGGGCGACTCATCATCACGGATACAGTGTACGTCGTGGACATAGAAATGGAATTCATACTAGGAATGGATTTGATCAGTGACTGTGGGTTTTCATTTGACAACGAAGAGAAAATTATGAAGTTTGGAGGAGAAGCATTCGTCGTTGAACTTCAGGACATAGCGAAAACTGCAAGAATTTCCGCCTTATTGCCAAGAGTTGTAGCAGGAGTCAAAGTGACATCTTTGAGTTGGAAACAAGAGAAGGGCTCACTTGATCAAACAGAAACTCAATATTGACCAAGAGACGGTAGCGACAAGATATATATATATATATATATATATATATATATATATATATATATATATATACAAGGGATACAATAAACAACATTATAATGATCTAATACAGGATCTTTATCTTTTAATTTAGAAAAAATTTTATTGAGTACAATTTGATTTTTATAAGCAATTTTAATATTAGGAATTTTGGAAAACAATATTATATATATATATATATATATATATATATATATATATATATATTAAAATTGCTTATAAAAATCAAATCGTACTCAATAAAATTTTTTCTAAATAAAAAAATAAAGATCCTGTATTAGATCATTCTAATGTTGTTTATTGTATCCCTTGCTCTCAGTGTGAAAAAAAGTACATTGGACAAACCAAGCGGAAGTTGAAAGATAGAATCTGTTCCCATAAAAGCGATATTAGAAATCTCAAAAAAACTTGCTCATTAGCACAACATTCAATCAGTTTTGATCATTTGCCCGATTATGATAATGTGACGATATTGGAGCATGAATCCAATCTTAAGAAAATAACTTTTCTTGAAATGACACAAATTTTCAAAGAACCAAATGCCATAAATTCCAGGAAAGATATTGATAATCTCAGCATCATCTACTCATATTTACTAAGTCGCCCCCTACTGGGCAGTAATAATAATAACTTTACATTTGGTACTCCTGTGTAGTTGGTGATTTCACTTTCATTTTCATTGTGTGTTGGCAACAAGGTCACAGGAAACTGTAATCATTGGTCACTTGTCAACTTCATTCCCTTCTTTTCACATCATTTCCGTTAAAATTACAAATATGGTTTCCAATGCCCGTTAGGAGAAACAACTTCTCCCATTTTTCAATTCTTTTTCATGTATGTTTGATCATATCTTTTAATAGTTCAGTCTATGACCATTTTCCTGTGTATTTATCCCATACAGCACCGATTCGCATGAAAATTTGGATTCAGGATCTACATACACTCGTTTTCAAAATCTACCCTGTGCCGAGGGTTGCTTTCTCCCTAGGGGTACATACCACCCCTTCTTGGGGGTGAAAAAAATTTCATTGGAAATAAGTGCGGAAATCAATAGATTGACTAATTCTAAGAACTTTTTGTTCTATGAAGTTTTTTCTGAAAAGCAATACTTTTCGACTTATTCACGAGTGAAATTGTCGGTTTTCAGTATAAAAAAACTCGTTATCCGATCCTTTTTCACGAATAACTAGAAAATAATGCATCTAATCGAAAAACCTGTAGAGAGCAAAATTATAGCTTTCGAAAAAACAAAGGCGATTGTTCATTTGTGATGTATGCCAACCTACTACGAACTGAATAAATGCTTGTTGAATGTCGATTGGTATTTTCAAACGCCAAAATGGAAAGTTTCTACGTACAATTACCAAAAACCAATGCATTTTTCGGGAAAAACTAGTTTGACCTTTTTCGAAGTCCTTCAAAAATCCTTTATTTTGGTTATTTATAAAAGTTTCTAGCATCAAAACTGACCGAGGTATGAAGAAAATAATGTTGAATCCTATTTTTTCCATGAAAAAAAATTGTGAATAACATCCTCTCTTCCCCCCCCCTTTGGAAAAAATCGTTGCCTGGTGGAACTATCTGTATATATACATATATAATAAATATACATATAGTTCCACTAGGCCTGGAATATAGTTACTATGTGTATTCTTCAATATACTAATGTACATACTCTAATTTCTACAAAAATTGTTTTTGTTTTTTTTCCCATAACTCGCTTAGTCTTCAAGTAATCGAATCCACCAAAAAAGTATTTTGTAGCTTTTTTCAAGAGCTATAAGCTCATTCACATTATTTTTTGTTTCAGATTATATCTTTGAAAAGGTTCATGCTGAAAGGGCTCAAAAGAGGTACTTTGCGCTAACCCTCACAATATTTAACTGGCCATATCTTACTCTATTTTCATCCTGTAGAAAAAAATGAAACACCGAAATTTTCAGAAAAGAATAGCCTTCAATTTTGTACTCTAGGAGATTTCGCATGTGATCAATACTTTTCGAGTTATTTCGAAGAAATTGTGATTTTTCGCTGAATCACGTATATGATTTTTTCTCTTCAATCTCAATTTTTTCCGAAACTACGTACTATCAATCAATGAAAAACTCAGAACTCATCATAAGAACATGAATGAAGTGAATTATGGAGTTACAACGATTTTTTTCAAAGGTGGGAGAAGAGAGGATGAGTTATTCACAATTTTTTTTTCAACGAAAAAATAGGATTCAACATTATTTCCTTCATACCTCGGTCAATTTTGATGCTAGAAACTTTTATTGATAACAAAAATGAAGGATTTTTGAAGGACTTCAGAAAAGGTCCAATTAGTTTTTCCCGAAAAATGCATTGGTTTCTGGTTATTGTACGTAGATGCTTTCCATTTTGGCGTTTGAAAATACCAATCATCTTTCAACAAGCAATTATTCAGTTTGCACTGGATTTACATACATCACAAATAAACAATCGCCTTTGTTTTTTCAAAAGCTATAATTTTGCTCTCCACAGGTTTTTCGATTAGATGCATTATTTTCCAGTTATTCGCGAAAAAGGATCTGAAAACGTGTTTTTTTGCCTGAAAACCGACAATTTCACTCGTGAATAAGTCGAAAAGTATTGCTTTTCAGAAAAAACTTCATTGAGCAAAAAGTGCTCAGAATTAGTCAATCTATTGATTTCCACACTTATTTTCAATAAAAATTTTTTCACCCCCAAGAAGGGGTTGCATCCACCCCCAGGGAGAAAGCAACCCTCGGCATGGGGTAGATTTTGGAATAGAGGGTAAGTAGAACCCATATCCAGATTTTCATACGAATCGGTGCTGTATGGGATAAATACACAGTTTACACTTTTTTCACCGTCATAGACTGGAGTATAATTAAAGTTTTATATTATATTTGTACCATTAGGTCGATGTGTTTGTGACATGTTGTCCTTCATGTTTTTATTAAAACAGGATTATTAACCTCACATTCGTAAGTAAGCACATGTTAAAAAACTTTTCTATTCTCAAAATTTTCCTAATTCATTGTAGAGTTCCTGATGAAGAGCCAATACAGACTCGAAAGCTTGAACAGAACAAAGAGTTCACTTTTTCCAATTCCTTGTTGACTGCACACCCGAATATCAAAAGGATACTTCCTTAACTTAGACAGTCGTCTAACCTTCTCACATTATATATATATATATATATATATATATATATATATATATATATATATATATATATATATATATATATATACGAAAGCGATTCATCGCTACGGAAGAGTTTATGGGGGAGTTAATCAGAGTTCCTTTTGTAGAGAGCTTTGGTATTGCTGAGTGCAGAATTCGAAGTAGGCAGAGTTTATTGAAGAGTTTCAGTACGTTGAATAGTTTATTCGATTCAGGGGCTTGATGGTCAGTTGCACCGCTCTACTTCAGTTGTGATTAATTTGAGCCAGGCTTTGTTGCTATGGATTTGCCAATCAGCTTCCTTGTTCCTTAACGATAATGCTAAGCTTAGTTGAATCTCTATTGAGTTGAAGCGGTGCAATCGGGCCTCAGAGTCTTCGGTACAACTTGGTTTTGAACAGCAGGCATATTCTGAAAAAAATGTTAGTTTATCGAAAGAAATGGAATTACGACTTGAATGTGGATTCTTGTCCCCCTTATCTATTCATGTGTGGTTTTCTAAAATTAACCTTAAAATTTTTCGGAATATTTCTTTGAATCGAAGGAAAATGTTTACTATTCAAATGTTCAAGTTTCCAGTGGTCAGTTGATCGAAAGTGTTTTCTAGAACCTTGCCTCTTAGTGAAATAAGACTACATTTTCAATATAAAGTTATCAAGGACTTTAAATTTTTAATTCCATATTTCTCCTTGTCAAACACTCTTACCAGTATGCTCAGAAGGCAGAGTCCTGTTGGGACAAGGGACGACTAATGTTCTTGAGTGCCGTAGCGCTCTGGGGCGTCTTACCCATTTTTCGGTTACGCATTTTTATTTCAAACCTAGATTAAACCCAAAATTCCTTCGGTGCTACCGAATCAGGTGTGTATTCGATGAGGACTTACTTAAAAAAATTTGTAGTTAGTAAATCATCAGCTGCTCTATCAAATAGAGCCAGCCACAAATACTTCCTATGTTACTGGATATTGAATCCGCAACGAAACTGACATTGAGGAGAATGAATCCAATACAAGCAATATGCAGCCGACAACAAGATTCATTATTCTGATATGCAGATTATCAGAAAAAAAGTCTTCATTATACTGTCATTCCTACTAGCATACCAATATTTTGAATACTAAATCACCTCAAAAAAATTCAGAACAGACCCCATCTTCGAATAAGGTTTTGTTGAACCAACTAACAATTTGAATGTACTTACTATACTTGATTTTCATTTATTGAAAGTGAGTAAAGTCATCCACCAAATTCGAACTTTAGTACAATCACAGTTCATATAATTCATGATCATGAAACAAGAACCGGACTGGCATTGAATGATTTCAGAGCAATGTATAAATAGGGATCACTTAAAATGATAAAAATCTCGAGAATAATAATAATAATAAACTTCTCCATTCGAAGTCGAAACATCACTTCAGAGTATTTTTCGAAGTAACCATTTCTATATTCCCCGTCCTTACCATAATACCGAACAGCTGCCAATTACCTAACGCTTGAGTCATTATATTGTTACGTCCTAGCGCCTTCCTGATGAGATCGTAAACGCAGATGAGGGATTGCGTCGTAGCGAACGTCATTTTCCTGGAACCCGTTGATTGTTGCCTGGAGAATTCGAGACACGTTATCGGGGCTTCTCTCGAGGATTCTCGATAGGTACGCAGAGGTATATATATATATGGGAGAGGACTTCGTCGCAGACAGAGTAGAGTTTTTATTCGGAGAATTAGTTATTCGGAAGTTCGTATTCAGAGCTAAGTGGAGCGAGTTTAGTGGAGCTAAGTGGAGAGAGCTTTGTTATTGCTAAGTGCGAAGGTGTAGAATTGTTAGTACAGAGAGTTTTAGTAGCGAGCATTGGAAAGTTATCGGAGCGATTTAAGTGATTGTGTTGTATTGTATTGTGATAGAGAGTTATAATAAAAGTAGTTTAGTGTTGTCTAGTGTTTTAATTGACGAACCCAAGGAGATATCGTAACAATATTTACTCGATTTGTTACACTTTAGTGAATCCCTTGGGTGCTCATTCAAGAGCGTTCAAGATCAAGATATCTGACAACGCCAAAATTCACATAATATGCTTTTCAGCATTAACAAAAGAAGAGTCAGTTTGCCCTGAACGCTATCGAGGACGTCATCCGCCCCTTGACAGCACAGGGCGCTGCCTTCTGGGCCTCATTAGAGGATTCAGAAAGGGTGTATTAAAAAAACACTTATCGATGAGAATACAACTCGAATCTAGGTGTACATGTACTGAGCACTATTACATTATTTTGATTCTGTGAAAATTCCAGGAAAGCGCTCAAAAATTTTGCATTTTCTGATACAGCAGCAAAATCATGAGATTCTAAAGGTTTAGAGTGGGCCGAGAACATGGAGAGGGCGACGAAAATTAGAGTACTTGGACGACACATTTTGACAAACTAATACTCGTTGGAATTTCGTTGTATAATTTAAGGTGATTAGGGATAGTTGCCCCAAAATCGTTTATTGATATCTTTTTAATTTTTTTTGTTCAATAGCCCTGTTCGATTTCGTTATCTTTTTTATGAAATATGTTGAATCAAAAATAAATATTTTTTGGACGATAATAGTTCCTAAATTGCGGCCTGAACAGAACTTTCCAATCCATGCGGATACAATCCATCCTAGCATTTCCAATTTCTATTTGGTGGAAGTTTGGAATTAACAATTTAACTTCAATCTTATTTCCACATATATTTTCTGTACACTTTCAGTTTTCGGGTGTTATCCGGAAAGTGATTAGTAAATATCGTAATGTTTGAGAATGAAAAATATTCAAGTATCGTTTTTTTATTAACTCGAAACGTTGAGAAATATATATCGATTTTCAGTAGAATGCCATAACATTCATTATATGTTAATTAACCCTTTTTCGCGTTAAATAGGGATAGATATTATTTTAATTTTTTTCGTTATATACTCAGCTAGGGAACGCAAGTAAAAATTGCACTTCAGACTACAAGTTTTTCAATATGTGGAAAGGTGAAATGTTTTTGTCAATATCGTAGATTAAACGAACATTTAAATGATAAATATTATTTCTATCATTCAGAAGTCCAAGGATTTTCTGAATGGGCCGACATATCTACAATCGGTATTGCACCATCTTCTTCGTCTTCAAAACTACCGTCCACTTCATCGTCATCTAACCATTCTGGAGTCACTATAGATTTGATTAAAAATTCTGACGAGTTAAGGAATTCGTTAGAGACATTATTACCTTTCTTTCAATATTTCAGTCAAACTGACAAACATAAATCTGCGCCCATTTTAACCTCCAGAAAAGGAAACTCGTGCATCGTCAAATAAATGGAAATATCGACCTTATAGCGTGGATGGTGTAACAAAAACGATTCAAATCCTTTTGAAACACCAACTATATCTCTATAAACAATGATATAGGCTTCAAATCCGTTTTCGGCTACTTTGTATTTCTTAATCATCTCCCCCTCTGATGAGAAAACTTCCAATAATTGAATCGAACTTTCGATGATTTTGAGTTAGATTATGTGTACATAACGTTCATTCTGTGATAGGATTTATTTCGCGAGTTACATAGTCCGTTAATAACCGTCTTTTAGCACTCATAACAGGACCCCATAGTTGTGGTACAAGTTACCATTTTACGAATAATAACGGCATATGTTATAAAAGAAGTCACAAACTCTCTGTACCTGTTTGTGAAACAGTATCTCGCCATCAAATCCTATGAGCTGAATTACTCAGTTGAATCAATGCATTATCCAAGTGACTGGAGGTTATATAGACAACACGTACTGCAACTGATTGTTTTGAGAGTTGTCGGTCCATGCATTGCTATGAGAATTCTTGAAAATAGATGCCAGACATTGTCAACCTTCTGTAGAGTTTGGTACGAATGAAAGCAATATATTTATCGTTTTGTTGCCGTTGATTTTGAATACCAATCCTGAAACTTGCCGAAATTTAATTTCGAATGGGGGTCCTGAATATTTCAGGTTGATATTTATAATAATATAATGAGGTGTAACCTTCTAACGTATGAATCCCAGCATGGTGATCTCCCTCGTGACAGGCGAACGTGCTAACCACTACACTACCGTGGGGCCACCAGCTCACCTAACCTAACCGCTACACTACTCTGAAAAGTTGCTACTCTGATAACAAATATTATTTCCGAACAAGATAAACTGTCAAATATTAAGTAACTTCTATTTATTGTATTCAAAATTGACTGTTATCAAAATTAAAATCAACTGAGAAGCAGATGATTCCTTTTATCTGTTATCAATCTATCCTTCTTGAACACGTTGATCCCTATTAGAAATGATATCAGACTTCTTTCCGATCTTGCGTTGCCATATCAATTATGGTTAAACGAAATTTTTCTATTGAAAAAAATGTATCCAGATACTTTACAAAAAAGTACGAATACTTTCACTTCAAAACGTATTCGGATACAAGTATCTGGATATTTTTTTCGAATACTTCCTAGGATAATTTTGAAAAAGAAGCCTGAATTGCCAGTGTTAGAACAATGTGATGTGCATGTATTTTCATTGTATATAGTAATCAAAATGCATGACTCACGGTCAATGGTAGGTTAGACGTTTCTGGAAAATACAACGCAATTTTTTCTGAAAATTTCCCGTGTCACATTTCCTTACCTGTTCTATCGATCAAAAATATTTTTAGCATTGCGGCGTTGCCACTTCCTTCAAAAAGTCCAAGCAACTTTATTTTTTAAAATAACCCGTATATTAATACATTTTTGGAATCGCTCTACTATTTTAATACTTCTTTGTTAATAATGTCGTATACCTATCTCCATCTGTTTTCGAGATGAAAAATAAGTTGTGCTAAATATGGTCCAAAACATAGCCTTAATTGAACTTGAGTACATCAGTACTCTCAATTCATGAAAAGTTGATATTTTGATGATAATTTGGACAAACTCGAAATATTCAAATAACACCAAGAAATCGACTTCGTATCATACAGGGCGTGCAAGAATTACTATTATTTCCATTGTGCATAAAAGTGGTCGAAAGTTCATTTTTTCAAATGAAACCCCCTGTATATTACTCGATAAATTGAAAGATGGTGAAAAATGCTTCAAGATAATATTTCTTGTCCCTATACCTTAATCGCCAAGTTTTCTTAATGAAGTCGCTTCTTTTAGAAACAATTTTTTTTTAGAATTTGGATTTAGGTAGCAGTGGAATCATCAAGCTTATAAAAGTTCGGTTACTTTTAGTATAAGTATTTATAAGTAATTTACGAATAGTTATCGACGGTGTTTCAAATCATCTTCCAAAATTAATGCAAATATCGATTATTAAAACGTATGATTTAGGTAGAAAAAGAGCACAGCACCGTCTCTGTACTCTGTAGACGTTGTCGATTTCATAACTCGTATGAGACAAAGCAATATATTATGGAATAATTGTGTTGGACGAAAGAACATCACGAGCGTAAACGATCATAACTGGAGCTTTTGATATTGAATTTGGTCAGCGTCGGACTCTTGAGTTTTCACATGTAAACTTTTTAGAGGATGTACTTATACATTATAATCCGAAAAAATAATTTCTTCTAATTATACAGGGTACAGAGGTTCTTTAAAAGGGAGTTATAGAAAATTTAACGAATAAATGTAATTAATTGAATAATGACGATTTTCAATTGATTTGGTAAAAACAAAGCTCCATTTGCTATATAATGATATTATATAACGATGATGGTGAGTATAAAAATGAGATTCAACGTATTAGGTGCTTACGGTAGGTGCATTATCGGCGAACGTTAAAATTCCAAATTATCCGAATATCAAAAAAAGTATACCGGATAGTGACAAATTTGGTCACGAACCTGATACAAGGTTGGCTGACGTGTCTATACCAACCAACTGATTGTTTGTCAATGAAGCTCAACGATGTTATGGAAACGTCACCCAGATTTGATTTTTATTATGAATGCAATTTTAACAGGCGACGAATGGTGGCATGAATATTTGAATGTCATTTTTGACTTTTCAGTTGGAAAATAAGTCATTTCAATCAAGGAAAGAATACTGGGAACGTCTGAAAAACAGTAAAACCATAACGGAAGTTAAGCATCACCGATCTCAAACAATCATCTTCGAAGAGTGAAATTTGATAATCGTTCTTGATAGGTTATACACTATCTGTTGTACCAAATGATCTTGTCTGTGTCCTTATACGAACCGTCGATGACGAAGATAGATCTTGTTCAAATTATTTATGCTATTTTTGGAGCATTTGACATTATTTGTTGTTTCACCTGCCCTACTGTTTACAAATCTTTTCGAACCACAAATTACTCGACAATTTTCACCTATTTCTCCGTTATAATTATTACCGTTTCCGTGATTTAAGACGTATGAAATGTTCGAAACGACAGATCTGTATTTATAAATATATTCACAAACATTACAGAAGAGCTTGTACAAGCATAACTATCACAGTCAAATTCTCATTCCCCAATCTTCTTTGATCATATCCGCTCCTTTTTCGGCAATCATAAACGTCGGACTATTCGTATGTGCGGCCGGTATTTCAGGCATTACGGAGGCATCTATCACCCTCAACCTTTTGATACCGTACACTCTGAGCCTGGGATCGACCACAGCCTTCTTGTCTTTCGCTGGGCCCATCCTGCAAGTTCCGGCCTGATGGTAAATCGTGAACGTGAAGTGCCTTGTCATGCAATCGAAATACTGATCACTGGCGAAGGTTAGGTGGGCACACTGGGGGATTGGAATATCGTGCAACTTCGTTCCTAGAGCCTGAAGAGCTGGTTGGCTACTTATGTTCAAGGTTAGCCTGATCCCTTTAATGATTGTCTGCATGTCGTACTCGTCGGCAAAGTAGTTGGCAAAAATCATAGGCTTCGATTTGTAATTTCTGTCTTTCAGCATTATTCTTCCTCTGCTCTTCGGTCTCAAAAGCATCGGGAAGACCATGAAAGTTTCTGCATCCTCGATTGGTTTGAAGACTGCATCGTAAATTTCGTCGGTTATTCCGAAATCCTTCCTTAGAATAGTGTCGGAGACGATAGAACCGCCTATAAACAGTAATTCCATTTCCGGATAACCGTCTGGGTCCTGCGGGTTTGTGAAATCGTGAAATACCAGTACTTCGCACCCTCCTGGTATGGACATCGGGCCTTTGTGATGGTTGAGATACATTTTCAAGTTTTCTTGGTTGATGATTTTTTCCGTACGCAGAGAGAGTGTTTGGTTGATAAGAAAAGTAAAACCTCCCGTGCATATATGATCCATTAGGTTGTAACCCACTTTCAAGTTGCTCATCACGGGTATACCCAACGAAGATAGGTGCTTCTTCGGCCCAATACCGCTGAGCATCAGTAGTTGCGGGGAGTTTATGGCTCCCGCTGATACGATAACTTCTTTTTTCGCGAGGATAGTGTGAGTCCTGTTGTTTTTAACGAATTCGACACCGACGGCGGTTTTGGTATTGGGATCTATGAGAATTCTGGAGACCATTGAATATTTGCTCATATGCAGATTCGGTCTTCTGGCGACTGGATGGAGATAGGCTCTGCTCGAACTGTCGCGAATCCCATCTTCCATGCTGACTTGCAGTCTGGACACGCCAATCTGAAATTGATAAAGAATCGTCACTGAACTGGTATAAAGTCACCTGAAGATTTATAATCCATCAAATGCTTCGAGAACACACTGATTTGTTGTTTTTTCCTATTACAAATTTCAGTTTGAAATAAGGTTTTTCCCCATTGCTAGATTTCCATTATCTTTCTGGAAATATTTATTGTTGAGATAATTCAGTAGGAGATATGAAAAACGACGATATGCACGTGAATGAAAAAATCGTCAACCATAAAGAACGAAAAGACTCAAAACTGCTCGCAACTTGGAGGAATAATGGATGAAATTCAACTGAAAACCACCGGTGATAGATAAGGAAATGACCTCAAATGATCTGACTTAATGGCGAATTCTTTTTCATGATTCAACAGATGGAAGGATGGGAATGCAGATCTGTTGAAAAAAACACGGGTTCTGACGAAAAGTATGTTCTTAGTAATTTTCGACAGGTGGCACCAACTTCAGGTGGGAAAGTGTATGTGATTTGTGAAAGAGTCGCCATACACAATATCTCGAGCAATATATCTCGTCAGTTCCAGTAGAATTCTTCTGAAACTTCTCAGATTCGAATAAATACCATTGAATTGAGTACTATTCATAAACTGAGAATCGGAATGACGAAATTTTTGTATCTTTCAGATTTCTCGTCTGGTTTAAATATAAATTCTAGGAAAAAACGCATCAGATTGGGAACAGCTCAACCAAGGGGTTCTAAGTCGGGGTAGAACTGATATACTGTCTGACGCCAAATGCATGCAACGGTTTAGGTATGGAAAAAATTGTGCCATGTGTATCAAGGAACTACTTTGCTCTGCTGTACCTCTGTTTTCTGCTGCTGTGAATATATAAATGTATATTTTTGGAGGAAAATGGATAAGCTGTACTTAGAATGATTGACAGACATACCTGTGTTGCTCCATTGTAATCGACATAAGGGATCCCACTTTGAATGCTTGATTCCACAAATGCATCAGCTATCTTAGTTTTATAAGGAGCATAACCCACTGTTACGTGTCCACTCGTGCTATGAAACTGGGGATTTTGGTATTCTGGAACGGTGAAGTTTTCGATTTTTTTGAAGTATGGTAAAACCTCATCGTAGGACCTGTAAACCCGAAAAGGTGAGCAAATGAGAGATACGAGAGAGACGAGAATACAGAAAAAAAAAGTACAATAGTTACCGGGAGTGAAAATTCCGAAGGGAAAATGGAGATTGTTTAGAATCTTGGAAAAAAGTAATTGCAGAGATATCTGCAAAAATGCTCGTTGAGAATGGTGACAAGAAGGTTCTGTGTTTTTCATTAGGTGATTTCACTCTGTGTGCTCAAAAAATCTCTGATACCGTCATTATGGAAACGGAAACATAGATTCCAAGTAGTTCAGAGACACCATACCCTTAGAAACCATGGTTCAATCAAAGCTGCTTTATGCTACCACATTCGAAAAAGCGGCACTTAACCAAAGAGGATGGATAAGAAGCCACCACTGCACAACATAAAGCAAATATGTTTGCTAGTTTGCTGGAAATTCCACTATGGATTTTATAGGAAAAGATGCCTCGAATATCACGCCTGTCAACAGTCATATACCAGAAATAACATTTCAGGAGAAAAATATAAGAAATATTTCAATGGACCTGAAGACGAACAGGGCTTGCGGATCTAATGCAATCCCTGTGTATGCCCCTGGTGAATTCTTTCGGAAGAACTCGTGCAGAGTCGGTGTTTACTTTTTCTTTTCAACACTTCACAAAATAAAGCATAAATACACACGAGTTCTATCAAAAATTGGACGAGTTCTTACCTAAGAATTCGATACATTTTTTATGTTTGTCTCTTTCTGTAAAACAATATGTAAATATGTACATAACAACTTTTTGAAATGTGTTTTTATGTAGAGACCTTCAAGAACATGGTTTTCATCATGCAAAATCGAAAGAGATTTGTTCAAAATCTTGAAAAAATTGAAATTTCAAAAATCGACAAACATTAACTTTTCCCGGATTTTTCCATATTTTGTGGCCGGGGGGTTGGTTGGGCCTGTTTGTGGGTTGGGGGTTTGTGGGGTCTGGGGTTTTGTCCCTTACAAGTTATGGGAGCTGTGATGAAAATTGTTCTCCGAACTGGAATCTTCTCTCTAGTTGTGAATCGAACATTTATCAAAACCAATAATGCTTTTTGCATATGCATGAGGGGGTATGACGAGGGGTATGATGATATATTCGAAAGATTACTCACCATCCTTCATTTCCCAGTTTTGCCCAATGGTCGTAATCCCTCCTATTTCCCCTGGTGTATATCATGTAATTCAAAACGCTGGAACCCCCGACCACTTTTCCACGTGGCCAGTTGCACTGGCGGTTTTCTAAACCCAGGCAAGACCTGTCGCTAGGTTCTGTCTTGTACTTCCAGTTAGATTCAGTGAACTGAAGGTAATTAGCCAAAATAGGAAAATCCATCATGAAATTTTCGGGACGACCTGCAAAATTATCGATTAGTACCTTACCCTGAAATACAATCCGATTCCCAATATAGTATTGTTTATATTTTGCTTCTTTCATGTTCTTCACGACCTCAGATCAATAAATAAACTCTGAGTTCACGACCAATGAATAATAGTACATATTATTTTAACTATTATTATCATTACGAGATATTTGTAGTTTTTCAGTTGAGAAAAGTATAAGTATGAATCAAGTACCGTGATAAAATAGGTATTGTATCTATAAATCGATTCAGTTGAACAATGTTAACGTTCCAGCTACTAACACTATTAAAGATCTGGGCATTTATCTAGACTCAAAATTTACTTTTGACAAACATATTGATTTTATTGCTAAAAAGGCAATGAAAAACTTAGGTTTCATCCTCAGAATAAGTAAAGAATTTCAGTCTGCTTCGTCTGTAATAGCTTTGTACAATGCCATTGTTCGGCCAGTTCTGGAATTCTCAACAACTGTATGGAACCCTTGTTATATCAAATATATCATGTAAATTACAGATTCAACAGACCACGTCACTATCTCTCTTACGAATCCAATCTTAGCTTTTATAATCTCGAATCATTGGAAAATCGTAAAATTTTCTTTCATATTTGCTTCATATACAAAATTTTCAATAATTTGATTGATTCGGAGTATTGCCTTCGACAACTCAATCTGAATGTTAACACCTTCTTCACTCGGTCGAGAAATACCTTCGGAACCCACATTTGTAGAACGAATTATCTCTTAAATTCGCCATTAACACGTTGTAGTCACTCCTATAATAATATAGCATCACTAGAATCGTACCAGGCTGACATTTTTTACTTGAGTATGAGGAGCTTCAAAATTGTAGTAAAAAACCTTTTTAGAAACTGAAATAATATTATGTAGAAAAGATGTAAGTGATATGAATCTATATATGATACTAATTCTGTTTAAATCATAAGAATGCGAACCTTAGTAGCCTACGAATATTATATATTAAATTTAGTTTAAGTTGTGCTGCTCTGTAATGGGATGTAAATCTGTTGAGCGGCCTTGAATTTGTAAAATAAAAACAAAAAATTGAATTAATACGATGTTCCAGTTTTTCAATATTATGATTTCCACAGATTTGAGTTATTTCTCATCATCAAATACTGTACCTGCTTCGAGAAGTAGCACTGACCAATCCGGATTTTCGGAAAGTCTATTGGCCAGTACACAACCTGCCGTTCCTGCACCTACGATAATAAAATCGTATTCCCTCATCAATTTATAAGCAGGCATATCTATCGGCTCCCCAGATAAATGTTTCTGGCCATCCTGTAGTAGCGATATCACACCGTCTAAGAGTGATTGCTCTAATGTCTTCGACACCAGGGTCGATAGTACAAAAATAAATAATTGTATGGCCATTTTCGAAGAATTCTGCAAGAAAATATAGGGCATTAGACCATTCAGAAACAATCACTGCCAGAATATTTGGTGGGAGTTCCGTTGGATGAATTTTTGGTCTTTTTCGTTTTAGTGTTGTCATATCACGATCAGGTGAATGTTTTGAACTCTGGTAAACATATAAATGACTCATTTATTCATGCGAATAGACCAATGAAACTGTTCGAAACATTGTATACACCTAACGTGACAATTTTTCTGCGAAAGCGGGACATCTGAATCCAGTGGCGGATCCACGGGGGGTTTTCGGGTCCGGCCCCCCCCATTGGGAAAATAAGAAATTTTGTTTTCGATTTTTATCGGCTCCTAATTTCCAAATTTTGTTAGGGAACGAACAAATGTCACATGAGCAAGACAAAAAAATGAAATAGAATAATTTTTTTTGCTTCAAAATTGAAGAACGTTAATAATTATTATTACGTTCCATTGAAAACTAAAGAGCAAGCTACATTTGAACATAAGTGAATTTTCATTTTTTAACAACCAATTTCATCAATTTATATGTCAATAATCCCCCAATTCCTAAAAAAATAGTTCTCAAGAATTAAAAATAGTACAAGATCTGGATTGACTGTTACCCAAACAAACAAACAAATTTCGCTTGGAATATTTGGACTCACCGATTGTTCTTTCTTTTTTTTTCTGGTTCAGTCGTTTCACACGTTGGATCAAGCCGAGTAAAATATAAAAATAGAGTCCTCTTCATGTTGTAGGTTCAAAATAAAATGCTTTTTTTTTAACTATCAAATTGCAATTTTTCTCGATGACACTTTAAAGAAAATTGACACTTGTCAGGCTTATCGAGGAAAACTTCGATAAATTTCTGACAGTGCTGCCATTGGATCCTTTTTGGCGCAGTATTTGAAAAATTAGACTTGTTACATTTGTGATGAGTATTGTGTAAGCCGGTAACGATTTGAATATACTATGTATGAGTAGAATATGCTGTTGATTAGGTTAAATCAACTCGATTCGATTTGAAAAAAGTAAAGTTTCGAACCTACTTTACCTCCTGGCTACACCTTCAAATTTTGCTCATGTCAATCTCTTTCACCTTTTTTTTTGGATCTTGACTAGTGGTTGCTATACGGTAGCTCATAATTTTCTTATATATATATTTATATATATATAAATTTTGAGTTATAGACCCCCCCTTGACCTGATCCTGGATCCGCCACTGTCTGAATCTGATAAAAGCACTCATACACTTATATTGTCAGAATTGTTTTGCAGTTGTACCACACTAATAGACCAAAATTCTTCCCCTCGAATACCACTACCGGCACCGGCTAAGAATGCTAAGGCTCTTCTGAATGAGCATTCCACAATAGTGGATTATAACACGTGTCAATAATGATAGTTATTATTCTCAAGGAATTTTCACGAACCAAGCGGGTTCAGTGACGATCAATTATCTTCTCCTGATACTAACCTTGTTAGCGAAACGCGCGTCGAGTGCAAAAATATCAGTTTGGTAGTAGGGTAATTGATCTCTAGGAAAAGTTTCATTCATTACTTACGCGTTTGACAATGACACTTTGGAGTTTGGTTATATCTTAGTTATATCGTTTCCATGGCAATATTCAATTCAAGAAATTCTGTGATAGGACTACAAGACGGAATGAAGGCAGAGACTATCAATCCCTCGCCATCTTTTCCTAAGGTAATAATATAAAGCATTATACTGCAGAAACCATAAGTATAAGACTTACATTATGCATTATTCGTAAATAAAATATTATAAAATATACTTTTCCGTGCGGGGACCAGAGTGAAAGAATTCTCTCCTCAATGAACAAACACATTCAAAAGTACCTATTCCACTGAATTCGAAGTACATTTGGTGTTACAACAAGGCTTGCTTTATGAAGAACTATTGATCAGTACCGACTATCTCTTCCAGTAATTGTTTCACAAGTGTTTTTACCTGTACGCATATCACCGGCATGCATATCAAAGCCCATGCATTACTCGACTGATGATCTGTTTCGGTCGATGATCAGTACTGATTAACAATCCCATGTGAAACGGGTCTCAATATGATTCCCACACCTGCAAAAAATATTACTTTTTTCTCTCCAGGCGCGTATACAGCTCAAGTTTATAGTGGGGGTAAACCTCGGGGTAAACACTGAACAAATTATGCGTTTCCACCATTTTATCAGAACACAAATGCATAGCCTTCTGGAAACTGTAATGAAAACGTCAGATTAGTTTAATCTTCATTTTTTCATAAATAAAATTGGAAAGTAGAGAAAACAATAATTTTCGAAGAAAATAAACTTCAGACTTAGGATATAACTAACATTTGCCTTGTCAACGTAAGTAAAAATAAACCGTTATAATGATATTCGTTCATGTATTTATCATACTACATACCAATATGAGTAGAATGAAAACTATATACTTATTGAACACAAGATAATGCAACAGAAAAATTAAATAATAAATTCAAATTCAGGTTTATCAATTTCTCCCGGAATACCAAAGACTATATAATCTTCTGGGATATTCTATAATTTTGATAATAATTTTGAATTTAATTACTGGATTCTGCGATCTTACAGGGTTACAGGGAGTAAAGGTGAAATAAAATTGTGATTGATTTTTCATTCATCCATTGAATTTTTTGATATCTCCCCATATTTTTTAATATATATTTTAATATGTTATGTGACTGACTGATCGTGGGGGGGGGTAATTACCCCCTTTACCACCCCCTTGTATACGCGCCTGTTTCTCTCTCTTTTTTTCAATAGCTAAAAATATAAATAGCTGTAATTTCGATTATTTCCCAGTGATAGTTTGAATACTACCCGTACCAAATATAAAATCGTCACTATCTAATGAAACTTGTTTTTTGTCTTCAGGTGAGTCTCATGACCAATAACACCAAACATGTGATTCAAAATGGTTTCGATTGTCTGCAATTGGTGAGTACGTTTCCTAATGACATTTTTTCAGAGCTAATATCTTTCAAAAATCAATTACAGACTTTAATGATACTACAGATGATGATTCAAGGTTACTGATCGCGTTAACCACACGCTGTGCATGCAAATGAATATTAATCGTTATTCAACGACTCGTTGGACATCGTCTGTATACAGAACATTTCGTACGTGGGTATAAGCCTTCAAAGAAGTCCTTTTGAATAATTCAAGCCCTATATGCCTCAGTACAAAAAGGAAAGGTAGACAAGTTACCAAGTTGTATCTTTTTTCGGTTTATGACAATTCAAGTTTTGTAGTGAAGGCAGAATTTTTCGGAGTGAAATACTCTATTTCTCTTATTCTCCGGTTCATCAACTATAATAACAACAGGAGAACAGAAATAAAACACAGAAAACTATGCACTCAGAAGTTCATGATCAACTATAAACAGAGTTTTATTCTTACATTTTTGACTTATGGTTTTCCTGATAGTGAAAGATATTAATGAATTCGAATCATTTTTAGAATAACTTTGTAGATTTACCTTCACAGTGATGTATCAAAGCTAATATCGAATTGACTGAAATCATTCTTTTAAAACCCCCCAAAAACCCCCACAAAAACAAAAAAAAACAAAAAAAACCCCCACACACCCACACCCAAAAACACAACCGAAGCAAAAAAAACACAGTCGGCCAAAAAAACCAAAAAGCGAGGGGTGGAGGGGGAGGCAAAAAAAAAGAAGAGGAGTTGGCCTCACGCCTCGTTCCCGTTGTGTAGGTAAGGTTAGCCCGTCGGCTCTGGTCAATATCAATTGTTTCAACTTTGAATTGATTTCGTAAATTCCCGACTTTTTGTGCTTTCTAATTTATCTTTTAGATTACCAAGGACATGTTCAAAAAAGTGTTATTTGCAACTTTCCTATTCACTTTATCGAATAATAGCCGGCCCGTTCCCACTTCGTTGACTTTAAATATTTTTGTGATGCAATTATTTTGTGTAGTTTGTAGTACTGAGCTTTATCAGGTTCATCACAAGGTTCTGCGTTCTGGGCGCAATCGATAGATTGTTTGATAGAAGCCGAACATGTTATTAATCTCTTAGTAGATTGGAACTAGGAATCACGTTGCCTGCTTTATACAAAGAACACATTCTCCACCTTCCATATCTCTACGGTCATCTTCAGGCTGTAGGTGGATACACACACCCCCAAAATAACATTCTATACATCTTCAACCATTTAGACGATGATTTTCAATAAAATACGAAATACGTCCCAATCAATTCTGTTGAAGAAAGTTTTAAGGAGTGGATTTGGACCAAGGCATCACGTTGAACAATTCAAAATTTGCCCCCGTTTTTCACCCCCTCCAGGAGTAGAATATCAGAAAACCCTTTCATATTGGATTCCTACGTCCTACGAAGAACACACCCTCCAAGATTCAGGACTCTACAATCAGCTGATCATGCTGTGCGTTGATCTGTCAGTCAGTTATTTAGGACAATGCATTTTATATGTATAGTTGACCAAAAAACTTTGTTATGAATCGAATATAAAGTTATAGTAACACGGACTTTTTTGTAGAACTCATAAAGACCAACATTTTAAGGGGACTTGATGTTCGTCTTTACCGAACCGTTCACATATTTACCATTGATTCTCACCGATTTTTTGATCATAATAAAATATAGCCTATATCACTCCTGAAGCTATCTGTTAGTGAAATAATTTTCATGATCAGATCAGTATTTTTCTCTACAAAAGTTTGGGTAGGTTGGGTTAGGAACAAACCTCTTCATAACATCAGAATAGATGGATTCGAGTCCCCTTGTATACTGATATTCATATGGGATTACATTTATTTTTTCACTTCTCCCATCTTTTCTATCAACTATCAGTGGTCTCGGTAGTGTAGTGGTTAGCATGTCTGCCTATCAAGCGGAAGGCCGGGGTTCGAATCCTCGCCGGGCCACCGTGCTACGTATCTAATAACTCTCTTTTCTTTGTTGTAGTTATCGTTCTTCGAAGGAAATATTATTAACATTTGGACGAGAAATTGCAGTGCTGCAATTTTATGTTGTGGACAATTATTCGTGTCGTTAGGAATGTACCTCAACGTGTTCGTGTCTTTTCTATAAATGTAACTGTATTACATTCTGTTCGTTCCTTATGAACAATACATCTAAAATGACAACTGTTGTTCTCTTTCTACTACGTACTTGAATTCTATACTCGACGAGAGACGAGCAAATGAAGCGAAATATTCGTGTTATGTCCCAGTTTCATGATGCAGAACTGATATATGCATCAAATAATTCACCATGGTCACCACCAGTTGATTGTTCAATTTTAATCACATTATACCACCAGAAAATACCAAGAACGTAGAAAATTTGTCTACTCGGACGTTGCAGTATAAACACAAAAGGAAAAAGTCAAATGAGAAAAATTGTATTTCAACTTGAGCATTTCAGATTTTCCGGAAAATATAGACTAATTTCATTGATTTATGTAGAAGTCATATATCTTTCATCAAATTCTAAGAATGTGAAGTAATAGTCTGAAAAAAGTCTAGGAACAAATAATTCAGTCGTTTTTTATCTTGGGAAAAAGGTGATGAAGAAATACTTTTTCATTTGATCGCCAAAAATATATAATGTTTTGTGACTGACATTGAACATCAAATTTGATGCTCTATCTAATTTAAATAATTATATCCATGTTCTTTTTCTACTTTCACTACCGCTGGCCTTGAAAGTGCTTTTTCAGCTTAGGTAGTAAAAGTTATCTTCCCAATTCAATATTTGCATTTTCCATATTCGAAGAAAATATAGCATTCGTTATTCGGATTTCTGATAGCACAGTATAATATTATTTTATTTACGACTAATACATAATTTAAGTATTATACTTATGGTTTCTACAGTATAATGCCATATATTATTCCTTTAAAGAATATTGGCGAGGGATTAATTGTAATAGTCTTCATTTCCTCTTGTAGTCCTATCACAAAATTTCTCGATTCAAATATTACAATGGAAACGATATAACTTTGATATAACCAAACTCCAAAGTGTTAGATGCGTAGGTAGTGTTTGTGTATTTGTATCAAGATGAATGAAACAGAAGAATCATTTATTTATGATGAATAAATCAGTCGTGAATAAAGTAGAGTAGATTATTATTGACTGGTATAATCTACTAGTATCAAGATATGGAAAGCGTTAATATTTTTTCTACTACCATATCATCACAATGTCTAATTGAATATTAGACTTTTTTCCAAAAAGTTGTTCATGAGCAAAATTAAGAGGGGACAAGGAACAAAAAAGGTAGATATTCGAAGAGCGACTAGTTTAATTACATGGTAGTGTGGATGACGGTTTTGAAAAATGTTATTTGGAAATACATGAAGAGACATCAAAGAAAGTATAATTCTTCAACAGAGCGCAAATCTGCTACAAGTACGAGAAGAGCGTGCAGACAATCGAAGTAAAAAGATTCAATATTCATTTATTACTCTTGCCACCTGCTGGGCTCCCGATATTTCAGTGTATATGGGGTGGGGTGTGTTAGGTGTACACTCGTGAATAATTGCGTCTCATAAAAAGGTCCAGTCTATGACCATTTTCCCGTGTATTTATCCCATACAGTATCGATTCGCATGAAAATTTGGATTCAGGATCTACATACCCTCTTTTTCAAAATCTACCCTGTGCCGAGGGTTGCTTTCTCCCTGGGGGTGGATGCCACCCCTTCCTGGGGGTGAAAAAATTTTTATTGGAAATAAGTGCGGAAATCAATAGACTGACTAATTCTAAGCACTTTTTATTCAATGAAGTTTTTTCTGAAAAGTAATACTTTTCGACTTATTCGCGAGTGGAATTGTCGGTTTTCATGCAAAAAAACACGTTTTCAGATCCTTTTTCGCGAATAACTGGAAAAATATGCATCTAATCGAAAAACCTGCGGAGAGCAAAATAAAGCTTTAAAAAAAAAGGCGATCGTTTATTTGTGATGTATGCAAACCGACTACAAACTGAAAATTTGCTTGTTGAAAGTTGATTGGTATTTTCAAACGCCAAAATGGAAAGTTTCTACGTACAATAACCAAAAACCAACGCATTTTTCGGGAAAAACTCATTAGACCTTTCTTGAAGTCCTTTGAAAATCCCTAATTTTTTTTATTTATAAAAGTTTCTAGCATCAAAACTTACTGAGGTATGAAGGAAATAATGTTGAATCCTATTTTTTCGTTGAAAAAAAATTGTGAATAACTCATCCTTTCTCCACTTCCCTTAAAAAAAAATCGTTGTTACTCCATAATTCACTTCATTCATATTCTTATAATGAGATGTGAGTTTTTCATCAATTGAAAGTACGTAGTTTTGGAAAAAATTGGATTGAAGAGAAAAAATCATTTACGTAATCAGCGAAAAATCACCATTTCTTCGAAATAACTCGAAGTATTAATCACGTGCAAAATTTTCTAGAGTACAGAATCGAAAGTTATTCTTCTCTGAAAATTTTGGTCATTCATTTTTTCTGCAGGATGAAAATAGAGTAAGATATGGCCAGTTAAATATTGTGAGGGTTCGCGCAAAGTACCTTTTTTGAGCCCTTTCAACATGAACCTTTTCAAAAATATAATCTGAAACAAAAAATCATGTGAATGAGCTTATAGCTCTTGAAAAAAGCTACAAAATACTTTTTTGGTGGATTCGATTGCTTAAAGACTACGCGAGTTGTTGGAAAAAACCAAAAACAATTTTTGTAGAAATTAGAGTATGTACATTAGTGTATTGAGAATACACATAGTAACTGTATTTTAGGCCTAGTGGAACTATATGATTTCAATCGATCACACGTCCAAATCTAAACCTAACTTTTATTAATGTGGTAGTTTTCACTCTTGAAAAATCAAAAGCAACCCCGAGTACAGTGGTAACTTTAAAGTAGTCTCAATCTGATTTTCGTACAGTTGGGTTTCCCGGTTACTCAATAACAATTTCGATATAATTTTTCAATGGAAACTATCATAAGGGTGGTTTTTAGGGGTCGAAACTGTTCAATAGATCAGAAATTGTCTATCAAGGTTAATTCAACGTATTTACAGATGACTGCACGCTCAAAACTAGTATTTTGAATAGGGGTAGTTTTCACCTCTGATGAATAAAAATCAACCCCAGGTACAACCTCAACTTTGAAGTAGATGGTAGATAGAAGCTAAATCTCAAATTAAATGCAAATAGATACTGAATGAGTTGAATAACTGGCAATAAAATGTTAATTATTATTTTCTGATGATATTCTGTCATAGGGGGGGTGTTAAGGGCTGACACTGATTACTGAACCATAAATTATATTAAAAAGTATCAATTGATTGATTTTGCTGATTTAAATATGATTTCAGTTTATCACATGTTCCAATCTGGAATTTTGATATTTTTTTTCGAATAGGGGTGGTTTTAACCCCCCCTCCAAAAAAGCAACCCTCGGCACAGGGTAGATTTTGAAATAGAGGGTAAGTAGAACCTATATCCAAATTTTCATACGAATCGGTGTTGTATGGGATAAATACACAGTTTACACTTTTTTCACCGTCATAGACTGGAGTAAAACGGCAATCGACAAAGATGACTGAAGAGCTGCTCCAAAGTGACAGAAATTCACTACAATACACACAACAATATTACTCTCTCTATTTCATAGTTAAAAGTGACCTTAGCTCTGAAGTCACTGCGACGAGGGAATAGAGACAGCTTTTCACGTATTTCGCAAGTGTGAGAATCCTTATTGAGTAACAGAAAATGGTATTGTGGAAAAAATGCAATGTGCAAGGAGGCCGTAGAAGAGTTCCGAAGTGATAAATTATTCATATTATTTCCTGAGAAGGTTATTCATTTCCATTCTCTCTACAAAAAAACAATTAATCGAAATGGGCTTCAGGTTTTAAATTGAAATTTATTCATTTTTTCAGATAGTGATTTCTTGAGGACCCAAAAAAACTACGAATGAAAAATATAATTGTTGATTATTCATTATTACTTACTATTGTCCAAGAATAATTATTCAGTGCATTGCAAATGTCACATATATACTGCAAACTGTAAAAGTTACTTCAATTCATGTGAAATTCGAAAATTGCCATCCTTGTATGTATTTGAATTTAGTCTTTTTAGAAATGTGAACATATTCATAACTCTGATATTCATGAAATAGTCACATTCATATTAGTTTATATTTATATTCTTGGCGTGTTGTGAATACTATTGACATGTTCTATCCGATATTTCGAATGGCTTATGGTATCTAATAAGATGGATAAAGAATGAATAAAATTCTAAATATTATGTATATTTGTGCTGGGTTGAAGTCATCTTTTATTTCGATGCATTTGAATGGTCCATATTTCATTTATCTGATGGATTCTATGGTATTTCATTTACTATTTTCAATATGATCCATTGTATTATTTCAAAATTTCAAAAAATTATACTATATCAAATAAATGATGCTGGGGAAAAAAATCATTATCGAGGAAACAAACTTTCGAGAGCGGGGAATAAGGTCGTTGTTAATAATATTGCATATGTGATACAAACATCTCCCCAACAGAACTTGCTTGGATAACTTGATTTCAGCCCATACCTCATAATAAATAGCATTACCATTGTCAAACAAATTCTATAAACTATAAGTTCAATTCATAGTATTCGTTTGATGTTGTTCGTATTGAACGAAACTGCAATAACCTCAGTTACAAATATAAGAGGTAGGAAAACAATGGAAGTTTTATTGCTCAGTTTTCATGTAATATATTCATTTTTCCGAATCCTTCAGTTTCGAAAAATAAATTGATTTGAGATTTAATTTACCGTACTGCAATGTTGCAACAACAAATGTACCACAAAAGCAACCAAGTCAAAAGATTCATGTAACCCGAAAAACTTGCAAGATTACATGCAATTTTCATGTATTGCAGCAACAAATTGCATCGTACAATTCAGGTATAACATTTCAATTTCATGAATGTAAATACTGACAAAATGGTTGAGGCTTTCGCGGCCGAGGTTATTAGTATAACTACTTCTCTTCGGGCTTGAAGGCCGTCGTTCTTTGGAATTTCTTCCTAACGTTTCGCTAGCGCGAGTGGCCAATTCCAAAGAACGACGGCCTTCAAGCCCGAAGAGAAGTAGTTATACTAATGTAAATACTATCGTTACAAGGGAAACACTGTCAAACTGGAAACAAAACTGTAGGAAACGTTTGTGTTCGTGCGGGCCAGCGGACCATGAAGTGTACTTCATACCGCACTTAAGATTCTAAATTGTAAATAATTAGGTAATCAGATTGGGATGTGCTTGGTACGCACTGAAATATTGCTTCACAGATCCAAGGATAACCACCACTTTCAACTAATAACCCGTGCTATGTAAACATTCCATGTAGGACTAAAGGTATTCTATCTTTTTTTTCGAAATTGAAACAATCTAAAGTGAGTTTTTTCATTCATGAAATCTTCTCAGAAGAAAGCCACCCAAAAGTCAATGTAAGTCCTGAACAGTAAATATATAATGTTGCACCTACCTTCATTTTCAGAAATATGTTTTTTCAAATCTTTTCAACTGTCTGTTTCATCACTTTTCACTGGTCGATTCATTCCTGTACTGGAATTTCAAATCTTTCGGCGCTATTCGTGCGTTCGAATCCCGCAGACTTTTACCACAGGTTCGTTTGTTTTTATTATATATAGCGTTTGGGTGATATACTGTTTATTCGCCGACAATTAACGAACCCCACCGCTGAACGTCAATACGTTCGCTACTCAATTCTTATTATTAATTTCGCGGTATGTCTTAACTCTTTGCCTTCGGACTGAGGTATGTCTTAACTCTTTGCCTTCAGACTGAAAAGGATATTGTTGGGAAACCTTTCCATTTCTGAGATGCGAGACTGGCTGTAAATGAGTTCTTTCCCCTGTCTTGTTCGAATTTTCAAGTTCAACGAAGATCGTGGAGGATATATGAAATGATGTTTTTTAACTAACCATCGTCAGTGGTCGTTTGAAATTCCAGAATGATATTGCATTTTCCGAAGGAATGCTAGGAAGTTGGTTCATTTGTTATTCAAAATAATTAGGCACTTGATTGAGACGAAAGAGTAGGATGACTGCATAAATATGTAGCACCTTGAAAGTGGATCCTATAGACTTTAGGCGCAATTTTCAATGAGAGCAAAAAAACTTTTTCAATGCAATTGGAAGAACTCGAATCAGCGAAAACTTTTTCGTTTGCAGTTAAAAAAAAATGATGATATAAGCATTCAATTTACTTATGGTGATTTTCCAAGCAAAAAAATTAGATCGTTGATTGTGGCAAATCACTTTCATAATTTAATTCCGTCAATAAAATGAAAACATTTACATAATTTGCCAAGGCTCTCTGTGAATGGCGTACAATTTTTAATGGTACAAAAAAAATATTCTCCTTGCCCTTTCAGCAGAATAAACGTCGTTCAACAAATAAAAAGTAGTAGATGAAAAAGTAGTTTTCTTGTTCATTGGGCTTGAGACTGGTAAAATGAATTCCATTATTACTACCCAAGTAGCAAGAGAATCTTTGAAATCATCAACTGATAACTTATTGATGAAAGTATTCATTTTTCATTGAATATATATTTGAACCTCATTCCTGAATATCGTTGGAAGATGTTTTGAATCTGTTTTTGGTCAAATTAGATCCTACTTTCGAATATTACTGAATCAAAGTATATTGACTATGTGCTGATCCTTTGAATTCGTTTTGAAACTGCATTGAATATTCATCAATGCATCATTTCATTAATTTTGAATATTCATTGCATATATATGTTGAATATTCATTTTTAAAACATTTTGGAAATGTGTTGATCCTTTTTTGAATGAGTTTTCAATACTCTGAATATTCATCATTTCTGAATATATTTTGAAAATATTTTGTAATTTCACCTAATCAATTTCGAATAATCATTGTATATATTTTGAATATTCATTTAGAAATAATTTGAATATATTTGATCCTTCTTTGAATCAGTTTAGAATTCTCATTGAGAATATTTATCAATTCTCCATTTCCTGAATTTAATTCAAAAATATTTTCGAACTTCATATAGGTAGGTAAAGACCTGTAATCGGCAAGGAACGTCTGAAACCGAAGTTTTTTGTCATTACTCTCGTGTGTTATCACTTTTGTTGAAGATTCCGAGAGCATCTGCTGGGCTTGTTGAAAAAAAAAGTTAGAATAAAAAAATCTCCCAAATTTTTCAGCCAGTCAACGATTCTCATATAAGTGTGAGTAATCGTTCACCTTAATTGAGATGTGATTCGCAAGTTCATTGTAGTTTTCCTGATGAGTAACAAATATACTTCCGGGAGCTTGGACATACTTAAACGAGTGCATAAAGTAGGTTTTTTCAAGAATGAGCCGTAGGCGAGTGCCGCAATCCCATAAGTTATAAAAGACACTTAATGTGCCATTTTCATACAATATTTTTTCTACGACCGTGATAAATGAAACATTGGTGAATTATCGTCTATGTTGTTGTTTCCGGTGAGAATTCTAGAGGCACAGATATATTCCTCATCGACAGACTTCAAATTCCTCTGCAACCATGGACGACTTCCAACCGTCGTGTTTTTATCTGTAATGGCGATTTCGCGATGCATTTTGGGAGCGGTACGGCACTCAAGAAAATTATAACACGTCACTTTTCTTTTTTTCACTCATATCATACTTTTTCCAACGAACAAGGGTTTGAAAAAGTTTTTTTTTTATAAAAATCGTAAAAAAAATATTATTCAACTGATATGGTTATGCCCATTGGAGTGGATTCACTCTCCGACATTTCAGATAATATTCATTTCATTTTTATTCTTGTGAAATTAGGTTCATCAAGTTGAAATAACTGTTGTATGCACCATCCGTGTCTTGTTATTCATTTATGTCATTTCTACTTTCCTTAATGTTTTTCATAACTAGAAATGCTCGTTTTTTGAAGTTTGTTTTAGTCGTAACCACTTCGTATTATTAAAATCAAAATTGTTTGGATATTTTGCAGCGTGTTCACTCAGGCTTTGCTAAATAATCAGGTCATTTAATCCTCTGGTGTTCGGAAATACTAGTTTTGAGATATTTTTCTGGTTGCCCAATGTACACATCATTGCATTCCGCACAAGGTACCTCATACATGTAGTTCTTCTGGTGTTCTCGCTTCAAGTTTGAATAGTATTTTTTGACAGTATTTTCATTGCAGATGACAATTTTTGTTTTGTTAGTAGAAATTACTTTCCCCACTCTCTCAGAGGGATTCTTTATGTATGGATATTTGTGATTATAGTTATTTTTCGTTTCATTATTCTTGTTAGGGTATCGTGATCGGGTATCGTTATAATATAACATGACTTTGTGTGGGTAGTTATTTTTGAGTGAGATTTTTTTGTTTTTTGTTGTGAATCAAATGGAAAAAATTGATATAATATATAGTGATGAACTATATGGGACAGCGGCAAAACGCAAGTTATTATATTTCCAATATTTCGACAATGATTATTGTCATCATCGGGGAGCTACAAATTTGTATGTTATTAATGAATGAACAATCAAATGAAACTTCACTTACAATGTCAGTGAGATTGGTCGTTATTAGATGGGATGAAATGACGGAGAAGACACATTACGAGCTTGTAACGCACGTAACAACATGAAGAAATTCAAGCAGACATGAAAGAACTTTTGTGAAATTTACTCTAAAATGAAATTTTAAAATATTGTGCCGAAAACTATCATGGCGCAACAGATTTCACAACGTATAGTGTTGAGGATCAAAGAATTTCCAATTTCGAATTCTTTTAGATTACTTGAAATCAATGCAATAAATGTATTTGAAATAACTAAAATTGAAAATTATCATTTCATCCATTTCTTCAGCTTTTTATTCGAAGCCATTAATTGAAAATCGGACTTGAATATGGAAATTACAAAAAAAATCAAATTTTTCGAATAACTTACTTTGGTATTTCCAACGCGAAGCAAAATATCGAGAATTTGCAGTAGGCTGGGGTTGAGGCTGTCACTCGGGTTGAGTATTGCGAGAAGTTCGAGCCATAAAGGTCTAAGCCTGTACCAAAAATAAAATCTCTGCTTTCACACTGTATATATAAATGAACGATAAAAGTATTAGTGTCTGTATAATTAACAAATTGATGAAATGATAGCGGCATTCAGATTAAAAAAACTTCCAAAAGCTGGATTCGAACCCACGTCTTCCATTCTCTAGGAGGATGTGCTCTAACCACTGAGATATCGAAGACACTGAGTTCTTCAGCATATATTTCTGTCGATGCGACCTCGATAGCTCATTTGTTACAGCATGGAAGACGTGGAATGCCGCTTTTGGAAGTTTTTTTTCTTGAATTCTAATTAGTCTGAATGCCGCTATCATTATATATATATATATATATATATATATATATATATATATATATATATATATATATATATATATATAAGGCGAAGGGTAGTCTTGACTGACTAGTTAAGGAAAAGCGGAATGTTATGTGAGGATGCAGTCAAAAGGCTGGGCTGTTATACAAGCAAACTCTTTGTTATTTGGTCGAGCTTTCGAGAATGTTTATTCTCTTTTTCAAGACATCTGAAAATGTATATAAAGTTACAAACAAATTGTAAAAATATGGGGTTAGGTTTACTTACTAACGTGAGGTTATGTAAGAAGTCATGCGTAAAGATGAGGAAAAATGGAAAAACATCATTTTCACATGGTCTCGTGGAGTAAAATCGATAAAAACTGTTACTTATTGTACAGATATTTTGGAAAACATTTTATACTTTAAAAAACTTAGGAGCACGTGCTAATAAGTTATTCATGAAAGAGAAACAATTTGAAACAGAGAGGAAACATCTTCGACATTGACAGCTGTCTGAATTTCATCAAAAGGGGTGCCAACAACATGGTCTGAACATCCCAAGGTACACGCATTGCAAGGGACCTGTTGCGTTTCGCGAGGGCAGTGATGCCACCCACACCCAACTACATATTAGAAACGTGATCGGGTATAAGCTACAAGTCAACCCAAACAAACAAAAACACTAAAAAACACAGAAACTAAACTTCAACCCTAGTGGGGAGGTCCTGATTCCAGTCTTAAAATGTAATTGTACATGTTGCTGAGATTATTAAGATCCGTTTTTTTGTTCATGCTGCTAGCACACCTCCCAATGAAGAACATTTCTTTGAAAAGTCTTTTGTGCCAGTTGCCTTCGGTGCACAACACTCTAACTTGATTGTAGTTCATTGTATGATTACTCTTAGTCACATGCTCTGCCAGAGCACACGTCGTTTTATTGAGTTTGCAATCACTTTTATGTGATGTAATGCGTCCAGATAAATTTCGGACAAACGTCTATATATATATATATATATATATATATATATATATATATATATATATATATATATATATATATATATATCAACGATTTTCGTGAAATTCAGTATGCAGAGGTGTACAGGGGCGATAAAATCGATCTATCAATCTTCATATTTTTTTAATATTATGTCAGTCAATCAAAGATCAAAATATATTATTCATAGTTCATCAGGGTGTAATTCGTATCTGAATATGATATCCAAAAAACACGATTTACAAAAAAACTACCGAGCTAGGCTCGGTCATCCAAGTACTGACTATATCTATTTTTAGAATCATCTGAATTATATTTTGAAAAAATTTGAATCAGGTCTGAATCGTCATTAATATTTCTAACCTTTCATCGAATATTCATTGGATACTTTTGAATCTTCAGAAACTGTTTAGAAGATTCTTGAATCTTTTCTGATAAAATGTTGTCCCTTCATTGAATACATTTCGAATAATAAATTGAGAAATTCAATTTGTATATGTTTTGAACCTCACAATGCATGCTTGAATTTGGTTGACAATGTTCCTTGCTGAATGGTAATGGTTCGGACTTCCATCAATACTTAATATAGACAATGGAAGTCCGAACCATTACCACTCTGAATTCTGATTCTGCATTGAACATGATTTGAAAATTTGAGATGAAGCGTGGAACTGCGTTTCTTGCAGGTACGGAGCGCGAGCAAGTGTGTAGAGTTCCCACGAGACCCCCTACGGAACCCCAGCCATCGAAGACCGTATATTTTCTGTTCACATTAATTTCGCTAGGTTGTGCCATCTTATGCGTAACTAATGTACTCATGTAAACCATTTCATATTGTGAGGACAGAACTAACTCAATTCATTCCACTTCAGTCATCAGTTGAGTCGGTACATTTGTTTCCAATATTTTTATAAATTACACTGATCGGCGAATATTTTTTTCTCTCCTTCAGCTTTTACGCTCGTTCCATGATAATTTCAATATATCTGAATGCAAATATAGTATGAAAAAAGTTACGAAACACGTATAATTTTGTTTTGATAGAATTTTTGAAAAACACTCTCACATTGCTTCGAATTTGGGTAATTCATTCAGGAAAATTATACGACATTGAAAAAATCTGCCAGAAATCATAAATGTAAATAATTTTTCTTAGTAGTATTCACAACCTAAAAATGATATTCGCTTTTAAAATCAGAATAATGTTGAATTATCTGATTTTATTTTGCTCTATAGTTGAGAAAACAATTATTTGTAACTTAATTTTATAACTTACCAAAATATCCGGCATAAATTGAGAAACATTCACTATACAACTTTTCAACGTACTACACGCTACGAATCACAGCTAAAACTGCTATGATGCAAGCATTGGTGTTAAAACACCGTCAGGTGATATTATTTTTTTCTCTTTCAATTAATACAAACTGTTTTTTGTGGATAATGACCCGAATTTAATAAAACATCGTTGAAGCAGAAACGACGGACAAAAAATACATAATATTGAGCTATTAAAAAAATATTCCAAAAAAAAGTATATACGTGATAGCAAAAATTGGAATGCAAATCTGATTTTATGATGTTCAACTGCTCCTATTCATCATATTCGGAACATTTACTTTTAATTGATTTGAAACCTATTCATAGACTGAAATTGGTTAGTCTGAATGAGAATATTAAACATATTCGAAATACTCACTTCCAATACATTTATAACTTATTAATCACTTGAAGTCTGAAAATGGTTACTCGGAATGAGAAATGAAGATGTAAAATATATTGGAAACATATTTCGAATATCTTTTGAAGTTTCGTCTGTCACTTGGTGGTGGTCGTCATGGACCGGAGCGGATGATGATGCATCAAATGTGATCGAATGCAGGATAAAAAAATGGCTACAAAATTTCATAGAAGAAAATTCTGATTCATATTTGAAAAAAAGGGGGAACCACACATTTTCAGAACTTTCTTGGAGTCGAATGAAGGTGTTTATGAAATTCATCAGAAACCTATTTTCATCTTTTTTATTTTGAAAAATGAAAGCTTCAAATCAAGAAACCAATTATTGATAAGTTTTCTTAATATATTGAAAAGTTTTTTTTTGACTTCAGGACCCCATTTGAATCATTGTAACGTACATTAAATATGACATTCACATACAGAAACAAGCTTTTTTTGAATGCTATCACCGAGATATGAGTCATCCAAATATGAGTAGCAACTGAAAATTAAACTGGACGCCTGAGATTTCTTTCCCCAATGGCCATATTAAGTTTTTACCGAATTTGTTTACGTGCTCACTCCAGAATTATATTATCTTTTCCCTGCGACTTCCTCCACGTAGAAGATATTTTACCGCACGTCGGTAAAGCATCACATCTCACCAGCTTTTCTCCTACTTGATTGAAACATACTATTATTTTCAGTGACTTTTATGATCAAACATAGTGAATAGTGTAGCTTTCTGCTAGTGAAATAATTTTCATGATCGGATCAGTATTTCCGAAGATGACCATCCAAAAACAATTGAAGTTAGAAACTTCACCTCTTTATAAAAGTGGTATAGATTTTTGTGAATTACTAGCCTGAACCTTCGATTGAAATAACTTCAAATACCACGGAAAAACTTTTTCTGCGGCAGAACTTCCTTTTACCAGCGCATTAATAAGACTGCATATACTGCGAGCCTTTTGTATTTTTTATAACGAAAAACACTGTTCAGAAGAGGAATGTATATCTTTGAATGCCCTTTTGTTTGGATACAAGATGGAAAAGAGAGTCTCACACCGAAATCCGTGGAGAATTTCTTTCCTTCAGACGAAGATTCAGTTCCAAACTCCAACTGTGGTAAATGTTCACGTGAAATAAATAGTTGTTGTGTAGCTGGAATAACATGTTGCTCTTCCTGTCGTCGCATACGAGTAACTTCTCAGTGTACCAATCCTTATGATACATAATTCCATATTATTTTCATATTTTGAATCACCCAATATAGTACCAATAAAATGAATATCTTACATACACTGTTGTTATATTTCAAAATGAAAGCATACACAAACTCACATCTTGAACATTCGTATACCAAAATAATATTTTCGTTTCAATACATAACTGTACAAAAAACGAACTGGCCATTTTAGGGCCTGATAACCAAATGACACTGAATATGTACGGCTGAAACAATATAACGCCACAAAAATATACCGTGGACCTCTCAATACCTAGCGTATGGACTAAAAATGAATCGACCAATCGCAATAGGGTTTGACCCAATTTGAACAATTTATTTTTCAAGATTTACCAAAAAAATCACTAACATTTGCTCTACACATTCTTGTCGATGAAGATAAGGTTTGAGGTCTTTGTCTAGCCTTCTTTTGAACCTCCAACTTGCGTCATTACCCTCATTTGGTTGCATTTTATCCATTAGGTCCTAGGTAGTATGATTTTTCATCACAATGCTTTATCTCTTCACCTTCAAATAAAAATAAGGCAAAATATCGGTAGTCCATTGAAATTTTACATTGTCCAGGCCTTAGCGTGCGGTTCTCAGAGTATTCAATTTATTTTTGGTGGGGGGGCTAAGGGTAGGGTCAAATCCAAGTTTTTTGTGTCGCCACTGTTGTCCCGCGGCCGCCATCTTGGAAAAGGGGGTGCACATGGTTGAATTTTCTTCATTTCCATTGCTATTACTCTTCATCGTAAAATCACAAATAACAGAGTTATGAACGAAAATATTTGAAATTTATTCAACTAATTTTCTTCTCGGCAGAATATTTTTACCTCGTGGTTTTAACGAATAATTTCCACCATTATTTTTTTATCCTGTTTATTAGAGTTTTACAGCGCTCCGAAGTAGACCGTATTCTCTCCTTAGGATACATTAAAAAATGGGACAGCAGGCTTAGTTTTCTCTATTATATTTTTATTATTCATATCATTTCTGATTTCTATAGTATTACTGTTATTATCAATAAGTTTATCGACCCTTTTCCCCACCATGAAACTTTCATTTATTTGTTTTTACATTAATTTCTAATCCGATTGTACATTCACGTTGAATTGAAACGACATTATCCGTTCGACTTCCCCTATAATAATGGTAACTTGCAATATGTACAGTTACCGTTTGCTTGAATGTGGTTGGCAATGTTCTTTGCTGAGTGGTATTGGTTCGGACTTTCATTGTCTGAATTAGTATCTCTATTGAAACCTGTTGCTGAGAACGAAAGGATGAAAATTTTAAAAATATATTATTCAAATAAGGTAATGGAATAAAAAAAAAGGTTGAAAAGTATATTCTGGTCGAAGTTAAATTAAACTTTTGATTGTTCAAAGAAACATTTGAGATATTGAATATGAAACATCAATTGCATTTAAAATTTTATATACGATTTCGTGACTGGTTAGTAAGAACTCCAATTATAACATTATATATATATATATATATATATATATATATATATATATATAATGTTATAATTGGAGTTCTTACTAACCAGTCACGAAATCGTATATAAAATTTTAAATTCAATTGATGTTTCATTTTGGCAAAACATCGTTTTGTTATTTGAATAGTAATATTATCTTCCCACATATACCTTGAGAATACAACAATGAACTAACTGTAAATTATTTCAGGAAAATGGAAACTTGTCCAGTCACGCATATTCATAACTTCAACTTTGATCATTTCACAATACTCACAATGAATATCGGGAGATAGCTTTTTTAATCGACCATGAGGATATTCTCCGAATTAGTTCCTTTCGATTCTGTCTGATTTCCTTGAAAATTGGCGTAGAATAGAGTTTCACAAACCTGTCTCATTTTCATAAGTGTTCCGATTCACGAGGTATTGAGAAAAAATTATTACTTTCTCTGTGTTTTAAACATGATTAGTTAGTCACTGATGTTAAAATGAATGATTTAATGAGGTCACTCAGTGAGAACTTTTTCACATTATCTTGTCCGTTTATGAGCCTGTTCAGTATTTAGGGTTTTCTTCAATGAACTGGGATAGCGGAACGGACTCTCTCTACTCTTGTTAGGGCCCGAAATCATTGAATAATCACCTGTCCGTATTAGCTTGCCATCGATAATTGGTTGTAACTAGATTTTGTTTTCGGAGTTGTTCAGATGAATCTTCAGAATGAGTTACTTGAACTTGGTATGCATGTAATTGGTCACGTAGTTAACAAATTCAATGTCATAGCGAATTTCCCGAAAACCCACATTAGAATCAGCACTTATTACGACATTTTTTGTCGACAAATAATTACCAATTTTCGGATCGTCAATTCCCTTCATGACATTCGCCTCAAGCTATTGAAAGTTACATAATGTCTATCCAAAAGTGGTCAAGGACCCAATAACACCTGATAATAAGGTTGATTGTGAAAACATCCTAAAGCGCTGCAAATAAAATTGTCAATGAAAGTAAATTGAAGCAAGAGAAACGTTCGAGGAACAGGTGGATAAATTCTGAATTATCAGCATTACGTTTCATCTGCCAAACTATTCATCCTACAGGAAATGTATAGCAACAGTTGTTCTGCAAATTGAATCATCGCTAGCACTTTCTATCGTAAAATCGAAATTAACAAAGTATTGAATGAAAATGATTGAACATTCGGAAAAAAAATAGGCGGAATAATTTGTTATAGTCATTTTACAATAAAATGACATCAGAAAACTTTCATAGACAAGGTTTCAGCGAATAATTTCCGTTGTGAATTTCTGTAATTCCCTTGTTTATTACAGTTTTAAATCAGTCTTCTCAAATACTCCTTGGTAAACATATATTATTAGCCTCAGTTTTCTATTATCTTTTTGTAATCAATGAAATTAACGATTTTTTTATTATCGCCTTGTTATTATTAATTAGTTATCGAACCTTTTCCCCACCAGGTGACTTTGATTTCATTTTATTGGTTTTTATAATGATTCCTAAGCCGAGAATAGGTTTGGGGATGAAAAAAAACATATAAAACTTGAAACAGTTTCAACATTTTCGTTAATATTTTTTTATTTATTCCTTTACTTAATATTTTTCATTCGACGTCTCATTTTTTTTGACTAATATTTCATATTCAATATCTCAATTTTCTCGTCACAACATTAGTTTTTTTGAACAATCAAAAGTTTAATTTAACTTCGACCAGAATATACTTTTCAACCTTTTTTTTTAATTCCATTACCTTATTTGATTAATATATTTTTAAAATTTTCATCCCTTCGTTCTCAGCAACAGGTTTCAATAGAGATACTAATTCAGACAATGAAAGTCCGAACCAATACCACTCAGCAAAGAACATTGCCAACCACATTCAAGCAAACGGTAACTGTACATATTGCAAGTTACCATTATTATAGGGGAAGTCGAACGGATAATGTCGTTTCAATTCAATGTGAATGTACAATCGGATTAGAAATTGATGTAAAAACAAATAAATGAAAGTTTCATGGTGGGGAAAAGGGTCGATAAACTTATTGCTAATAACAGTAATACTATAGAAATCAGAAATGATATGGATAATAAAAATATAATAGAGAAAACTAAGCCTGCTGTCCCATTTTTTAATGTATCCTTTTTATAGTTGTCCTGAAGAAGGTATGAGCATTACCGAAAGCTCGACAGATAACAAAGGACTTTCGTTGTAAATTTTGCCCCTTTTTTCGACTGCAACCTAACTTTGTCAGGACCTACCAGTACCGACCAGTTCTATTCAATGTTCTCTAGTATTTTCAAATTCAATTAATGATAATAATTTTATTTATTTGATTGGTTTCGTTCTCTCAATAGTATGTGGATGAACTGAATAATGTATTCACATTGATCTCTTTTATCAAGTTTCAATCACCTATAAAATAAACGTGTAGTGTGTCAAGGATATTCTGAGACTCGTATCCGAGGTCGATGAATGAACAAACGATAAGTTCGTCTGGGATTCAATCAGGTTGTTGGACCACATATTTGCACACAAGTTATATTCAATATATCGTCATATTATTGATATGTTAAGGGATGTTCCTCTCGAGGAACCAATAGATATTCAAACCTTGAATTCAGCCACTCTGAATATATTAGGGCTGAAACTTTGCGTCTTTGTTTAATTTCTGATGAGTGAACCAGATCCGTTGAAATAAACGTGTTCAAAGTAATTATGATCAGTGATAGTTCGTCCTATGTGACACATACATTAATTATTCGTAATATAATGCCAAATCTGTTTATTTATCATAATTTTATATAAATATTTTTCCATATTCCAAAGAGACAAAATGAATTTTCATGAGATTGATGACCTTTTCGGCAATGACGACCAAGAAAATTAAAGAATTCATAGGAATGCATAGAACATATACAGTCAAGGGGCGAACAAATCACTTCAATGACCAAGATGGAATACTTCATCTGATAGTGGACCACCACCAGTACCTCTCTGATGTTGTTTGAGAACGAGTATTCTCTTTCTCGAAATTCTTTTGGTGTTCTCATACTTGATTTCATCAGAATTCAGGTCTTTGTATGTAGCTGTGATCGCTTTGAATTTTTCTGTAATTTTTTCCATTGTCAATTATTTTTTTGCTGCAACCATCGGTAATTTTATTCTCAATCACTAGTATATTTGACAAAATGGTTAAGGCTTTAGCGGCCGAGGTTATTAGTATAACTACTTTTCTTCGGGCTTGAAGGCCGTCGTTCTTTGGAATTTCTTCCTAACGTTTCGCTAGCGCGAGTGGCCAGCTTCTTCAGAGGCTTACTCATTTCCGAGGACTGGTCATCCAAAGAACGACGGCCTTCAAGCCCGAAGAAAAGTAGTTATACTACTATTATATTTGCTAATGTTTGCTGCTAATGTTAGCTGCATCAATATCTACCTTGGAAAAATTACAACTTCTTTTTCTTTTCTCTTCCATTTCCTCTTCAATTTTTAACATAATTTTCAGCGCTAGGACTTATGCGTCAAATCGAAGAACACGAAGAACACTGCGGCAACTCGAATAATCGGAATCATAAAGTCTCTGTCGTGCTGTTAAATTCAACAGAGATACGCCCACTTTTTTCGTCGATAAATGTTTATGATCGAAAATGGAAACTTCAAATAATAATAACGATCGTTATCATTTGAATACGAATGGTTTGGGCATATTGCGATGCACACAATTTTGATTGTATCCATTTCAATATTTTCCCAAATCTTTCGTACTTGAAAGTCGAAAGGTAAGGGATTGAAAGCATTTTTCTCACGTTGACACAAAAACGCTCAAACTTTTCATTCAGAATAAAAATGCATTGTAGCAGTATCTTCGTTAGCCTTATTTCGAAAACAAACCATTTTTAAGGAAAGGTTAAAACACTGCTTTCATCAAATCATAGGTCTTTCATAAATATTGTTACGAAATTTCCTAGCGCCGGCTCTGTCGCTCATGAACGCAGAGAAGAGAAAACTTTTTTTTACTCTAGTCACGCGTGGAATATTCGATACCCGAGATTCGACTCGAAGATTCTCCATAGGCGTACGCAGTTATATAAGGAGACACTTCATGGCGGCGGGGAAAATTATTCAGAGAGAGAGTTTAGCAGAGTTATTCGAATAGTTATTCGGATAGTTATCGGTGTTTCGAGCTCAGTGGAGAGGCGTAGAGTTTTACAGAGTTTTTATCGGAGAGAGCTTTGGTATTGCTAAGTGCAGAAGTTGAGGTAGAGAATTTCTAATACCGACAGTTTTAGTTCAGAGCGTTGGATGGTTAGTGGTGCAATTTGAGTGATTGTATTGTATTGTGATAAGGAGTTGTAATAAAAGAAGTGTTTTTTGGAGTTTTAATAAACGAACCCCAGGAAAATTCGTAACAATATGCATTCTAACTTCTGGCGGAAATGATCGATTAGTCATTTGAAACTTGCGCAATGCGCAACCGAATATCGGACGAATTTCTGTGCCAAGTTGAATTGGATAAGCTGTACCACCATGATGTTTCAAGACTTTTGCTTGAATAATGAACCTGTTTTTCGTCATTCAACTTTGATTACTTCGGGTTGATTTATGTTGTTCCAACGAAACTCTTCAACAAGCCGTAAATTCCATCAGTTTGAACCTGGAGCGTTTCTGAGACAATTATCACTCTCTTTATTTTTTTGTAGTCGTCATTTTGTTCATCCAAAATTTTCGTGTTATTCGCCTACAATCGTCTGAAAAAATGTATTTTTGATAGTTTTCAATCGTGTAAACTCGAAAAATGTCGATATTTCGGTAAAATTTTATGCAGCAGTTTTCACTTTAAATGTGTTTTTCTTGAGTGTTATTCATTCTCTAGGTTATTTCGAGTGATACATTCCTGCTTCCGGCATCTTTCCTGTACAATGTAAGATAAACGAAATCCAAAAGAACTTAGAATTTGGAGTAGCTAGATACGAGGTTTTGTAGTGTAGTGTAATATTTTGGAGTTGTATAGCACTTGGTGATTTATTCGAAAATAATTCTGTTCTTTGGGTGGAGTGTTTTTCGAGTGTAATAGGTTTGAAAGAGCAGCCTGTCGGAGGTGTTCCTGAAGTTTGAACTCCACTCTTTAATGAAATAGTTCGAATTGAGCTCTTCTGAGGGAATAAAGAGAATGAATAATAGTGTTAATGATCTCAGAATTATGTCGTAAATTTCAGTCAAATTCAAAGTCAACGAGTCTGTTGGAAGAGTAGTTTCCTTTTCCTTTATTCATGGTTATTCGATTTTTATTGCTTATACATTTTTTTATGGTTGTTATCTCGAGTGCACGGAGTTTAATCGATTGAGGTGTGCCCAGAATCATTGATGGTGTATATTAATTCAATGAAATTCATAGGTTGGGAGGTTTAATCGACTTTTAATTTTAAGCACGATTCTTTTAGGCTTTTTGGTCACACGTGGTTTATTAGCTGGCAGCTGACACTTGCTATATCGAAAAATAAAATTCCATGGAATGGCTATTAGTCAGCCTTCAAATCAAAACAACAACAAGCGTTATTTAAAAAAATTAGTTTAAGAGAAATACATTTTGGGAGTATTGCCAGCAACAACAAAAAATAATACTCATTCAGGAATCCCAAAAACGAGAAGTTTGGTGAATGCAACAAAGTTATAACATATTAAACTGAAAGTAAAATAAAAGTTCATAATAAAAACGCTACCTTTTCCTTACGTCGCGGATGAGTAGTTTCCAAAGAGAAAACTCTCCCTTCTACTCTATAAATTTTAAAAAGGGGTTAATTATAATCATCATAATTGAACGTTCACATTGGAACCTTTGTCGTAAAAGTTCAATCGATTTTCATGATGGTCCATCATCCATTTAATGTAACTATACCATAATTATGTTTCTCCAATTGAAACGTCATTGATTGATAGCTAGAAGTCATTGAGGTGATATTGACGTGTTTAATTTATATTCTATTGATTCGTAGTTTTCTTTGACAATAATGGTGAGTCTCCTCATGATAATGTAATTGATTCAGCAAACATCGTTCATTATCATAAAAGTGGAAGGGGCTCCTTGCCTTTCACTTCGATCCTAGATAACAAAAATGACATTTGTGATCGGAACATAAATAAGAATTGTAGGTTCGCAACCAATTTGACAATTTAAACACTTTACTGGATGTCAGTGTCAAAATTCAGGCAGTGGTCAAGGCTAGGATTTTCTTATTCTGTCGCAAGCTTCGGAGCTCAAAATTCCAGGCCACTGCCCCCAAACCCGAAGAACTTGCGATATGTTAACACCGGTCGGTAAAGCCTACATTCTCTCATATCCTAGGAATAATTACGTGTCCCTGGTATAAGAACAGAGTGAGAAAGAGGTATTTTTTTTTCGATTGATCAACGCCTGCCGCGTCATATAGACAGGAAGTAGCTTGGTTACGAGTAATGAATGGCTGAATATGAATAATAGAAGGGTGTTTCATTCCGTGGTGCTTTTTCATAAAATAATAGTTACTAAAAAGCCCTCTTACTTAGACAAAAAAGTCAGATTCAGAACAGATATCCATAACCTAAACATAAGACACAAAGGACTGTTGACAATACCTACTTTCAAAACAGAATTGTTCCGCCGATCATTCAGTTATCAAAATTCTCATCTTTACAATCAGTTTCCACCAGAAATGAAAAAACTTTCAAGTTTTCAGGCATTCAAGGCTTCCTATAAAAAATATTAATGTTATCTCAAACAATTTGATTTTTCCCCCCAAACTAAGATGGCTTATTATATGTCGATCAAAAGAAGAAGAAAAATTATCATTATAATTATATTATGTAAAATATGTATGTTCAAAACACCGACGAAAATTAAAAATTTCTTTCGTTATAGAACTATATGCAGGTCTATTAGCGTTAAGTGGAAGAACAAGTCTTATGATGTTTCATCACAAGAACTGAACTTCGCCCTTTGTTTTCAATTGTTGTTCTAATCAATGAATATTTTGTATAATATCACTGAAAACAATAAAGACGATTATTATGTATTTGTCGTCTAAACAAGCCTAGTCGGGTCCGTACTCCCCACTGCTCCGACCCAGTGGGCGGACGCGCTAGTATAATTAACCAATGACCACTCCCCGCACCGCGGGGTAAGTGGTCACTGGCTCCGAGAATCGTGAGTCCTGAGCAGACGCAACGAACCGAGAATAACGGCCTTCTGCATGCGGCCGGCCAAGATCTCTGCCGCATTACGGCATGCCGGTATGATCTTGAGCTCCGAGAGTAGCGTTGATCTGGAACCACCGAGAACACCTATAATCAGAACCACTAACTTGACAGAATAGTCTGGGTGGAGCCTGCGGAGTTCGTAAAGTAAGTCCTGGTACTTTGTCCGTTTTTCCTCCTCTTTTCGGACGATATTCGTTTCGGCAGGGGCCGAAAACTCAATAACGAATATCGTCTTACTTCGGTGGTCAAAGAGGACTATATCAGGCTTATTGGCCTGTATTTGCCTGAGGGTGGGGAATGAAAAGTTCCAAAAAATTCGACACCTTTCATTCTCCACAACGGACTCAATATCCCCTGGAGCGTAAGGCAGTACCGGTGTCCTGTCTATTTCATACGAGTGCCGAAGAAAATAGTACAGCACTCGTAAGGCCGCGTTATGGCGATGGATATAGGCCGAGACCGCATAAACTGCACAAGATGACAGCAAATGCATCAAAGTCTCGGGCGCCTGTCGGCAGGCCCTGCATCTAGTATCAGGGACCTCTATACTCATCACGCGGCTCCGATAGACAAGGGTATTGAAGACACCGTCTTGGCACGCCATGATGAACCCTTCAGTCTCCGACTTCAGCTCACCTGACCTGAGGAAGGCAAATGTCAGCTTAACAGACAAGCCATGGTCCTCGATGTTCTTAAAGAAGACTCCATGCATGGGCTTGTCTGTATGCAGCTGCAGCATTTTAGCATTCTCTGCAGCTTTGATGTGAGCTTTTCTCCGCGCGGGCTCCAACTCGGTGACAGAGAGTTGGTTTACCCGCTCGGTGTCGAAGACTATACCAAGTTCATCAGCAGCGCGCCTTGCTGCCTTGAATAAAAAGGCTCCGATTTCTGCATGTTCATGGTCTCGGACCATGCAGAGAAGGGGATCCGAACTCCTGATGATTCTACAGGCTCCATCCAGAACCATTCTGTTGTGAAGACACTCCAAACTCAAAAGTCCACGGCCCCCTTGTTGTCGAGGGACATATAACCGTGGAACGGACAATTTGGGATGCATGCTTCTGTGCATATGCATCATTTTGCGAGTCTTCACGTCAAGTTGCCGCAACTCTTCCTGAGTCCACTTGACTACTCCGAAGGAGTAGAGTAGAATCGGAATGGCAAGCATGTTGGTGGCAGAAACTTTGTTTTTGCCCGACAGCTCTGAGGGCCAGATCTGCCGTAGTTTCTGCCTATACTTGCCACGGAGAGCATTTTTCACCGAGTCTACCTCTTGGGTGTGGCGTTGTTCCACACCCAAATAGGTGTATGTCTCTCCGGCATTCAAATGATGTAGAATGCTTCCGTCTACGAGTTGGGCATCCTCCGCGAAATCCTCGCATCGTCCTCTTTTGAGATGAACCAGTGCACATTTGTCAATCCCGAATTCCATACCGATAGCATGCGTGAACTCCTGCACCACCCTGAGGGACTGCTGTAGGTCCCTTTCTCCAGAGGCATAGAGCTTAAGGTCATCCATATAGAAAAGATGGGTGACCTTATGCCTTCGGTTTCCAAGAGTGCCGCAGTTATATCCCCGGGTTTTCCTGAGCGCAACGGACAATGGCATTAGTGAGATGCAGAAGAGAAGAGGGCTGAGGGAATCGCCCTGAAAAACACCTCTTCTTATGATGACCGGCTCTGTTTGAATCCTGCTTTCACCTGATGTTATGGTGAAGCGGGTCCTCCAGAGCGGCATCAGTTGTTCGATGCATCTCACTATTTGATCGGGTACCGCAAGGCACTCGAGTAAGTACAACAGCAACTCATGTGATGTTGTATCGAATGCCTTGCGATAGTCGATCCAGGCCATAGAAAGATTCCGCTTATACTGCACGGAGTGATACATCTATCAATCAGCAGGTTCTCCTTACAGCCCGCGGAACCCCTCTTCGACCCTTTTTGCTCATATATCCGTTCGAACACCGGGTCAACTGCTTGGAGAGTACGCATATACAGGATGCGTGTAAACATCTTGTAACACGTATTCAAGCATGCTATCGGTCTGCAATTCTTAGGATCCGACAAATCTCCGTTCTTCGGGATTAGCACGGTTTGCCCCTCGACAAACCATTCCGGAATCAGCTGCTCTCCATTCAGCCAAGAACTGAATATTCTGGCCAAATGGTGGTGAGTGCTCGATAACTTTTTCCACCAATAGTTATTGAGGCCATCAGGGCCTGGAGCAGCAAAGTTCTTCGAACCCTCAAGAGCTTTCCGAACTTCATCCGTGGTTATCGGTTGACGCAGTATTTCGGGCTCAGGCTGTTGAAGCCTTCTACAGAAAGCTTCAAACCGCGTCAGGGCTGGAGTGTCTCGGTTGAGTGGTTGCGGATGCTCGTAGATACTTTTCCAGAAGGATTCCACCCGATCAGCGGCCGGCGGATTATCCACAACACGCGGAGGCGATTGGAATAGGCGTGAGGGTTTCTCGCGGAACTGTTTGCTCTCTGAGAAAGCCCTCGCCCGCCTCACTAGTGACTTTTTTGCAGTAACTAGCATTCGTATCCTCTCGAGGCAATGCTGCTTGATGGTGAGCAGCACCCCTCGATTCAATGTGTGATGGGATCTGCGCAGTTTTGCAGCGATTTGCCGCACTGCGTGCGTAAATGGTCTTTGAACCGCTAAGTAGTCCATCACACATTGGATACGAGACGCGTGTTGTCTCGCCGACTTGATCTTAGCCTCCATCTTGTGTATGCGCTGTTCATGCTTCCTGGAGGGGTCGAAGGGTCTGTCACCCCCTTCTCTCCCAGAAAGAGCCTGAACAGAGTCATACACGGCACAGTTGATCTGCCAGATGTCGGCCTCTTATGTAAGGGCACTACGAACCTCTGCATCCACTCGGGCCAGTTGTTCTGGCCTGAGGGGCTTCACTTTGTGAAGCATCCTCCGGGTCCCGATGTTCTGTGTTCTCGGTGCTTCCAGGCGCACCCTCTCCTCCACCAATCGCACTGGCGGTATTTCTACCGCCTGCTCAACCGGCCTCGGTGGGGCACGTACATAGCCACGGCCACGAAGATGGGATGCATAATCCCTGAGATTTTGGGCGGAAAAGGCGGCATGCTCCGGGTGTGCCACGCACCACAGCGCATGCATTCTCGCCATGTATCCCCTTTGGACGGGCTCACTACTCTCGTAGCACCGCATCAGGTCGTCTCTCAGTTCGTCAGTCCACTCAAAACGTTGTCCATGTCCATTGCCAGAGTCGTCATTGGGCTGTACATCGGTTAGGGCCCCTCCACCTTGCCCTTGACCCCTATCCGAATGGGTTCGGTTGTGGGGGCCCTGTCCTCTAGTGACAGGAACCAGAGTAGAGGGCCTGCAAGTAACCACCTTGCAGGCCCTCAACTTTCTGGTTCCTGTCACTAGAGGACAGGGCCCCCACAACCGACCCCATTCGGATAGGGGTCAAGGGCAAGGTGGAGGGGCCCAAACCGATGGACAGCCCAATGACGACTCTGGCAATGGACATGGACAACGTTTTGAGTGGACCGACGAACTGAGAGACGACCTGATGCGGTGCTACGAGAGTAGTGAGCCCGCCCGAAGGGGATACATGGCGAGAATGCATGCGCTGTGGTGCGTGGCACACCCGGAGCATGCCGCCTTTTCCGCCCAAAATCTCAGGGATTATGTATCCCATCTTCGTGGCCGTGGCTATGTACGTGCCCCACCGAGGCCGGTTGAGCAGGCGGTAGAAATACCGCCAGTGCGATTGGTGGAGGAGAGGGTGCGCCTGGAAGCACCGAGAACACAGAACATCGGGACCCGGAGGATGCTTCACAAAGTGAAGCCCCTCAGGCCAGAACAACTGGCCCGAGTGGATGCAGAGGTTCGTAGTGCCCTTACAGAAGAGGCCGACATCTGGCAGATCAACTGTGCCGTGTATGACTCTGTTCAGGCTCTTTCTGGGAGAGAAGGGGGTGAATCCTTCGACCCCTCTAGGAAGCCGCGTCCGGGAGGTAGCGCGGCGAGACACCGTCTTTGTGGACTTAGCGGTTCAAAGCCTCGCCGCAGGCGGCAAATCGGAAGGGTCTCACCGACGAGGGGTGTGTCACCTCAAGCAGTGTCGAGAGGATACGAGGGTGACGCAAAGCCGTGAGGCGGGGGAGGGTTTCTCAGAGACCGCCGCGAGAAACCCGCCCGCCGGGATAATCCGCCGGCCGCTGATCGGGTGGAATCCTTCTGGAAAAGTATCTACGAGCATCCGCAACCACTCAACCGAGACACTCCAGCCCTGACGCAGTTTGAAGCTTTCTGTAGAAGGCTTCAACAGCCTGAGCCCGAAATACTGCGTCAACCGATAACCACGGATGAAGTTCGGAAAGCTCTTGAGGGTTCGAAGAACTTTGCTGCTCCAGGCCCTGATGGCCTCAATAACTATTGGTGGAAAAAGTTATCGAGCACTCACCACCATTTGGCCAGAATATTCAGTTCTTGGCTGAATGGAGAGCAGCTGATTCCGGAATGGTTTGTCGAGGGGCGAACCACCTCTTGTGCTAATCCCGAAGAACGGAGATTTGTCGGATCCTAAGAATTACAGACCGATAGCATGCTTGAATACGTGTTACAAGATGTTTACACGCATCTTGTATATGCGTACTCTCCAAGCAGTTGACCCGGTGTTCGAACGGATATATGAGCAAAAAGGGTCGAAGAGGGGTTCCGCGGGCTGTAAGGAGAACCTGCTGATTGATAGATGTATCACGCAGGACTCCGTGCAGTATAAGCGGAATCTTTCTATGGCCTGGATCGACTATCGCAAGGCATTCGATACAACATCACATGAGTTGTTGTTGTACTTACTCGAGTGCCTTGCGGTACCCGATCAAATAGTGAGATGCATCGAACAACTGATGCCGCTCTGGAGGACCCGCTTCACCATAACATCAGGTGAAAGCAGGATCCAAACAGAGCCGGTCATCATAAGAAGAGGTGTTTTTCAGGGAGATTCCCTCAGCCCTCTTCTCTTCTGCATCTCACTAATGCCATTGTCCGTTGCGCTCAGGAAAACCCGGGGATATAACTGCGGCACCCCTGGAAACCGGAGGCATAAGGTCACCCATCTTTTCTATATGGATGACCTTAAGCTCTATGCCTCTGGAGAAAGGGACCTACAGCAGTCCCTCAGGGTGGTGCAGGAGTTCACGCATGCTATCGGTATGGAATTCGGGATTGACAAATGTGCACTGGTTCATCTCAAAAGAGGACGATGCGAGGATTTCGCGGAGGATGCCCAACTCGTAGACGGAAGCATTCTACATCATTTGAATGCCGGAGAGACATACACCTATTTGGGTGTGGAACAACGCCACACCCAAGAGGTAGACTCGGTGAAAAATGCTCTCCGTGGCAAGTATAGGCAGAAACTACGGCAGATCTGGTCCTCAGAGCTGTCGGGCAAAAACAAAGTTTCTGCCACCAACATGCTTGCCATTCCGATTCTACTCTACTCCTTCGGAGTAGTCAAGTGGACTCAGGAAGAGTTGCGGCAACTTGACGTGAAGACTCGCAAAATGATGCATATGCACAGAAGCATGCATCCCAAATCGTCCGTTCCACGGTTATATGTCCCTCGACGACAAGGGTCATGTGGATTTTTAAAGTGAGTGTCTTCACAACAGAATGGTTCTGGATGGAGCCTGTAGAATCATCAGGAGTTTGATCCCCTTCTCTGCATGGTCCGAGACCATGAACATGCAGAAATCGGAGCCTTTTTATTCAAGGCAGCAAGGCGCGCTGCTGATGAACTTGGTATAGTCTTCGACACCGAGCGGGTAAACCAACTCTCTGTCACCGAGTTGGGGCCCGCACGGAGAGAAAGCTCACATCAAAGCTGCAGAGAATGCTAAAATGCTGCAGCTGCATACAGACAAGCCCATGCATGGAGTCTTCTTTAAGAACATCGAGGACCATGGCTTGTCTGTTAAGCTGACATTTGCCTTCCTCAGGTCAGGTGAGCTGAAGTCGGAGACTGAAGGGTTCATCATGGCGTGCCAAGACGGTGTCTTCAATACCCTTGTCTATCGGAGCCGCGTGATGGGTATAGAGGTCCCTGATACTAGATGCAGGGCCTGCCGACAGGCGCCCGAGACTTTGATGCATTTGCTGTCATCTTGTGCAGTTTATGCGGTCTCGGCCTATATCCATCGCCATAACGCGGCCTTACGAGTGCTGTACTATTTTCTTCGGCACTCGTATGAAATAGACAGGACACCGGTACTGCCTTACGCTCCAGGGGATATTGAGTCCGTTGTGGAGAATGAAAGGTGTCGAATTTTTTGGAACTTTTCATTCCCCACCCTCAGGCAAATACAGGCCAATAAGCCTGATATAGTCCTCTTCGACCACCGAAGTAAGACGATATTCGTTATTGAGTTTTCGGCCCCTGCCGAAACGAATATCGTCCGAAAAGAGGAGGAAAAACGGACAAAGTACCAGGACTTACTTTACGAACTCCGCAGGCTCCACCCAGACTATTCTGTCAAGTTAGTGGTTCTGATTATAGGTGTTCTCGGTGGTTCCAGATCAACGCTACTCTCGGAGCTCAAGATCATACCGGCATGCCGTAATGCGGCAGAGATCTTGGCCGGCCGCATGCAGAAGGCCGTTATTCTCGGTTCGTTGCGTCTGCTCAGGACTCACGATTCTCGGAGCCAGTGACCACTTACCCCGCGGTGCGGGGAGTGGTCATTGGTTAATTCTACTAGCGCGTCCGCCCACTGGGTCGGAGCAGTGGGGAGTACGGACCCGACTAGGCTTGTTTAGACGACAAATACAGTAATAATCGTCTTTATTGTTTTCAGTGATATTATACAAAATATTCATTGATTAGAACAACAATTGAAAACAAAGGGCGAAGTTCAGTTCTTGTGATGAAACATCATAAGACTTGTTCTTCCACTTAACGCTAATAGACCTGCATATAGTTCTATAACGAAAGAAATTTTTAATTTTCGTCGGTGTTTTGAACATACATATTTTACATAATATAATTATAATGATAATTTTTCTTCTTCTTTTGATCGACATATAATAAGCCATCTTAGTTTGGGGGGAAAAATCAAATTGTTTGAGATAACATTAATATTTTTTATAGGAAGCCTTGAATGCCTGAAAACTTGAAAGTTTTTTCATTTCTGGTGGAAACTGATTGTAAAGATGAGAATTTTGATAACTGAATGATCGGCGGAACAATTCTGTTTTGAAAGTAGGTATTGTCAACAGTCCTTTGTGTCTTATGTTTAGGTTATGGATATCTGTTCTGAATCTGACTTTTTTGTCTAAGTAAGAGGGCTTTTTAGTAACTATTATTTTATGAAAAAGCACCACGGAATGAAACACCCTTCTATTATTCATATTCAGCCATTCATTACTCGTAACCAAGCTACTTCCTGTCTATATGACGCGGCAGGCGTTGATCAATCGAAAAAAAAATACCTCTTTCTCACTCTGTTCTTATACCAGGGACACGTAATTATTCCTAGGATATGAGAGAATGTAGGCTTTACCGACCGGTGTTAACATATCGCAAGTTCTTCGGGTTTGGGGGCAGTGGCCTGGAATTTTGAGCTCCGAAGCTTGCGACAGAATAAGAAAATCCTAGCCTTGACCACTGCCTGAATTTTGACACTGACATCCAGTAAAGTGTTTAAATTGTCAAATTGGTTGCGAACCTACAATTCTTATTTATGTTCCGATCACAAATGTCATTTTTGTTATCTAGGATCGAAGTGAAAGGCAAGGAGCCCCTTCCACTTTTATGATAATGAACGATGTTTGCTGAATCAATTACATTATCATGAGGAGACTCACCATTATTGTCAAAGAAAACTACGAATCAATAGAATATAAATTAAACACGTCAATATCACCTCAATGACTTCTAGCTATCAATCAATGACGTTTCAATTGGAGAAACATAATTATGGTATAGTTACATTAAATGGATGATGGACCATCATGAAAATCGATTGAACTTTTACGACAAAGGTTCCAATGTGAACGTTCAATTATGATGATTATAATTAACCCCTTTTTAAAATTTATAGAGTAGAAGGGAGAGTTTTCTCTTTGGAAACTACTCATCTGCGACGTAAGGAAAAGGTAGCGTTTTTATATTTTACTTTCAGTTTAATATGTTATAACTTTGTTGCATTCACCAAACTTCTCGTTTTTGGGATTCCTGAATGAGTATTATTTTTTGTTGTTGCTGGCAATAATCCCAAAATGTATTTCTCTTAAACTAATTTTTTTAAATAACGCTTGTTGTTGTTTTGATTTGAAGGCTGACTAATAGCCATTCCATGGAATTTTATTTTTCGATATAGCAAGTGTCAGCTGCCAGCTAATAAACCACGTGTGACCAAAAAGCCTAAAAGAATCGTGCTTAAAATTAAAAGTCGATTAAACCTCCCAACCTATGAATTTCATTGAATTAATATACACCATCAATGATTCTGGGCACACCTCAATCGATTAAACTCCGTGCACTCGAGATATCAACCATAAAAAATGTATAAGCAATAAAAATCGAATAACCATGAATAAAGGAAAAGGAAACTACTCTTCCAACAGACTCGTTGACTTTGAATTTGACTGAAATTTACGACATAATTCTGAGATCATTAACACTATTATTCATTCTCTTTATTCCTTCAGAAGAGCTCAATTCGAACTATTTCATTAAAGAGTGGAGTTCGAACTTCAGGAACACCTCCGGCAGGCTGCTCTTTCAAACCTATTACACTCGAAAAACACCCCACCCAAAGAACAGAATTATTTTCGAATAAATCACCAAGTGATATACAACTCCAAAATATTACACTACACTACAAAACCTCGTATCTAGCTACTCCAAATTCTAAGTTCTTTTGGATTTCGTTTATCTTACATTGTACAGGAAAGATGCCGGAAGCAGGAATGTATCACTCGAAATAACCTAGAGAATGAATAACACTCAAGAAAAACACATTTAAAGTGAAAACTGCTTCATAAAATTTTACCGAAATATCGACATTTTTCGAGTTTACACGATTGAAAACTTGGAACTACCAAAAATACATTTTTTCAGACGATTGTAGGCGAATAACACGAAAATTTTGGATGAACAAAATGACGACTACAAAAAAATAAAGAGAGTGATAATTGTCTCAGAAACGCTCCAGGTTCAAACTGATGGAATTTACGGCTTGTTGAAGAGTTTCGTTGGAACAACATAAATCAACCCGAAGTAATCAAAGTTGAATGACGAAAAACAGGTTCATTATTCAAGCAAAAGTCATGAAACATCATGGTGGTACAGCTTATCCAATTCAACTTGGCACAGAAATTCGTCCGATATTCGGTTGCGCATTGGACTACGTGTAAGTTTCAAATGACTAATCGATCATTTCCGCCAGAAGTTAGAATGCGTATTGTTACGAATTTTACTGGGGTTCGTTTATTAAAACTCCAAAAAAACACTTCTTTTATTACAACTCCTTATCACAATACAATACAATCACTCAAATTGCACCACTAACCATCCAACGCTCTGAACTAAAACTGTCGGTACTAGAAATTCTCTACCTCAACTTCTGCACTTAGCAATACCAAAAACTCTGTAAAACTCTACGCCTCTCCACTGAGCTCGAAACACCGATAACTATCCGAATAACTATTCGAATAACTCTGCTAAACTCTCTCTCTGAATAATTTTCCCCGCCGCCATGAAGTGTCTCCTTATATAACTGCGTACGCCTATGGAGAATCTTCGAGTCGAATCTCGGGTATCGAATATTCCACGCGTGACTAGAGTAAAAATAACGTTTTCTCTTCGACCCCTCATATTATTCTGCGTTTATGAGCGACAGAGCCGGCGCTAGGAAATTTCGTTACAATATTTATGAAAGACCTATGATTTGATGAAAGCAGTGTTTTAACCTTTCCTAAAAAATGGTTTGTTTTCGAAATAAGGCTAACGAAGATACTGCTACAATCCATTTTTATTCTGAATGAAAAGTTTGAGCGTTTTTGTGTCAACGTGAGAAAAATGCTTTCAATCCCTTACCTTTCGACTTTCAAGTACGAAAGATTTGGGAAAATATTGAAATGGATACAATCAAAATTGTGTGCATCGCAATATGCCCAAACCATTCGTATTCTAATGATAACGATCGTTATTATTATTTGAAGTTTCCATTTTCGATCATAAACATTTATCGACGAAAAAAGTGGGCGTATCTCTGTTGAATCTAACAGCACGACAGAGACTTTATGATTCCGATTATTCGAGTTGCCGCAGTGTTCTTCGTGTTCTTCGATTTGACGCATAAGTCCTAGCGCTGAAAATTATGTTAAAAATTGAAGAGGAAATGGAAGAGAAAAGAAAAAAAAGTTGTAATTTTTCCAAGGTAGATATTGATGCAGCTAACATTAGCAGCAAACATTAGCAAATATAATAGTGTATAACTACTTTTCTTCGGGCTTGAAGGCCGTCGTTCTTTGGATGACCAGTCATCGGAAATGAGTAAGCCTCTGAAGAAGCTGGCCACTCGAGCTTGCGAAACGTTAGGAAGAAATTCCAAAGAAATTCAAGCCCGAATAAAAGTAGTTGTACTAATATTTATATTATTTTGGAACGCAGTATTTTTTGTAGTTTATAAATATGAGGAAATCTCAATTTTTCGAAATAGTTTGGAAGTAGCAATTGTAAATATAGTATTTGAACCTTCGGAAGAGCATGTGATAGTTCCCTATTAGAAAACTAGAAAGAATTTTTTCATGGATGATCTCCCACATTTCAATTCCAATATACACGTACTTATTAACAAAGGTTCATGAATAGTTTTGGTTTTCCTTCTTTCATATTCAACATGTCACTTGGATTTATATCCAGAATTCCACAATTTCTTTGACACTCTGGCTACAGTGTACTTCAAAATTTATCCACGCTCATGATGACTTGCAACATCTTTTGAATTGTATCACTTATATAATAGAAGGCGAATAATTATCGAAATTATCCATGAGACAAAATGGAGAAAAGTGTTTTTTTAATGTTTTAATGTCAACTAATTATAACATCACATTTTTTCTTCAAAAGTCTAGTTAATGAAAGTTGAAATGCATTTGTTTCGTCCGAGTCATAAAAATGAACTACGAGTTGATATGATTATCAGTTATTATCACCATTTTTAGGTCGACCTTTTAGCGTTTACATCTCAAGAACCAGATGTTCATGTTTGTGCTTGACAACATTTTCAATGGTGATTAAATGGTGAATATTTTCGATAATTAGCAAATTTGTCAAATTTCTGATATTTGCGAAGATGTTGCACGAATGTAAAAAATGTTACGTTGTTGCAAAAATATACTCATGTTGCCACAGAAAATCTCATTCATAAACCAGCACTCTTGAAATTCACACCACAATAGACAATCTGGACAAAAAATTCACTCTGAAATAATTTTTTCCGAGACCACTTCTCTGACGAATGGCCTATTTTGATGAGTTACATAGATATTTTTTTTCTCATGAAAATACAATACAATTGAACTTCATTTCTCAGTTGGTTCGTGCAGTAATTCTTTCAAAAAGCCCCAGGAACATGTTCCTCAATATTTAATTTGGGAATCCTTCAAATCATAACTTGAACACTATTGAGGCCATCCTATACTATACATACTGTAGGTGAATTATTATAAGCAGAAAAAAAACAGAGTTGCGTTTGTTCAAATTACGAACTACCTGTGATTTATTCCCTTGAAAGAGTGGATTTCTTCTGCTTCATTGCTTCTATGAATCCTAGTATTATTTTCGCCAATGGGATTCTGCAGTCTGAAACAAAAGAAAGTAGTAGATGATCGGAGAAATTTTTAGCAACCGTTGCCCAGAGTAACTGTCGGCAAACTTAACGTATCCGGAGTAACAGCCACAAAATATTATTTTGCGGACTCTTTTGCTTCTTGATCACAATTTTTCGCTCGTGCGTAATAGGCTACTTACCCTCCCTCTTACGTAATACACTGTTTTGTCATAGAATCACTCCAAGAATCACATTTTGCGTTTGACCTAAGAAACACCATGTATAAGAATTATTCTGGCTATGGTCTTGATTATGGGTTGTCAAATCATCACACTGTCCCTTCCTTTTTTTTGTCACGAAATTATCCTCATTCGTTCCTTCATTGGTGATACATTTCATCACTGATGATACATGCCTTGAAAATTTCCTGGAACTCAAGTTTTTTCACAACACATCGCAGTTTTCAATGAAGAAGATTACCTCTCAGTTTCCATCCGAATATGGATTTAATAACTCTCAATTTATTCAGTCCCACTCACGATTCGACATTAGGTAATCATTCTGTGGTTTTCATCTTGTTGACGAGCGTTTTTCAATTGAGCTAGACGTTTCTGTGCTCTCCCAACCGCAATCAATTGATTGCGGTGATTGATTGAACAAACGAAAAAACTCATACATGCTACTGTTTGTAACGATGACTTGAAGAAATAAATTATTAGAATTAGTAAGGAACAACGCAGACAAACTCTGTAAGTTATCTTCGATCCCAATGTTCTTTTTGTCAACCTTCACTACTTCAATCTGTACCATTGGTGGAATCCCAGCAATTGTTCTTAAAGTTTGTGACCCCGAAATAACACCGCTACTTTCCGAATTGTTTTATCTGGTACTTGTTTTTTTTCTGAGTCCTGGAAATAGAGTTCAGCCAGTCCCCGAAAAAGGGAAGAAAACTTTGATAGCATTCTATCGGAAAATTCAAAGAAACGTTAGCTATTGCACTCGACATTGAAAGGGTATGATCGAGTATGAACTCTGATAATCTGTCAATGATTTACTTGAGGATGCATCTTGTTCAGTGCATAGTTCTGAACAGTACACTTCATATTAGTTTCCCTTCCAGAGTCCTCATATCAACATGAAAAACGAAAATTCATAGAAGCTTAGCATCAATATTATCAAAGATGATTTGACGAATTTTATAGAATGGGGTAATATCAGTGGAATTCAATGCTGGGAAAACCCAGGCATGTCTCTCCTCAAAGAAAGTCGGCCTATCTTCATCTAATATTCTGATATCAACTATTCCTACAAAGTCGAGTATGCTAGGAATTACGATCAGTAATGATCACTAATGGAAAAACCATGTGAGATCGATCACTTAAGGTTCTTTCCAGAAACGTGAATTTTGTACGGAGAAATACTCCAGTTTCAGACATCTTCTAATGATCTACTAGGCAGGAATTATACGGCCTGTCTGATAACAAAGTTTTCATGTGTGGAGCTCGGTACCAAAACATTCATTAAAACTTCTTGATTGATTCTATTCATAGGAAGGTAATCTTGTCTTGTTGGAGCATCGTAAAAGGGTTAAAGATGTGTCTGTCTTCCCTGATATATTCACAGTAGTCGCTCTTTTGAATTTTCATCAATCGGTCCATCAATGGCAGTATCAACACGGACGACCCGACGAGTGCGGATTTTCCACCCCTTTGCTGTGAGTTTGGAGATTTGTCGAACCCTTCTTGTTCAGGGAACTTTTTTCAATAGAACAGTCGAACTTTGAAACTCCTTACCAAAGGAGGATTTTCCTAAGGCTTACAAACTTCAAAAATTCAAGATAACGTATTTCCTATCCCTTCATTACCGCGATAGTTTTCGAACATTACAGCACATTCTTTCCGTGTGAATCTGTATATGAAAAAATGGTGCTTCAAACCAATTTCACGCAACAGGAAACATTCTCAACAAAAAAATAATAATTCCCAGTTCTCAATTTCAGATTATCTTTGTATTCCTGCTTTCTGCATCACTCACTTCAGGCTTCCCCTACAGAGGATACTATAGACATGGCGGACACCTAGGAGGTTATGGTCGTGGAGGAGGATTTGGAGGTGGTTTTGGCGGAGGATTCGGGGGAGGATTTGGTGGAGGCTTTGGGGGTGGATACGGCGGAGGATTTGGCGGAGGTTTTGGCAGGGGATAGTAAAAAAAAGGATAATTTTTATTTATTTTTTGAAGTTGTGGATTCTTTCGTAATAAAGTGAAGTTGAGTTATGACATGTTTCATTTCGATATCGATGGTCTACTGTCTGAAAACCATTTTTATTATCAGAACCTGAAATATTTCCAAATAACTTGATTGAAACAAACTTCTATCTTGCCCGATAGATACTTCCACGTATATAACTCAACTATAAAAATAGTTTCATAGAGTTCCTACCCGATAGCAGAACAAATTCATTATGAATTTCGGGGAAGCATATTGAGCATAGGCTATCATAATGTTTTGATTTTCAATACCCAAAACTAACTTGTATTTGTCATCAATACCGAAATTATTGAGTTGATGTTCTTAACGCTGTTTTCGTATTGCACTACAAGTAAATTCCAATGAATAGGGTATAATCAAAAAGATAATATTGTGCTTTTTCACAAAATGTACCACTTGACCCCAATTTCCATTTGGAATTTTAGGGTAGTGACAACTCCCGTGTAGGGGGTTGAATGCATATGTTCAAGAACATGCCCAAAACGTGCCCCCTCATAATCGAAATCTATGTGTTCAAGCATTTTTTCTTCGAATTACGAACAAAATAGAAAAGCTAGGTGCATACTTTTTGTTGGAACACTCTATATATTCAGTAATTTTTGAGAATTTTTTTCAATGCCATTTTTTGAGTTGATCTATTCCACTGTGCATTTGTACGAATATCCGTCACGATTTTTTCTAAGAAGCTTCGATGTGAAACCCTGGAAAAATCGAACCAGTCAAGAGGAAAGCATGACCTAATCTGATCCATATAAGTCTATAATTTTGTAGTACAAATAGTAATTATTCGAGGTAATCGGCATTTTGTTCAAGTATTTAAGTGTAATTTCCTGAACATATATAATATTCTGATGGAATGAGATTCTTCTTTCATGAAGTGTTGAGTTAGTCGCAAGTTCTCAAAATGATGGTTTCCTCGAAATATATTAAGGTGAGTTTGCACATCAAGCTATTTCGAAATTTCGAATGTAAATGGAATATTTTGAAATTTTTCCAAACTATGCAGGAGAATTTTGAATCATTCTCTATCAATACCTACTGAACGAAAAAGCAGAACTTGGAATGATAATTGAAAAGTGTGTGTGGAATGATGTTTCAAATTTGGTTTGTGAACGGAATGAACATAACACATATTAATACAAATATGAAACAAAATTCATGTAGGATAGCTAAGTAGTTGGAGAATACTCATTTTGTTCAACTAGTACAGAAAATACATGTTTTGGGGACAAGTAAGACAGTCCGGCAATTTTACGTGCTCTGAAAACTCTCATTTTGTAACAGTCGACCACACATTTTTTCTAGAACTGCTTATTATGAAATTCGTTGATATTTCAATCCTACAAATGAGAAACAGTTAGGTAGCAGGTCTATTCTAGCATTATTTGCCGATTCTCTAATATTAGGAGGTGAACAATTGAATTCGTTGAAAGAATATTAATTTTTGAGTCATTCAGTAAATATTCTGACTATTCTGCTACAAGAAAGTCTACAAGCTGTTCATATCAATATTCTTATAGTAAGTAATGAATAAATCAAGTTCAATTCAATAGAAAGAATTCAAAAATAGTGTCGATGAACTGTTTGTTTATTGATATTTCATTCATTCATTGAAAGTCATTAAAAATACCGAAAATTGCCGGTAAAAAAGTATTTTCTTTCAGTAGTTGAATTGTCGTTTGATTTTTAACAAGTTCGAATTTTTTGGTAGAAAAACCATGGCAATCTAGCAACATCCTGAAATTGTAAACGTTTTTCACAAAATGAGTGAATATAAGAACGTCATATTCGGGCGTAAATTATACAAAATGAAATTTTCTCGTGATATGTAAGATTCTGTCCGAATTCGATAGAACATTTGCCAGTAAAATTGTTTACCAAACAAAAGTTTCCGAATATCAAGTTTTCGCATCATCCCGCCTGTCAGTACGACTTTCACAGTTTTCAATAGTTCGACTGGCGAACTGAATGTTTACTGAGAGAAAAAATACAAAATTGAGATTGAAGAAAATCCAGATTAGATATGAAAAAAAAACAACAGAAAACGCTACACATTTTATATTTTTTCCGAAGAGTACATGTAAATCTATGGTAAACGCTTATTTATGGAAACTGTGAAATGGGAGAATAAGATATGCTTGTCTATCGACTAAAAATAGGAATATTTCCAACGCTAGTGTGTCAGTGAAAAACTCCAGATTCATATGTCTTGGCTACTACATCTTTGGCATTGAAGACTAAATATAATAACCCGGCAAGTGCCCTGAATGCCACTTCAATATTGTTGTTTTCAGAGATCTCGCGATAGTCTCTTCTCTTCAAACAAAATATGCATAGACATTACAACTAATGACTGACCCTAATAACAAGATAGAATACTTCAAGTTTAACCTCTAAACGCATACTTCTTTAATGCAGCAGATAAAGAGAGGCAAAGAGGGCTAGAGAAATTCAAATATAAAATTGTCATTATCTCCTTCACAATATCTGTTCAATATGCATATTTTCTCTTTCTCTAATATAGTTTTCATCATGTGAAAAAATGTTATGGCCAGTTCATTAGTTGTAACGTCTATGAAAATTAGTTGAAATCAAAATTAAGTGTCAAACTAACATATCTACACCGCCATAGACATTATCACTAATGGACTGACCCTGAAAGGGAGGGCACTGCAGAGTGAGCAAGAAAGGATGCTTCAAGTATAACCTCTGAGCAAATTCCCCCTTGAATGTTGCAGATAAAGAGAAGTTAAGAAGGAAGAGTAATTCAACTATAGAATTATCATTCTGTCTTCCACAATATCACTTCGATGTGCATATCCTTTCTCTCTCTATTGAATTCCGCATCATGTTATATGGAAAACTGTCACAAAGGCCAGTCCATTAGTTATAATGTCTATTTGTGAAACCTGAACATGATTCGGGGAATAAAGTTATTATTGATCATTAGTCATCACCGATAGTGGTGGGACAGTGTTGACGGATATACAAGGGTAATACTGTACATCAGGGCAGATCATAGTATCCGTTTGATAATGTCCGCAAAAGATGAAACTGCATAACAGTTACTTATGAACAGCTGTGGTATAATAACTTGGAAGGTTTTTATTACGACCACATCAATTTATTGAAAAAACTTGATACTTGGAAAGTTTTGTGGAATAGACGATTTCAGCATATGAAAATAATGGAAAGAAAGTTTCATAGTCATCAAGAAAAAATCCTGAATCTGTAACCAGCGTTCATTATCACAAAATGATACTATTTCTAACTTGTCACAGAAACAACTATCGTAAGCTAGGACTTCATATCATTCTCCAGATACTATAACGCTGTGATCTCATCATAACAATCCTTTCCCACAGATGCTGGTTCTACTGTTATTCACTTTGAGCATAGACCAATCTACCTCGTCACCAACATTCAAAAAAAAATTCGGAGGCGGGAACTATGGAGGTGGAAGTCAAGGAGTCTGTTGTGTTCAACAACAACCAGTTTACGTTCAGCCCGTTCATAGACCCGCTCCAGCACCAAATCCGTGCTGTGGAGGAAACACGGGAGGATATGGTGGAGGTGGGGGTGGGGGCGGTGGTGGCGGAGGAGGGGGTGGAGGTGGGGGTGGATTCGGAAGTGGCAGTGGCTATGGCAAGTGAGAGATTGAGTTTGCCAATAAAATATTGACACAACGAATTCACTTGTTATTTTTTTTACCTGGAGTCATTGGTAGAATGGTATATAGTTTCACGTGTGACGAAATAACGTTTTCCTACGAACACATAGATATACATATCGAACTCCTTACTCCGATGAAAAATGACTTTTATTCTCACGGAGAGCACTTTCCGCACTGCTGTCAATAACCCGTCAAACCCGAGAATCCTCTAAGATTCGCAGATGCAATTATTAATTGCTCCTCCCTATTGTTATGATTCATATAAGAACTGGACTGATAGGTAACCAATTATTCATAAAAAATTAAGAAAAGAAAAAGAAGTTTTCTATCATAAGTAGTTACTTATTTTGACATTTTCAAAAAACCGTTAATTATCGTTATTTCTTCATTCCACTATAACAGTTTGCAAATTTTTATGGGTGACCATACAGGGAAATACCGTGTCGAAAGCCCGTACAGCTGCAGCGAAATAGCATATTATAGCTCGCAGACAATATATCAATGAGCACAAGATATATTGAGGAAATGCCGTCCTTCGGAGGGGACGTTAAGCCGTCGGTCCCGAGTCCATGGATGTTGGGCTCGTTAAAGATCCCTACCTCTAGTTGGAATACCAGAGGGTTCGGCACAATTTTCGGTTGAGGGAAGTGTGCTCACCGGCGTCGGTGATTGGCCTTGGTAGCGGAAATAGGCCGACGTTAAATAAAGAAATAGAAGAAGAGGATGTGCACTTTTTATAAAAACAATATTCAAACATAGACTGACACAAAAAAACTTGACATTAGTCAGGCAAGTCAATATACTAATTGTGTAATCATAGTTCACACAACAATAATGTTCAATCGAGAGTTATGTTATAAATTATAAGAATTTATTACGAGAATCATTACATTGAAGGAACAATTGTGGCCGATGCCATTAGATCTATTTTCATCAATAGTCAATTGCAAGTACCCCTGTAGGGACTGTCGGCTGTCAGGTTGCTGTTGACGAGAATTCATATTGTAGCGTATTTTACATGTACACGATCTAATATTTACGTATTGTTTAATAAAATTGGTGGTCGTAGGAAAAATAATGTGCATTAGTTGTGTGAAAGTGATTTTTCACACCGAGTGCGACAATCCTTCGAGTCACTTTCCGCACTAGTAATGTAATATACCATTTTTGAAGCGTCTCCGCTGGTGATGTCCACGAGCTTCGAATAACGTATTCGAGAGCTGAACACTATACTTGTTCCCTAGACCCAGGCTGATACAAACAACTAGCAAAATAGCTGTTGCTGCGCCATCTGCCCGTAGACTAGGTACTAACCAAGAGCATATCCGCATGGCCCCAATTCCTAGTACAAGAAAAATACGAATAAAACGAATATGTGGAATTTCTTCTGTGGAGAATTCCACACTAACACCTGTTGGATGTAATCCAATACCCTTCGTGGTATTAGCCAGGGGAGTAGTTGTTTTCTAATAGGTGTTAGTCCGTCAACGTACAGTGTAGGTGAGTTGAGGCTGGCCTGAACAAATTGTTCATTTTTGGAATATTTGATTTAAAGCCAGTCTTCAAGCATCCCCATGAATATTTGTTTTATTCGTATTTTCCTTGTACTAGGAATTGGGGCCGTGTGGATATGCTCTTGGCTAGTACTTAGTCTACGGGCAGATGGCGCAGCAACAGCTATTTTGCTAGTTGTTTGTATCAGCCTAGGTCTAGGAAAGATACTCTACTCGAGTATGATTTTTAATTATGGGAAGTCATCGACTTATGTTGATGATGGCACTGCCTTGCACTGACGAGAGGCCAAATAGCCCGAAACCGGTCTGCAAGTGTGTCCCGTCCCAATAATTGAAAATCAATTCTGGTGGTGTATTGCCAAGAGCATATGTGGAATTTCTTCTGTGAAGAATCCCACACTAACACCTATTGGATGTAATCCAATGCCCTTCGTGGTATTAGCCAGGGGAGTAGTTGTTTTCTAATAGGTTTTAGTCCGTCAACCTACAGTGTAGGTGAGTTGAGGCTGGCCTGAACAAATTGTTCATTTGTGGAATCTATATATGTGTGTGTGTGTGTGTGTATGGGTGTAGGTGCGTGTGTGTGTGTGAAAAATTTTCAATAAGACTCATTACAATACACATTTTCTAGTAAATTATACCAGTTAAACTCAACTAAGTCTATCATAATTTGGATTTTTGCTATGTCATACATACTTCGTTTCGCTTTTTGAAAGTAGTTGGTGTTTGAACTCATTGAGTGAATGGGACTTTTTGATTTCGACCGGGAGGTCATTGTACTCCAATGGGCCTCTATGAAGCAATGAATTCACAGTTCGGGAGTAGGTTGTCTTTCGAACATGAAAATAATTGCTTCTGGTAGGATAGTTATGTATTTTGTTATGGAATACTATAAATTGGTCACAATATGGAGTGGCATCACCAGCTTGTGAATCAAAATAAACGAATAATAAAACAACCTATCTTTAACAGAAAGCCAATCCAAGCTCTGAAGCATTAATATAATAGGGGTATATCTAGTGCATCTCAAAATGATATGCATTCCTCTATTCTGCAGATTTTCCAGGGCAGCGATGCAATTTCCATCAAGCAACGCAAGTATACTAGCACAATAATCAAAGTGCGGTTGTATGATAGATTCATGAACAGATAGTGTAGTTTGAAGGGTAAGATTTCTACCAATTCTTGCGAAGAAAAATAATTTTTTCAATATTTTATTGTACATGTACTGAAAATGTTTTTTTTATGGCTGAGTGTATTATCAAAAATGAATCCCAAATACTTTATTTCTTCAACAATTTCAATAGTTCCACCGTTAATTTCAATATTTATCTCATTTTTTCAATCTGATTATATTTATAATTTTCGAATTCTCCTCTTAGAATCAAAAAGCGGGAAACACAACTTTTTTCAGTAGTAAACAGTCTTTCTCACCTTGCATTTTTTCAACAACGATAAGTAGTTCAATTAATATAAGTTCTTGTATTATTTTCATGGGCCAATTCGAGTTATACGAGTTGTTGATTGATAGGACGTCTTCCATTCAGATGTTTTTGATTATTGCGGTAATTTTTTCGGGAAATCTGCCCTTCTACACTTCATAGATTTCTATATTGATTCCTATCATTTCAGCTCGTGCTAGGTTAAGACCCAAAAATACTACGGAGAAAGAATGACGAATGTTTTTTGTAGGCAGAAGGAAGTTTTGAATGGGTTTATTCTATGCCTTTATCTTTTCCAAGTCAATACAAAAACACGGTCTTTTTTCGACATATTGTTCTTATATGTCTTTTGAGTGATCGATTTGAAATTTGGTACACATATGAATCAAATATTCATCCATGACATCAGATAAATTGAAATGTTCAGAACATTGTATACATCGTGATATATCGTTTTCAAATTGAACAAACTCAAGGGGTACTTTGGAGCACTTAGAGTTATAAACGAATGATAATATCAAATTTCAAAATATCAAATGTCATAAACAATTGAAATCAGAATATACCTGAAAACTGAAAATTACTTTGAAACTCACAGTTTTATCTAGCATTTGTTTTAGTACGTCCAGGGCCTGTCTCATAAAAATACAAGTCATGTAGCTACAAGAGAGAGACAATATAGGTACAGGTGAAAAACGAGTAATAAACAATTATTTAGCATGGTGGTTCTTTGTGTTCTCTTGTAGCTTCAAGACTTGTACTTTTATGAAACAGGCCCCAGGCCATTTTTTGGCTGAAAATTCAGCTATTGAAAACTGTATGAAATAAAAATATGCTTGAATATTATCATGCAATTGGATAGTCCAATAGTCACTGAACGATACTGTGAATTGGTGTGATGACACTAGTAGAGAGATAGAACTATTTTCCCAAACGTGCAATTTCCCAAGATTTATTTTGTATTCACGACAGCATTGACATTGGTACCCACAAGAAATACGTCCTCGAACGTGACTGAGGTACTCTTGAGAAGGAAATCTCCACATACAAAAGAACTCGTCAGTTCAATGCCCTTGACCATGATTTACCTACGCAAAAGTCAACTTACCAAACCCGTAATTATCCATTCATGAAATCCGAGATTATATTTATTCATCAGTTAGCGTAACTCAGAATGACGATTGAATTGCAGCTTATCACCATTATTTATCCCATACCCATTGCGTATGGTCAGTGGAATTTCCAGTATGAAATTGAATTTGAAAATTCCACCTCTGAGTCTGTTGTTTTCTCATCAATCTATTCAATTATTCATTTTTAATGGTTCGTGTATGATATCGGTAAAATATTCGTCTGGCATTGGGGAATTACCTAAAATATTCACCTAAGAACGATATAAAAAACTATATTAATAAATAAACAACGAAAATAATCGACCAGGATATTGAGATGGAGATAATATCTCCATGGGAACTACAGCATATAAAATAATTTCACCTACAGAAGATAGTTAAATATGGAAGATCAAATTGAAAATAATTCAGCAAACATCCGTTAGAACGGTGTATTTCCTGGATGATATCATGCCGGACATTTGGATGATATCTGATGGAAGACATGTTCACCAACGATTTACACCTCTCATTCCCATTGATGATCTCAGTGATATTAAACGACAAAGTAGCTGTATTAATATAATGAGGGTTGATATAAACGAGAAGTACTCTTCGAGAGTGATTATTTTGTTGTGGATAGAATCTTTCTTCGTATCTTATGGGTACGTTATCTTCCATAATCTAGCAAAGATGAGAACTATTATTGGAACCAACTAAATTTGCTTCCGATTCCCAAGTGTTCACAACGGCAGTAGATTTGGTTTCCGAAATACTAACAACTGTTAGTATTTTAATGAATATCATGGTCTTGGATAAAACCGTAAGCTGGAGGTTCCATTGTCATGATCTCACATCCAAACTGAACTCAAATACTAATCACTTCGATAATTTCAGAAACGTTTTGAAAGGAAAAGAACCCGTCATAATTCACTACTCTGTGTATTGCTTGAGAAATATCGAGAAACCGCCTTCAAACCCGAACCATAGTAATGATACTGAAAACCTCGGCCGCGAAAGCCTCAACCATTTTGTCAAGCTGTTACTGTGGTTGTTGCTTGTAACCACTACTTCCAATGAACACGTTTCTAGCTTATATAAAAAGATATCCACTGGCTGCTTTGCAATCAGAGTTGTCTCAAAGGAACTAAACATAGCCTCAGCTAGGTTGGTATACTTTTCATTATTTGAATCTCACCTCAACTATGGAATTGCATTATGGGGCTTATGTAGTGATTATTTGTTCAACTCCATATTTATATTACAAAAAAGAGCAATTCGATATCTGTGTAAAGCTCAGTTTCGTGACCACTGCAAACCTCTATTCATTAATCAAAAAATTTTAACTCTATTTTGTCTTTACTTACTGGACACTGTATGCCTGATACATAAGAAATACGCTATAAATTCAAACCTGACTGAAATTAGAAAAAATGAGACAAGAAAGAAAAAATGTATTCCTTTACCTATACCAAAATCTAGCCTAACTAGAAACTCAATCATATACGAAGGCAAAAAAATATATAATCATCTACCAGTAGCCTACAGAAACACACCATCTCTAAAAAATTTCAAAAAAAAAGTGAAACAAGCACTTTTACAGAAGGTTTACTATAACCTGCGGGAGTATTACAATGACGTACTCTAGTCTTTTAATTGCCCCAAGTGATGTTGAATGGTGGTATCCTGACTTTGATTTTAATCTTGGTGTTTGTATGTTTTTGTTTTTTTTTATATATTGTTTCAATTTTTCATGAATACTGACAATGCGATTTCGTGTATTTGAATTTTATGTAATTTGTTTCTTATTCGTGTACCTATTTACTCATTTCGTTCAAGTTCGTGTATTTTATTATCTTTCAGTCGTGCTATTATGCATAATATACCAAGTTTTGTTACCTAAACTCAAAACTAAAAGTTTTACGCTTGTGACCGTATATTTATATCTACATATTTGCTATTAATGCTTTGTCAATAAGATTATATCTTCGACAATAAAGTATATTTTTGATTGATTGATTGATGTTGATCACTCGTTTGAGTCGACTGAATTGCTTCGGGTTATGAATAAGGCTGCTAAACTGGCAGGAGGAATATTGTGATCACAGTTTCTGAGAAGCAGACATCTAATGGGTGGAATTGGTCCATCCATGGATCTGGGACTTGGTGAAAAATTGTCTGCGTATTTTGAGGAAGAGCTAGGTTGCAAATCTAAGAGGTGGACCGAATTGGCAGGTTGATTAAGATAGTGGTACAAGTTGATACATTGGTACAGGAAGATATTTCTCATCAACAATTCGCTGTTCATTTCTGTTAAGTATAATTGTAATCGCTTGATAATCTTCTAGTTGCTGTTCGAATACCGATATATTTCTATTGAATTCGGATCAACTCGTAACGATCCTGAGGTATTTCAAGATCAACAATACCTGAAAACATAGATTTGATTTGATTTAACGCCAGTCTTCAAGTATGCCCACTGACTATGTCAAGTGTTTTTACATTTTCCTCGCAGAAGGAATGGGCGAATTCGGTTTGCTTTTGGAATACCTCGTCCATTGGTAGATGGCGTAATAACTTCGTTGTTCGCATCAGCTTTGGCCGGGGCTTGATACTCATGAAGGAGTTTGATTTTTAATTATGGGAAATCATCGACTTAATGTTGATGATGGCACTGCCTTGCACTGACGAGTGACCAAATAGCCCGAAACCGGTCTGCAAGTGTGTCCGTCCCTATAATTGGAAATCAATTCCTTCATTTGTATCGACGAAAGCAAATGCATGGTTTACTTCTGTGAAGAAACCTACACTGGCACCTGGTCGGATATAATTCAATGCCCTTCGTGGTATTAGCCAAGGGAGTAGTTGTTTTCTGACAGGTGCTAGCCGAAACCTACTGTGTAGGTAATTTGAGACTGGCCTGAACAGGTTGTTCAAAAGATGATTTTATTGTATAGTGGACCATGTGTAGCAGTTTTATGAACTGTCTAGTGAAAACCAAAGTATTTCTTTCTGAACGATGACATTAATAGGAAAGACACGAACACGATAATGTACATTTTTGAAGATTCGAAATTTCATCCACAAAATGAAGTGACAGCACTGCAATATCTCGTCAATAGGTTTATAACATTTCATTTGAAGAGATATAGGTACGATAATGAGAAGACTGTGAATCCGACTTTTCGAAAAGATGAGGGGAGTAAAATATTCACGGTAATCCCATATGAACCTCAGTATTTTAGAGTAAGTAAATATGAAAATTGTATATAAAACTTCTCATAAATTACAGAAGCTCCTTGGTGATCCGAAAGATAAATCAGAAAACACAGAAAAGTCTGCAATTTACGTAGTTGTTTGTCAAGATTGCAACAATTAATATATTGGAAAAGGCCGATGAGCTATGGAAACCCGTTTCAAAGAACGTTATGCGCACATGAGATACGGGATACGGGAGGGTAGAAAAGTCCAGTGTCGCCCAATATGCTCTGGACAATTATGACAGAATTGGTAGGCTACTTGATGCATGTGAGAGTCTATAAATTTCAAAATAGCTAGTATGTTGACCAGGGGTCTCTTTGGTATATTGTTCAGGAATCAATAAGAATGATCATTAGTTGATAGTCGAAGGCCATATCGAACCAAGAAAGACCTTTTCAGGTAATTTTTGCACAACTGTAGATGGTGAAGTATATAAATGGCTGATCAGTCTCCTCTCTTGAAGATGACAACCTTGGTAGCGAAACGAGCGTCGGGTGCAAATAATACCAATTTGGTGTTAGGGTAATTTATCTCTACGAAAAGTTCCAACTACTCGCCTCAAATCTTCCATTACAATAATAACATATGATTCAATTCTGGCTATTATATTTTAATCTATTCAAAGTAGTTGAATAATCTGAAATTCTTGACCTACCCGATGACATTCAAGGAATAACATCATCATTACAACCGGTAACTACAACTAAGCAACAAAGTCAGAGTGAGAATTTTATGAGAGGTGATTACCAGTTGAGTTACATGATTACAGACTTGTGAATCAGATTAGATCATGATTTCCCCTTGGGTGATTCCACTTTTCCAGGTTTCACATAGAATTGGCACGAAAAGTTTCATCACGGATGTGTAAATGTGATAAATATAAATCAATTTAAAAAATATAACATGGAGTAACAACACTTCTGATAGTGGAAAAATTGTACTAGGAGTTCCTCAGGGGTCAGTTCTTGGCCCAATGTCATTCTTGCTGTGCATCAAAGATATGGCAGAACTTGATATATCTGGAGCATTTACCTTGTACCCACAGTATTTTGGCATAATAGAGATCCTGATACTTTGACTCGCTCTATCCACGCGAATTTAGAAACAATAATAAATGGTGTGAATTGAATATTTTAGAGATAAATTTCAAGAAAACAAATCTGATAACGTTCAAGTGGAACTTAGAACAAGTAATACTAGGTGACCGTATGATTGAGAGTGAGCCTGTTACTGAATTCCTTGGTATGTTCATAGACAGTGATTTGAAATTTGATATGCAAATTACTACTTTGCAAAAAGGAATTGTCTTGTGGTTGCTCTGTCATGAATGTTATATCTTATTAACTGGGATTTTTAGCTTCAATAACTGCTTACTATTCACTTAAGAGTAAGATAAATATTCTTGGGAATGCTTAAGAGTAAGATAAATATTCTTGGGAATGCTTGAAGACTGGCTTCGAATCAAATATTCAAAAAATGAACAATTTGTTCAGGCCAGCCTCAACTCACCTACACTGTAGGTTGACGGACTAACACCTATAAGAAAACAACTACTCCCCTGGCTAATACCACGAAGGGCATTGGATTACATCCAACAGGTGTTAGTGTGGGATTCTTCACAGAAGAAATTCCACATATGCTCTTGGCGATACACCACCAGAATTGATTTTCAATTATTGGGACGGGACACACTTGCAGACCGGTTTCGGGTTATTTGGCCTCTCATCAGTGCAAGGCAGTGCCATCATCAACATAAGTTGATGACTTCTCATAATTAAAAATCATACTCGAGTAGAGTATCTTCCCTAGACCTAGGCTGATACAAACAACAAGCTGAATAGCCGTTGCTGCGCCATCTGCCCGTAGACTAGGTACTAACCAAGAGCATATCCGCATGAGTCATCTCCGGTATGGAATTCCTTTCTGGGGCTCCGGCAGCCAGAGCTTGATGCAAAGTATATTCGTTGTCCAGAAAAGAGCTTTGAGAATAACATTGAAATTGAAGATCCGTGACTAGTGTAGACCACTTTTTTGCAGATATAAAATATTCTCTATCTGCTGCCTAACCTAACTAACCTAACCTTTGATGTAGAAGTTGAAACTTTTTGTAGAGATCAATTACCCTAACACCAAACTGGTATTTTTTGTAATCGATACTAAATCTAAAGACTAGGATTAGCTGTTTACATACTCAAAAATTTGTAAGTAATGGAGCCACTACCTGCATAGTTTTTTGGTGCGTTATGGACTTCGTCTTTTACTACTGATTATTCTTATTGATTTCGCAATAATGAACTTCTGATTATTGTAATCAATTTCTCAATGATAAAATTCACCATTCATGCTATTCTAACATTTTGCTATTTCTAGACTCTCACATGCATCGAGTAGTCTTGTGTCATGCACATGATTAGTCAGTTTAAGATTGCTTTTACCAATTTTGTGGTCATTGCCTAGAGCTGGTTGTGCGACAGTAGATTTTTGTACCCTTTCGTATCACGTGTTCGAAGTGCTCCTTGAAACGGATTTCAATAGGTTCCCGGCTCTTGCCAATGTATTTGTTGTTGCAATCTTGACAACTTATTTAGCAAATTCACGACTCTTCTGTGTTTTCTCATTCACCTGGATTACCAAAGAGCTCTTGTAAGTTATGTGAAGTATCATATACAACTTTCATATTTATTTTATCGAATAGGGTCGTTCAGTGAAATCAACATTATAACATTTTTATGCATTTTCTTGTACTGTCTGGACCCCTGATACGCTCACAAAAATTTCAGACCAATAGCTTCATCCTGTACTGAAATAATTCAATTCGAAGTTGCGCTGGTGTAAAAGTATCGAGAACAGCGCGTGACGTCACTATACGCACACGGTAGAGGACGCGGCATCGCTTATGTTAGTCGTATTTATACTGTTAGCGAAGTGTGTTATTCTTTTTGAAATGTACGCGTTGAAAACTGGAATTATGAAAGCTGATTCTGGTAATCTACCAGAAGTGGATATATTTATGATAATGGACTATTTCAACAAAAATAACGACTTTATTAGGAGTGAAATGAAAGGAGTGAAATTACAGCGGTAAGTAAACACAACTCATGAAAAGACACAGTTGAGGTTGAACTGATGGTAATACTTCGGTTGCTATGAGCTCCTTTTTACCGTTACCTTCGTGTTATTGTTGAAAACTGAACAAATTTATATTGACCTATGAAAAAAGGTTAACTATTTGAAACAATAATGGTTTCGTCTGCTTAAAAATGTTAGGACTTGTGTGCTGTTTTGATGAAGAGAAGGACAAATTTTGTGTGTTCAAACAACAGAAATTTGATTTGAAAAATTGTGAAGATTCACGAAAAACGGACATGTTTCTTCGAGAATATACGAGACCGCTGAAAAGTGTTGAGGATTTTTTGTAGAGGAAACCGAATTACGTGAGTTCCACACAAAAAATTGAAAAAAAGGTGCTTATAGCGACTGAAGTGTTACCAAATTCCATATTTTCATTCATTGAGAAATGAACTGTTACACCTTTCTGGAACATTTTTTTTTGCAGATCGGCTAGACAAAATTATGGAGACAATGCCATCGGTTATGTACAAGTGGAACAACAACAGACGTTTCGTGAGTTGAGGGCAAAAATAACACCAGAGCATAAAATAAAAGGAAAAAACTATGATATGTCATGTGTAATAAACACGGAGGAAAAATTTTGTACAGGAATCGAAATGCCATGATTGTCCTGCTTATCCGGTGCATCAATAGATGTATTCCTACACTCTGGTACCACACAACTTTTGCAAAAACTCCTTTTATCGCTCATCACAAATCAAACGACAGTTACTTCACGATACATACAGTCACACTCATCGAAAACTGACCTGAGTTTACTAATAAACGAATACCTCTTATCTGGCGCCCATCGGCCGTACGTATAGTGACGTCACAATAAGCCACGCCCCGTTTATACGCGCACAGATTTTAAATATTAATTTAAGGCTGTAAACATGTGAATAAAAAAAAGTTTTTGGTAGTTAGATTATTTGAGTCCAGTACTTTTCAATTATGAAATAAAAAAAAATGCTGAATGAGCCCATTCCTGTTGAAGACCTCTGATGTATTGAGGTTCATATGGAACTACTATAAACTTTTCAAACTCACATCTTTCCGTGGAAGATTTAACAAGCGCTTTTTGATTATGTAATCACAAATTGAGTAGAGCTGGGTCACTACTTGCAGTTGAAGTTCTACGATATACAATTATCAATTTCTCAAGTGAGGAAGGAATAAAGGCATTGCAAATAGACGAATTTTGGGAAGCTCCCATTAAATTTCATTATTGTGATTCTTCATTTATACATTTGCATAACTACAGTTTGGAATATGTTCAACGTTTCAGCATATCTCATAAAATTTCCTTAGTTTCACGAGAATTGCTGCAAATAAAGAACGTCTGAATTATTTACTGAAATATCAAAGGCATTTTCGACACTAAAAATGGTGGACTGGTTTCGTGTGACGAGAGCGCTGAATCCTGTACTTGGGCAAATTGCTAATGAAACGGTATGTGATATTTCTGTAAATTTGTGTAGTAGTTACTGAAGATGTTCGTGCTTCACAAGAGAGAAACAGACTCCTGATATCTTTCTTATCCGTTTGGTATTGAGATAATGTGTCACTTCATGAATTCCGATTAGCAGAATGAAAGAGGAAGACGAGGGCGGAAAACAACGTGTCTTTCTCACCTCATATTTTTCGGAGTGAGCAAATGATGACTTTTTAACCTGAGAGTGGTTTGGGTCAAACGTCAATGAGTTTCAACATTTTGTAACTGATATTAGAGGTTAAAATTGACGACTCTCTCCTGACAAACCTGAATAATCATCACCTTAGCGAGTTCTTCTTTCAATGCAGCGGGCGCTAAGGAAAAAAGTATTAGGTCACCAGGCGTAAAAGTGATGCTTTGCCAATCATGAAGATTGATAAACGAATCGTGGAAAGCCAATAAAGCACTTTTTTCCGAATTACCCATGCTATGTTATCATCAAACGTGAAAAAAATCTCTGGGCTATATCGACTCAAATTTAGAATCTGCCAGGACCAAAGAAGTTCATTCAGTGCCAGCTACAATAGAAGTAGAACGTAGCTATGGTGATATTGATTTGATTAAAGGAAAGCAACAACTTCAATGTTTCATGTTTTTTCTATAATTGCTTCGTAAAAAAAATCATATCACATGAAAATGTGTCTTTTGATAAAATAGTTGTGGCTAGCTTATTCAGAGGCTCACTGATCTTGACTATTCATCAGAGTGAGTCATGAGTCATCGGAATAATAGTCAAGACGAGTGAGCCTCTGGATAAGCTAGCCACTCGCGCTAGCGAAAAGCCAGGAAGAAATTCCAAACAACGAAGGCCTTCGAACCCGAAGAGAAGTAGTGATACTGAATGTATTCTTTTTCTATAATCCGAAATGCAATTGTCGATTTCTATGATTTTTTATTGTTTACGAGGGATCTCAAAAAATATTCAGATCAACTAATAGTGAAGTACCGTTACATTATGAATTATCGAAAACAATCCAAGTAGCCTCTTCCAGTTTCTTTTATTTTCTGTCATAAGTGAATTATCATTATTCCATTGAACCATGTCTATACCATTTTTTGGTAATACGTATTCGACTCATTTCGACTTATCCAGATGTTTTTTTTTGTTCATCTGTTCTTATTCCCAAAGGCCTTGATGTTTCACCAGTATGAACACTGCCGTACTATAAAAACGATTTTCTAAATGTTTGTTTTTACTGAATAGGTTTTCAATTGTGTTATTTCTTTTGAATATTGTTCCTGAATCGAATCTTTCACCTATAAGTTTGATTTTTTCCGATGAACCGTAAAAACAAGGATTGATAGTTCATTCAGGAGAGAGGGTGACTCTGGTAAAAAAACAATATAAAACATCTACAATCATGAATTTATTGTCATAAACCGGGGTTGATTCCCGAATCATCCAAAAGGATTTCTCCCATTACCCGTAACCACCCCCGAAACCTCCTCCGAATCCGAACCCACCCCCGCTTCCACCTCCACCCCCTCCTCCGCCTCCGCCACCACCCCCTCCTCCGCCTCCTCCCCCCTGTTGTCCTCCACAGCACGGGGACGCGACGGGGTGTCTCTGCACTGGCACATGACGAACCGGGGCTGGACTTTGAACGACAACAGGTCTTTTAACAATTACTGGCTGGACAACCACTGGTTGGACGACTACTGGTTGAGGCTGCACATAAACCGGTTGGGCCTGCTGAACACAGCAGACTCCTCGGCCGCCACCTCCACCTCCTCCTCCCCACCTCCCTCCTTTTTTACCACCAAACAACTTCGGTGCTGGGTTTGATTTCTCGATGGTCAAGATGAGAGATACCAGCACCAGAATCTGTGGAAAACTCGTTTTATTATCACACTAGTACGAGCAGATTTTTTTTTGGAAATGACATTGTTTATGAGCGGGTAGTGGAAGAATGAACACGTGTAAAAATTGTTTCAATACGACGGCGTAATAACGCCACCACGATTCATAAATTATTTTTGAATATCACAAAATTTCAAGAATATTTCTCACAATTTCAAGTTTATTTCTTGAAGATTTGAGATCATTTCCCAAAATCTTGAGAGTATTCTTCGAAATTTTGATATTATATCTTGAAATTTCAAAATAATTTGTCAAAATTTTGATATTATTTCTCAAAATTTCAAGATTATTTTTCAAAATTTTAGGATTAATTCTCAAAAAAAACTTTTTCAGAGTACTCACAATTGCCATGTCATGTTGTTATGCATGTATTCAGTTTGGCTTGTCTTATATTGAACGTCCTGTAAATACATTTTAGCCAGAAGAGTAGGTACTCTTCTAGTTTATTTTTTTGATGAACGATGAGATTGGAGCCTTTGATGTAAAAGTTTTCTAGAGATCAATCACCCTAACACCAAACTGATATTTTTGCACTCAACACGCAATTTGCTAACAAAATTAGCATATTCAGGAGAGCAAAATTAATACTGGTGTTTTTGGATTCATATCTACAGGTTAATTTCAGTAATAGTCTTTCGGAAATGCAAAAAGGGCACGGTTATTGTATTGGTAACTTTATAAATAGTTAACATGGCAAATTACTGGTATTCTCACTTCTTTCTCTTTGATATATTCGAAAAACTGTTCTAGTTTTCGAGTATTGCCGTGGTCTTCTTTGCTTGAAGTCTTCAAACGTTTCATCAACTATTACTACGGTAGACATCTTCAGTATCGTGGTCGAAGTTGATAATGCTGCAGTTGCAGTTGAAAACTTTAGAGATTTTGGCCAAAAAAGACCACGGCAATGCCTAAAAATCAACTAGAACATTTAATGCCAGCCGTGAAAGCATACTTCTCTATATTCATCTGAAAAGTATTGGGAAAATAATATTTTGAGCTTGTTAACAAAATAGCTTCACGGCTTTGGATGATATGCAATGAGAAGGGTGATAAATTCAACGATAAAGAAGTAGCTCCACTAATTAATTGACTCAATCTTTACCTACTTTTGTTCTATCGCATATGCCACACATGCTCATCTTTCGAATGCTCATACTTTCATAGTTTCATAATTCCAAAATTTCGCCAAAAAATCTCAGAATTTCGAGATTATTTTTCGAAGTTTTGAAAAATTATTCCAAAATTGTGAGAAATAATCCCAAAATGTTGAGGAATAATCTCAAAATTTACAGAAACAGTCTCGAATATCGAGAAATAATCTTGAAATTTTGTGATTTAAAAAAATAATTTTTGGAATCTTTATTTTTAGATTATTCTCCTCACTATGTGTACATTATTTTGATATATCTCGTGGGATTTAGCCAGCGTTTGCAATGAAAGCGCAAAAAATTGTGATTTTCTATGACATAACATTAGAAACTTCTGAATTTATCACTGTTTCTCTACTATAATGCATGTATCATACATATGAACCTTTCTTTCGAATCACTGCATTCATTAACAAAAAATCAAGATCCGTATCGTAGTTTTCGAGAACTCAGCATACATAGGAACACACAGACAGCGGGAAGTCGTAGGAATTCAAATCGGTTTGATCCCATATGTTTACCAACAGGTTTGAATACTGTTAATCATATAGACAACGAAAGTTCACCACAATACCTCTCAAGACTCTTCTTGAACTCACTGTTGAAGTTACATATTACGATAATATTTATGTTTAATTCTTGAGAACTCTTCAACAAAAATATGGTAGCGAGAAACATAAAACAATCGAAACAGTAAAAAAAATTATATATTCTCAAATCACATTATAATCACTTCGATACAAAATGCCCCCAACGGAGCCTCACTTTCCATAACCTCCTCCTGCCCCTCCTCCAAACCCAAAACCCCCTCCACCCCCAAAACCACCCCCGTTACTACCACCTCCTCCCCCTCCACCACCCCCTCCACCGCCACCGCCATACCCGTTACTGCCAGGTTGGCCTTTACAGCAAGGGGGCTGTGGTGCGGGGTGGTAGGCTGGAGCAGGAGCTGGTGCAGGGTAGTAAATTGGTTTAGGGGCTGGTGCAGGGTGGTAAACCGGTGCAGGTGCTGGTGCAGGACGGTAGACTGGTTTTGGTGCGGGAGCGGGACGATAAACTGGGGCAGGTGCTGGTGCAGGGTAGTAAATTGGTTTTGGCGCTGGTGCAGGGTGGTAAACCGGTGCAGGGGCCGGTGCTGGTTGATATCTCGGCGCCGATGTTGGTCTATAGACAGGTTTCTCCACAACAACGACTTCTATTGTTTTGGGAGGAGGTTGTGGCGCTGGTTTCGGCTGGACGTAAACATGTTGGGGTTGTTCGACGACTATAGTCCTAGGAGGTTCTTGAACGTACACAGGTTGCGGCTGTTGGACGTAGACGGGTTGTGGTTGTTGGACCACTACTGGTTGGACGTAGCTGCCTCCTCCATAACCCCCTTCATAACCTCCTCCGTAGCCTCCCCCATAACCTCCCCCTGAGCCTCCGAGCATTCCCCCCAAGAGTTTTTTGATCGTGGGTTCCCCTCGGATGTCCAGTGCCAGGAGAATGGGCAGGATCAAGGATATCTGAAAAGAGGGTTTATTTGTAGTTGTGGTGAAGTTGAAACAATTCTCGGTGGGGAAGGAAGGGTTGAATTTGGCTGAAATATAGACGCTGTTGAGGCTATGGTTAGTGATCTCAGTTGTGGAAATCGATAGTCTTTTCTGCTCTTGGGGTATTCACTCAAAACCTGTTTTTATCATCATGCTCACACCAACAAAAATTTTTTTATTGAGAAATATCGCGTGACAGAAATGAAAGAAACCACGAGTTAGTATTTTTTATGAATCTTTAAAAGTGCTAAGGTAAGGATAATAATCCTAAATAGTTTTAGAGCTGGGATGTTTTATTTTTTGGGAGATGTTTGTCATTTCTCTTGGCTAACAAAAAAAAGGTGGGAACACTAGACTCATAAACGATCTGTCCTATTTTCACAAGTGGTGAGACAGTGGTAACATCAATAGAAAATGAATGAGTCCCCGAATTTCGTAAGGTGTTTTAGAGAAGTGCCCGCAGTTGGAAGAGAAGTACAACTATTCAATCGAATTGAACACCTCACATTCGAATTTGTGTCTCATTAAACATCGTACGAGGTGATTTCATGCATCAATCAAGCAGATATTAAAAAAATGACCAGGAAAATTTGTTATTAATTTATTCAATTTCCTAAGGAGAGGAGCAACTGAATTGCAGTTCGAAGTAATTTGAAATAAACAAGAAATCCAAATCTCTCCCTCTAATGGAAGCATTTCTGAGCTATAATATTTTTATAAGGGAATGCGCCACAAAAAAAACGTCTCTTCAAGTTATGGCTGCATCTAGTTCGACATAAAACGAGCCTTTCAACCCAAACAGGTGTAAGAGCTATTTCAGAAACTTCAACGAAAATTCAGGACGGTCATCCACTTCGGGAGTGTACCGATTATCGTACAAATGTAGTCTATCTATATTGGGACAACGAACAGGAGAATTCAAAAGCGATTACCGGAACACAAAAGGGATAATTTATGAAGTCAAACGCGAAAATCGACAATGGCTGAACATGTTCTGGTAGAGGGTTATGATATTGCCTTCAAGAGAACACAATATTATCACCCATGACTCATAGGAAGGCCATCAAAGTTTATAAACATAGATACAACTTCAACTGCGAAAAAAAAGGAGGGCACTACGACCAATGCCACATTGCCATTGAAAGGTCAGGTTCAAAAACCTTCAGACCACGGTTCAGGAACATGGAATCCCCAACAATTTATTTTATATTTTTTATTTTTTTATTAACGTAAAATAAATAATAAACATCACAAAACAGTTTTTCAATGATTTGTGCCAGAGGACAGAATTGTTTTTCGATTGAAATTAGTTATGAGTTCAATACATTACGGAAATTGTACCTTGGTATTTCATCAGATGTTAGTTTAATGATGATTTTCACTAGGTTCTAAGAATATCACAGGTTTCTGCTATCGTGAGATATGGGAATATTGTTATTGAGTAATGTTTTCTTGACTGACTCCTATGGTAATTTTTATGGAATTGGCAACAGTTCAGTAGGTTTTTGATGGGTCATACTAAAACTCTCGATATCCTACGTACTTAGGGGTGCATTCAATATTTTAGGAGCTCTACATGAAAAACCCTCATTGTAACTATTCATCTTCAGTGATTTGTGATATATTTTCAATTGTGTGATTCCATATATTAGACACCAAAATGAAAATGAATGAAACGAAAAACTCACCTCACAATGTTTGAAGGCAACCATTATCACGGAAACTCGGAACCAACTGAACAATTGAGCGATTTGTTTGGATTATCAACTTTTTGTTCTATAATATTATATATATTTTGTCGGTTGTAATGATGTGCTTCTCCAGAGCAAGATAATTATTATCCTTGTCTAGGAATTACATGCACTCGTGAATCAAATTAGCTCATTTTTTCCCCTTGGGTAATTCGATTTTCCCAGGATTCTATACAGGATGTTGGTGACGTCGAGAAAAAAAATATCCCAGAAGTGTTTGTTATGTATAACTAAAACCAAAAATTCTTCATTTTGAAAATATGTCAGAGAAATCATACCAATACTGAATATATTTCGATTTTAATGTGCATGTTGCCAATCAATTTTTGAAAAATACTTTCTATCTTCAAATCAATGACAGAAGATACACAACTTCTATAAAACGAGTAACATTAAAAATTCAAAAAACACTTTTTTTATGTTTATCATACATGGATCTATCCGAAACAGCTACTCCTCTGCCTATATGGCGTTCCGGGAGCACACAAAACTCGATTCATATATGATTTTTATTTCAATGTGGAACCTTAGGGTGGATTTATAAAAAAAATTTAAAACCTAAGATTTATGACTTATCAATTAAGACTTATCACTTAGGAGAGATGGAACATAGGAATGACATAGAAGCTATTAGAAAAACACTTTTGGCATAACATTTTACATTTGAGATTAAAGAAGATGGTCAACTCCTAACCTAAGAATTGCCTGATCAATGAAATAGGATGTGCGCAAGAAATTTACGCGTGTGCCTATTTTGTTTACAAATGTTAATGAGAATTGGGAGGTTATGTTATGCAATAACATATTCTCAACCATGAGAATCATTACCTATTCAAGTATATTCATGATATCTGCGTTTGGTATCTATTCTGATGAAAAAAACGTCGAAATCTGAGATTCAAAATGAGTTTTTTCATTGTTATAGTCAATGTTCATATGTCAGTATTAACAGATGACAACTTATTTCTGAAATCATTTTCTTTTATATCTGAGTCCACCATCCTGCTATAAGGATTGAGGTGATAAATGTTAAATGCTAATTTTTTTTATAAAGACGCCCTCAGTCTTCAGATATAATATTTTCAGAGCTGAGTGTAGACACCACTGGAAACTATTTTTTATTGAAATATGAAAACTGGCTGCTTGCTGCAGTTTCATATTCGAGAAACATTTTCTGAGTTTGAAAATATATATATAAATATATATAAATATATATAAATATATATGTATATATATATATATATATATATATATTTATATATATTTTCAAACAACAGTTGCTAGCACCAAGTAGGAGCAGTAACATTCTTGAAAATGCCAACTGAGATGTTGGCGAAACGTCGAAAGTCAATACCGACAAATCAACGGATAAACTCCCAGAATACCAATTTCGCATACTCGAGCATCCGTGAAAACCTTCACTGTAACATATATATATATATATATATATATATATATATATATATATATATATATATATATATATATATATATATATATACAGCATGACTCACCGTCGATGGTAGACTAGACGTTTCTGGAAAACGCAACACATGATTTTTTGAAAATTTCGCCTCTCATATTTCCTTACCTGTTCTATCGATCTAAAGTACTTTCAACATTGTGGCATTACCACCTCCATCAAAAAGTCCTATACAGTAACTTAATTTTTTCAAATGAAACACCCCGTATATGCATACATTTTTGGAATTACTCTATTCTCTACTCGAAATATTCAAATAACACCAAGAAATCGACTCCATATCATACAGGGCGTGCTAAAATTACTATTATTTCCATTGTACCTAGAAGTGGTCAAAAGTTATTTTTTCGAATAAAACCCCCTGTATATTCCACGATAAATTGAAAGGTGGTGAAAAATGCCTCAAGATGACATATCATGTTCCTATACCTAAATCGTCAAGTTTTGTTGATAAAGCCGTTTTGGTGGAGAAAAAGTTATTCATGTTTTAACTACAAGTGTTGAAAGTGGCATTTTATTTTGTGAGTGGGGATTATGGCAAAACGAGCGTCAGCAAGTGGAGCAAACTCACGATCAAAATAAAATCACTTGTAACAAATGTATCATAAAAAATTTTTTGTATAACGTTACTGTTGATAAAAAAAAATTATAGGATCCATGGGATTTGAACACACTATCTTTGGATTACAAGGCATATGTTCCAAATACATAGGCTGACTCACGTTATTTTAAACATGATTATTGGTTAGTCATGAAGGACTTTCTACAGTTGGACTGAATACTTCTTCGTCATCGTCAGTAACTTCACAGGGATTTAATATATATGACACGACCTGCATGTGTGAACTTTTCCAAATGATTTTTTGGTAGGTGTTCTGATTGAAGCGTTTCTATTAGAGATATTTTCAATGACAGTTGTACAAAAAAGAATTTTTAAAGAATTTGATTCTAGGTAGCCGTGGAAATATCAAGTTTATGACAGTTTGGTGACTTTTATAAGTAATTAATGAATGGTTATTGACCGTGTTTCAGAAAATCAAATTATTTATTATACACGGACAGTTTGATCAAATCATTGTCAGAACTTGTAGAAAATACAACCAAATGTATCCTGAGTTAACACCAATAAAAAAGAGGAAGTTTGTAAGATTACAAAATAATTTCCTTGAATATGGCTCAATGTTAAAAGCGCCTTCAACATCACCAAAACCTGTTACTTCAAATGAGGACAATACTGTTAACATTTTGGCATATTTTTATGCATATCCAGAAGCTTCCATTCGCAGTGCAGAAAAAGATTTAGGTGTATCACATGCTTCAGTACAGAGAATTTTGGAAACTCACGGAATGCATCCGTGTAAATTCACCAAATTTAAATCTCTAAAAGTAGAAGACTTCGAACGTAGAGTGCGTTTTTGTGAATCCCTTTTGATTCATACACAGGAAGATCGGGAATTTACTTGAAAAATAATGTGGAGCGATGATTCAAAATTTACGAGGGATGGTATTTTCAATAGGAGGAATAAACCTTTTTGGGCTGATCATAATCCTCATCTCACGAAAGAAATGGGTTCCCCATTTCATGTGATTCCCAGCAAGAAATCGAACTCCGGCCTTCCACTTGAGGGGCGGACGTGGTAACCCCTACACTACCGAAAACCACAATGTATATGTACCTTGTATGAACCCATCCAAAATCTGTTTTTTGTTGGGTGGAATTGGTGATATAATCTTCCATATTGAAACCCCCAAAAAAATTCAAAATATCGTAAGAATATAAACTAAAAACACGATGCACATGAAACATCCCGTTACTTGCTATCAAATATGGGAATATGAAGAAATGCATTTGACTGAAACAATCTATAGAAATTCCTATAGTACCTCAATTGAGATGAATATTTCTCTTCACCTTCGGTATCGAGTGAAAAAATGTATATAAATATTTATGTTTGTTATTTGAAATTCTTGAATATATTCGTAACCACAGGCATAGCAAAATTTCAAGTATTCACTCTCCGAATCCTTGAGAATCCCAACATCAACAACATATCATATTTCCCATGAAATCGATAGAACATAATTACAGTATTTTTCATCTCATGATTATGCTTTGAATCATCTGCCTCGATCGCAAATCATCATTGTGAGGAATTCCTTGTTGATAATTGGATGCAGAGAAGAATTATGTATGGTTGATTGAATTCATGTCCCGTTGGAAGTATAAAAATTTGTTATTGAGGCATGATACGAAACCTGTCGACATATATATATATATATATATACATATATATGTAAAACTAGGTAAATAGTTGGGTAAGCAGCATGCAGGAGATATACTCTTAGAACACGAATACAATATTGTATAAATTGTCAATTTGAAAGATAAAAGTGCGAAAAAACTACTTACAGTGTCCACGAGATTGAATGCAAAAAGGTTGTTAGAATTTTAAAACATGTATGATACATATGTCACATAATCATTAAAAATATTCAAATCAGTCAACATTACAACAATTTAAAATTATATCAAAATTTTCTGAATAGACGTCCATTTACATGTCGAACGCCGGCATGGAATGATAGGAATTTTCAACCTAACAAACACAGACGTGTGACAAGTAGAGTATACGAACATCAACTTGCTGTCCGAAAATCAGACCCATCTTCAGCTCTGTCCAAACATCATCAAGAGACAGGACATAACATAGACTTCGAGAACACTAAGACCATCGCCACAGCAAAAAAACTACAAGCTCGTATAATTCGCGAGGCCATCGAAATCTAGAAGCGACCCTCCTGCTTAAATGAACGTGACGACGGTCAGAGACTTCCAACTGCATGGAAACCCCTATTTTCCAGATGCCCAGTCCCCACCAAGACATCCGACGGTGCTTTAGCAGCACCTGCTGCTATAAATACCACCCAACATCCCTCGATACCCCAGTTCGATCTAAGGAGTAGGCAGATTGAGACCTAATCGTGAAGTCACATATATATACATATATATATATATATATATATATATATATATTTTCAAGAGGTAAATGTGACTTCACGCTGAGGTCTCAATCTGCCTACTCCTCAGGTGTTGTCACAGGGGGCAAGGGTTTGTGACTTGACCCTATATATATATATATATATATATATATATATATATATATATATATATATAAAGTCGATTGATTTTGTGAGGTTGCAGTTAGAGTTGTGGGCAGTTACAAAGAGGACTCTTTGTTATCTGTCAAGCTTTCGGCAAATTTATTACCTTCGTCAGGACAACTAAAAATAATACATTGGATGATATTTTGTGAAGATAGAAATATGAAACACTTACTAACGTGAGAATAAAATATAAATTGGTACAAAACAAACAGACAAAACATTGAAGAATATTGAAGTATATGTCAAATTTTGATGTAATGTCATGTGGGGAAATTCTGAATACCAGGTGATTTTCTTCTATCTTTCTCGTATTCAAGCAGAAATGTATAAATTTGTCCTTAATTATTATTCTTTTGGTTATATTTGTTTCTCTATCCAAAATTCCTGGGTGTTCAAAATCCATTTTGTGATAGAGAAACACATATAACCAAAAGAAAATTTTTAGAAATGACACATTAATAACGAAGAGCATTCTATGAACAAAAAAACAGATCGTAATAATTCAAGCCAAATTTATACATTTCTACTTGAATACGAGAAAGATAGAAAAAAATCACCTGGTATTCAGAATTCTTCAATGTTTTGTCTGTTTGTTTTGTACCAATTTTTATATTTTATTCTCACGTTAGTGAGTGTTCCATAACTCTATCTTTACAAAATATCATCCAATGTATTATTTTCAGTCGTCCTGACGCCTTAGTTTGCGGGTTTTTGAGCCTGAAGGTTTGTCTGCAGTCATTTTCGAAGGCGATGAGTTATTGGTTGATGTGGTCTTTTCTTCTGCGAGGCTTGGACTGAATGTGGTTCAACTACTATAGACTGTTCGAAAATGTACTTAAGATCCGAATTAGTCTTTTTTTTCCATGGGAATAAATTTATTCTAGCTATATTAACAGTGAAACGAAAGTAATACAAATTATGAAACAACAAGAAAAATCAATTGGCGCTCCGGGGCAACTTGATTGATTCCAGTGGCGCATTTGCTTTTTCAGCTGCAGGAAAACCCAGAAAACCCCGGAAAAACCTGCAGCACCACTTCATCTGAAGATCTTGATCTGCCAATGCCCTCTCTTTTATAGAATGAAATGTAGGGGGTCTCCTGAGGCTTCAATAAATTCAAGATACCGCCAGAAAATTTAGTGACTATCGTCAAACTTAACCCAGTCCGTTTGGTCTTTGACCAATGAGGAATAATGACCAGAATCAACGCCAGAACCAGAGTGAACAGCGACTGCATGCAGATTATAATAGTGGTTTGCTAGATTGTAGATCTATGTCAAACCCTCGTAAGAGTATTTGTTTTTATTACATACACTGGTGCATCAGCTATTCTTGTTGTCCTATAATAGTTAGTTAGTTTGGCGCAAATTTGGCATTACAGTTGATCATCACCCGTAAAAAGTTCTATTGTAAAATAATTCAACACTTAGCTTTACACGGACTGGTTAATAGTCATATCGGAAAACGCTAGTTGAAGTTCCAGAAATTCTGAATTAATTGCATCACGTGAAGTTTTCAAATCGAATAGGTAGAAGGATTCGTAGATCTGAGTATCTTGCAAAACTCCAAGGATTTGTGAAAGTCACCCATATATATTGAGGATGAGATCAGACCAAGTTTACTTCCCTAAGGCACACCTCCGAAATGTTTCTGCTTTCAGATATTGTTCCATTTAACTCGTTTAACTTTTGACTCTTTCTCTTGAGGTATCTCTCGAAAAGTTTCACCACTGATTCGTCTATGCCAAAATATCTAAGTTGTACACGAAGCAAATGATGATCTATAGTATCTTGAAACATCATCAGTAATTTTCACAAGTGCAGGTTTCATGGCAAAAGCCAGGCTGCATATTAAATAATATTTCTTTATCATCGAGCATGTCTTGATGTGATTAGCAACTATTTTTACGAGGATATTACAAATTGGTCCGAAGTGCAACATTTGTATAGAATTAGGCAGTTTGGGATAAATGAAATATTTTTTCCAAGTGTCTGGAGAAGTATTACTGGCTAGTTAGTTCATAATAAATGTTATCAATCACAGAGATGTGGTAGGTAGCATATTTAGGTTTATTCCTTCTGCTCTACAAGCGTTAGTTTTTATACTATTTATAATATCTTCTACCTCTTCACCAGTTACAGGTGCGAAATCATCGACACAGTTTTAATTTTTCGACTCCTACTTATCTATGAATTGGGATATTTTTTCAATAGAACAGCTGAACTTTGAAACTCCTTGCCGAGGGGGGTTTCTCCTGATGCTGATGAACTTCAAACATTCAAAGTTGAAGTTAATTCGTATCTCCTGTCCCTTGGTTCACGCGGGTTCTTCCGGACACTACAGGGCTTACCTTCCGTGTGAATTTGTATATAAAAAAGCATAGTGTTCTTCCAAAGGATCGAGACATGTTTCAGAAAGATCCTAAAACTTAGTGAGATCACATGGTTAAGACATCAAGAACCAGATAAACGCCAGTACGAAGTGATCTTAAGTATAAATGCCTGAAGTAGAAGTTACTTTCTTTCACCTCATAGTATAATTGGGTAGATGGTAGTAAGTGAATGAAGCAGCACAGTTTCCTGATTTATTAAATGTAATCCAGGATAATATGGTACCTACTGGACTACATTTATATAGCGATATAAGTATTTCATTACATAATAACATATCAATCAATTAAGTTGTACCAAGGTAGGAAAAAACTACCCATAATACCCCCTATAATGAGGTCTATAGTAATAACGTGGACGATGATAGCGATAACTACGGTAGGCTGTTTCGGCAGGCTTGAGATCATCCTCAGCTATACCTGAAGCAGACAAGACAGTTGGAAACTTGTCGTTCGCCACTGTGTTTGAGAAGGCTACTGTCAGTACGATGAAGAAGTAGAGAAATAGAGCTAGTTTCTGGAAAAAAGAAAGAACATGTTATAAATTAGCATTTCTTGCGAGTTATCGATTCTACTATTATAGAGAGGTAAAATTTCTAACTTTGTTTGTAGGGTTATATTCGGGAATACTGATCCGATCATGGAAATTATTTCACTAACAGAAAGCTACACTAGTCAGGAATGATATAGGCTTTATTTTATAATGATTGAATAAATAATTCAGTGAAGAATATTAATATGTGTGAAGTCAGAGAAAAGTGAGCGAGATGTGATCTTTTACCGGTGTGCGCTGACTGAACGGTTCGGTTCGACGTCTAAGCCGATGAGATCATGGACAATAGCAAGGACACTCTACTTTTTCTACGGCTATAACAGATCATGGCAAAATGATTTAACAAATAATGTGTGCTTCAGATTTGATGTCATTCAAAATTTCCATTTAGATACAATTAAATGAGTAAATAGAGCTGTCATAGCTTGAAATTTGACATTCCATGGGAAACCTGATTTAATCGTACTATAATAAATACAACTGTAACAATGGAGTCATTGTATCACCAGGTGAGGAAATAAAATTGAAGACATACGATGTACCTCGTTGGTATATCAAGAACAGTTAAGACAGAGCAGTTAAGTCTTATAGCCGTAGAAAAATGATTTTTCGTTTTCATTTGAGAGCCAATGATATCAAATGAATAATGAATGAATAAATAAATGAATGTTTATTGATCCTTTCGACCATCTCACAATGGATAGTACAAGTCAGATGATACTACATGAAATGGGGAAAAAGTTACAGGTTTTACTACTCTTTCTTCTGAGCTTTTATAACTATCACGCACTGTTAAATAAACGATGAGTAAACGATGAGATTGAAACCTTTGGTGTAAAAGTTGAAACTCTTCCTAGAGATCAATTACCCTAATACCAAACTGATATTTTTGCACTCGACGCGCGTTTCGCTAACAAGGTTAGCATCTTCAGGAGAAGAAAATTGATTCTAAATCTAAAGCTGGGGTTAGTTGTTCATATACCTAAAGTTTTCCGGTCCGATATGGACTTTGTTTGTTACTGCCAATTGTTCTAATTAATTTCTCGATAATGAACTAGTGCAGTTACCCTAATAGCACACTTTGTTCCCGGAACGTCCAATTTATGCTCCATATGAGTTGCGATATCCCGGCCCTTTATGGAATATACCCGGAACGTTCCACTGAAAATGTTCCCGGAACACACACACAGAATCATCCCAGGAACATATTATTTTGACACAACAGATTGCATAATTAAGTTTCGTTTATAAACCGGAATCATCATCATAAATATATATAAACATGTATATATATTTATATGTGCATACAAAATATACATCATATACTTGAAGATGGTATAGATGCATGAGACTTTGACGAAATGTGTAATATGGTCTGTCGCGTTTTTTTTTCTACAGAATATTCGACTGTTGAAGTTGTCAAATAAGTTTTGGTTAATTTTGAAACACTTCATCCGTAGAAAAACTGCAGTTTGCTGTCAAAGTTGTTAATTTTTTCAATGAATAAATTTAATTTCGGCTTCTTGAAGAACACTATGACAGATGACACAATCTAGTTTTGGAGAAATATGCCACCGGGTTATTCCAGGAATGTCCGTAGAACGCTAATAAGTGTTCCCATGCCCATGGAATGTTTCCAGAACGTCCTCGGAAGGACGCACTGCCACGGGGATGCCCCTGAATAGTCTATGAGCATCCACGGACGTTCCGAAAATATCCCAGTAAGACATTTCTGGAATGTACAATTTGACCACAACGTCTTTTCCGGGTATGTCCCCGGGATATTCCACGGCTTTTTGCGACATTCCCGGAACATATTTGTTGTCGCACGTGGACATCCTTGGAACATTTTAGGAGTATACTTGTGCTATTAGGGTACTACCTGGTAATTGATCTCTAGGAAAAGTTTCATCACACACTGTTATATACCTTGACATTCCAATCAGAATAAAAAACGTCGTAACCACAGTTCACTGAAACTAGTTCATATAGGGAATAGCATTCTTTTATGTACAGCTTATCCAATCCATCTTGGCACAGAACTAATTACGTATATGCCCAGCAATCTCTGTGAAGTATACTGAGATGAAAAAACACCTATTATATGTCTTCACTGTATTGAAATTTATTCCTAGAAGTTGTTTCTTCTTTCAACATGGTCTACACCACCAGTGCACAACAGGAAAAATATCTGAGTTTGTGCCAAGATGGATTGGACAAGCTGTACCAAAAATTATCCCGCCAACAACTCTTTAGCGATTGTTGTCTCTATTCAATACAATTGGATTGGCTACGGATGAATGTTTTCACGGAGGCAGAAATATTAAAAATAATCCTTTCGAGTATCAATCCGTGAGCGAGTTGTTAAAATGGTCGACGTTTCGACTCTCATGCTCGAGACTTTATCAAGAACTCAAATACATATCTCCATCAATACAGCAATTTAGCCGAATATTTCCCTCATATATAAAATGTCCCATAAGAGCAATGCAATTATCGAAAACTCACAGCGGTAATTGCATTGTATCAAGTCACCATAACAACACATTTGAAACCGTATCGCTAGACGTCAGTAAACAACACAAATAAATGTCAGATAGACTTCAAAAATAGAAAAACATTTCGCATTTAGGTGGGTACTCCATACAATCTATAGAGGAAAGTATAAATGAACAAAAAATAACATTTCCTTGAGAATTTCATTATTCGTGAAATATTCCAATGAATTACATTCGTGCATAAATATGACCAGATAATTTTGCATTCAAGCGTGATATCTTATACAAATTGCATTCGGTTATTTCCATATTTTGTAAAAGAGCCCTCGTCCTTCGGACTCGGGCACTTTCGCCAAAATATGAAAATAAACTCTTACAAAATTATAGGTAATTTTTATGCACTCGTGCAATTATAACCGAAAAGGGGCAGATTAGGTGTATTGGTGTATTGATGGAGATATGTATTCAAGTTCTTGATAACGACTCCAACATGAGGGTCGAAACGTCGAACATGTCAACAACTCGCATGCAGATTAATACTCGGAAGGATTATTTTCAATATTTCACAATTGGATGGAATTGAGAATATTGTAGGGAATCCAAATGCAGAATTCTGTATTATCGACGGATTGAAAAAAGATTTTACATACTTGGATCGATCGAAACAAAGCAATCAATTATAAAAGTCTATCTCGCCATCAAAATAACAACACATCTCCTGTGAGGAGAGTAGTTTTCGTTGGAGCATATGGCGTCACGTAACCTAAGACGATTTACTTATTGAATGACGCAGTTCCAAACAATTCTTCTTATTTTTTCAAGCAATGAGGGTGTTTCATGTAAGTCCTTTTTCAATACGTAGCACGTAGCCGGAATTGTACTTTGCACACAAAATGTGTGGTTTGATCCACACGAACTGAGTATGGAAAATCTCCGGGCTATCCTTGAAAAAAACGATCCCTTCTTCGCGCATTTTTTGGTCCTCATCCATTATTTCCATAAAATACAGCTCGTTACTCATAGAAAAACCTTTCCTCGAAATAAATTCAAAATTTATACTCTACAGATTCCAAAATTCATATAGAGCCTTCCATGTCTGACAGATGTCAATGTCAAGCATAGACATTTAAACTAAGGACTGGCCTTCATGACAGTTTTCCATATAAAACTATGCGCAATACAACAAAGAGAGAAATGATATGCACATTGAAGTGATATTGTGAAGGATATAATGATAATTCTATACTCATATTACTCTATCTTTCTCAACCTCTCTTTATCTGCGACATTGAGAAAGAAATTCGCTTAGAAGTTATACTTGAAGTATTCCATTTCGCTCACTCTGCAGTTCTCTCTCTCTTAGGGCCAGTCCATTAGTTATAATCTCTATGATGTCAAGTGACACCACCATAGATGTCTGCGTTTTCGAATAAAATAACGGCCATCTGCTTTTTGGTTGTAGTTGACCTCAAACTTCCTAATTTTACTTGGGATTTCTGAATTCTGTTTTCTGTGGTTGTAACAAACTGATACCAGCCTGTTATCCTGTAAACCTCATACATTCAAAAACTCTTGCTATTTTTTCATGAACTCGCATAATAAGTTGAAAAAATTACAGCCTCATATTGAATTCACCTGAATTGAGGAAAATACTCAACGAACACCTTGAAATAACAAGAAACGAACGGTTGAAATGGATTTTTTGATCAATGATGAAATTGAGGATTGATTGATCAAAGAAATATATTGACCAAAAAATCCATTTCAACCTTTCGTTTGGGATTTGATTTTCTTACTTTATATGTATTTTTATCCTTTCGTTCTTAGCAACAGGTTTCAATAATATATAGACGATGGAAGTACAAACCATTCCCATTCAGCAAGGAACATTGTCAAACAGATTGAAGCAAATGTGTATATCGCGTTATGAAAACAAATATTTCAATTCGTGTGTAGACATTCTTCTTACCTTCATATTTGGAAATTGAAGAATAAACAACTTTTCTTGAAGCTTTTCACGACATAAATGAATTCAAATATGAATAATTAGTGATATTTATAATGTTTGCACTGGGGTATTTCATTAGAAGTTTAAGATTTTCCATTGAATCGTGCCATAGTGAAACCGTCAACAACACGAATGTTGAAAAAACAAGAACGAAGTTGCAGATACGGATCCAGCTTTCGAAAATATCTCATGCACAGATTGGAAAATCATCTCATGCTCAAAGAATAATGCGAGAAGGGAATTATGACAGTTTTATGAAAGTTTGATTAAAATTTGTTTGGCGAAAAAAAGGTATCCAAAACAAACATTGATTTGATATTTGCTTCAACAACGGCTGTCATTTCCTCCAAAATCATTGCAATCACCTACAAAGATATGTAGAGTTTCATCGAACGCTTCGACAGGCACTATGCTTTCTGTAAGGGACAATTTATAATCTCATTTCATTTGAAAACAAGGTTGATTTTGAACGTCTACTTGGGGGAATTTGAAGAACTTCGTCTGTTTCAGATTCCACCTCAATCTCCACCTCAACATGATCAATAACCACCTTATTCCTTCAAATAGAGTGTGGAACTAACTATCATTCAAAGATTCAGGACTGAAACAGAGATGTATAAAGTGGTCCTAAGATGTTTGCTTGAATTTGGTTGACAATGCTCCTTGCTGAATAGTAAAGGGTCGGACTTCCATTATCTCTATTATTAACTCTTATCAAACCTGTTGCTAAGAACGAAAGGATGAAAATACAAATGAAGCTATGAAATCAAATCCAAACAAAAGGTTGAAATGGATTTTTGGTCAATAATAACATTAACCTCAATTATACACGCTGTGTCTTTCTGATAACAAATTGATATTATCTGACAATAAGTGGGGTGGCCCTAAAAAGGGGTAAAAAAGTCAAACGGGTCAGAAATTGAGGAGGAATATTAATTAAACTCGAAAAAGTGTCCCATTTAACTGAAAATTCGTGATCAAAACTAATGACTGATTTTTGGAAAGGCTTGAAAAAATGTGACCTTGAAACACTGGAGCGCGTCAGATTTTGTTAAAAAAGGTTCAACTTGATGTCTTAGTGGCCTTAAATGATAATCTGACAATTACACTTATGTATATTGGAAATCAGACAATTTAAAAAAATGTTAATGGGGCAGTATTAAAATGCTTTTTCTTCTGTTTATAATTGGATGTGATGAAAAAAATATGTTTATGTATATAGAAAATTCAATCATCTATACGTACTAATAATATAAAGAGGCTGATTCGATTATGAAAATTCTGTCAATGGCAGAAAGCTACAATATTCAGGAGTGATGAAGGCTATATTTTTCCATGATTGAACAGGAAATTCAGTGAAGAGTCATAGTGTATGTGAATCAAGTAAAAACAGTTCGGTATAGACCAACAATAGAAACGTCAGGAAGAAATTCCAAAGAACGACGACCTTCGAACCCGAAGAAAAGTATAATACTGGAGACCAACATAATGTTCACAAAATATGTTAGTCTCTATTAGTTCTACAAAAAAGTCCGTCTCATTCTATAGCTAGCTCTTATATTCGAATCACTACGACGTTTTTTTTATCTATACATAAAAAAATGCTTTTTCCTGAATAACTGACAGATGGATCAATGCACAGCCTAAATGTATGATCATAGAGATATGAAACTTGAAAGATGTTGTCTTTGTATATCGTAGGTATCTGATAACAAACGATTTTTCGAAATTCCACCCCTAGGGGGGTGAAAAATGGGGTCAAAGTTTGTATGGGACAACTCGATTCCTAGATCCTAATCTACTCAAATATTGCAGGAATATTCTTCAACAGAATTGATGGAAGACGTGTTTCGTATTTTGTTGAAATACATTGTCTAGCGGGGTGAAAAAGGGGCTTATATCATTTTTGACTTCTTTCGAAAGCTCTTTCGAATGCCTCAGAAGGCACAGCTGTGATGAAGTTTCATGAAATTCACTATGCAGGGGGTTTCGGGGGCGATGAATTGATCTGGTCAGGTTTCATTTTCATTATTTTATTATTATGTCGGTAGGATAAAAAAAATATCAATCAAATCATCTTTCGAACAATCCGTTCAGGCCAGTGTCAAATTACCTACACAGTAGGTTTCGACTGGCACCTGTCAGAAAACAACTACTCCTCTGCCTAATACCACGAAGGGCATTGAATTACATCCGGCCGGTGCCAGTGCAGGTTTTTTCACAGAAGAAAATCCTGCATCTGCTTTCGTCGATACAAATGAAAGATTTGATTTTCAATTATAGGTACGGACGCACTTGTAGACTGGTTTCAATTCTTTTGCATGTAATTCAGTGCCCTTCGTGGTATTAGCCAGGGGAGTAGTTGTTATCTGACAGGTGCCAGCCGAAACCTACTGTGTAGGTAATTCGAGACTGGCCTGAACGGATTGTTCGAAAGATGATTTAACGCCAATCTTCAAGTATGCCCACTGACTATGTTAAATGTTTTCAAATATCAATCATATTTCATCAGTATGTAAATCGCCATCAAATATAATTTTCCGAAAAAACACAATTTCTACGAGAGAACATTTCTCAATTTTCGAAGATTTCACGTTTTTGAGTAGCAATGAAAAGATCATGATTTGAAAAGGGTCTGCTGTTTCCTATGACAAATCTATTGATAGTTACATCAACTTGATTTTTTCTCAAAAAGTGGTACCTGGTATCAATGATTTTTTTCATTTCATGAACACACTGTTTTCGATCGTAATATAGTTCAGTATGTCTTAGAGAAAATTGAGACATTCATAAAGGATGATGAAATTTTATTTTCTACATAATTGAAAAAATTAAAAGCATGCTTATAATTTCGATGCGAGAGCTGCCAATAGTTGGGGTGGGATCTCTCTTCTCTTTTTGGAATCACTTGTGCCTGTTTCTCCTGCCAATGATGCCAATGCAGATGTTGATACAGGAGGTGGTCCTGCACTCCTTCGCTTACGATTAGATTCGGGTAACGAAGCTATTGCTGGTGATAATTTTGGCTCCGCAGCACCTTTTCGTGAACGTACACTGTCACCTATCAACGATGCCAATGCAGATGTTGATATAGGAGGTGGCCCTGCACTTCTTCGCTTACGATTAGATTCGGGTAACGAAGCTATTGCTGGTGAGAATTTTGGCTCCGCAGCACTTCTTCGTGAACTTCCACTGTCACCTATCAACGATGCCAATGCAGATGATGATATAGGTGGTGGTCCTGCGCCTCTTCGCTTACGACTAGTTCCGAGTAACGAAGCTATTGCTAGTGATGAGATTGGCTCCACAGCACCTCTTCGTGAACGACTATTGTTACCTCCTGCCAAAGAAGCTATTGTTAGTGGTGAGACTGGCTTTCCACCACCTCTCCGAAAACGACCACTGAATCCTGACTGACCGTGGAGTGACGATATGACTTCGGAATCTGGCAAGGGATTCGATAGAGCTGTCGCCAGAATCGAAACGAAGCATAGAAATAAGACGAATTTCTGAAAGAAAATAAAAGCCCCAATAACAATGATTGTGACGGATAATGGAAAAGATGAACAGAGAATTTTACAAAATCTCTCTTTCGAAATTGAAATTCTAAATATTAAACATATTCACATCGTCACATGATCAAAAAACTAATCAAATTAACATTACACTGATGAAATTCTAGGATAAATATTTATTAGACTGGGAGACAGAGAGAGACTTTTTAGACCAATTCTGGCTTTTGTTGGTGTTTAGTTCAATTATTTTAAATAACAAGACGAAGCATGAAATTTTGTTTTTTTGTATGGATTTCAATAATAATTCTTAATTTTTTCAGTTATTGCTAGGTAACTGACTCAAAAAAAGGACAGAGAACACTCAGTGAGTTCTTTTCAAATTCAATGAATACATGAAGAGATTCATCTGTCGATTCATTAGAATGCATACTTCTGCTTCACCTTTCGTAACTGAGTGAGACAATGTGATGTATTTCATCTGATTATAATAAGTATAACGTTTTTACGTCAATTTTGAATGCAACCATACAATCCGGAAATATTCCGCAACTATTTTCCTTTTTCGATTCGTATTTCATACCAAGAAAATGGAATTTATTTTTGATTTGATGGAATATTGAATTGAGTAATTTTTTGAGAGTTCTATTCAATTTAATCATGCAGAATACTGTACAGTGAGGATGAAGATGTTTCTATTTTTGCAGCTAATTTTACTCACCTTCATATTCGGTAAATGATGACCAACTTTTCTTCTAGATTTTTCGTAATGACTGGAATCGATTCAAATGATTGGTATTTATACAGTTTATAATGAAGTAATTAATTTTCTTCCCAATTTTTACAACAACGTGCGACACCGAGGTCAAAAAGAACACGAATTCTGCTGCACATGGAAATGATGGTTACAGTGACGGTTCTAGCTCTTAAGATTCACTGCATTAGTTCAGTTGAGTGTAATACTATATTATTGGGAAAAACAGTTTATATTCGTGTGGTCAGTATTGCTTCTAAGCACAGATTACAGTTACAAGTTTAGTTAGGCAACAGTATACTTGTAAAAACCAAAAAGTATTGCGTCACATGCCTCTAGCTATTCAACAAAATTAGATGGATTAGAGAAAACTGTAGAAACTACAAATACAGAATACCGTATTATCGACGAGGTGATGACGGATTTTCCGTACTCAAATCTTTCGATACAAACCAACCAATAATACAAATTCATCCCGCCACAAGTTACAACACATCTCCTGTGTGAGAAGTAGTTTTCTTCGAAATACATGGCGTCACATACCCTAAGACGACTTACATTACATGATGCAGTTCAAACGAATACAATAATTTCTGTAAGTCACCTGGAATTTAAAGAGGAATGAGAGCATATGTGAGTCTTCTTTCAATAGTGGCAGCGTGAATTGCGAAGAAAACTGTACTTTGAACACAAAATATGGGTTGGAAATGGGATTCCAAACAGATCTTTATGGTTTGTTGGTTCGAATCATTTGATAGAAGTATAGAAAATCACTAGATTATTTTCACAGTAATATTTTTTTAGAAAACATTGTCTTCATTCACTATTGAATTAAAAACAGTTCATAACTCCTAGACAACTATTTCATTGAAGTGCATTTGAAAGTAATGCTTCAGAGTATCCGAAATTTCAAAAAGGCATTACATGTCAGATAGATGTCAGAATCAAGTTCCACCATCATAGGGAATCAGCGATCCAATATCTTCACTCCCACCTGGAACGAAACAACCGCAATCAGCACCTTCAGTGGTTGTTGACCCTAGCCAAGTATACCATACAGTAGAGACACTCGCCACAGAACACTAACTTCAGCAGTTTGACATGTCGGGGTGTTATCAATCAACTTGATTGATGAGCGTCAAAGTGTGTTAAAATATTTTATCTACCCCCGTACTATTATAATACACTTATATGCTCATAACTCGTTTTATAATGAAATCCATTACGATACAGACAATAGAAACACATTGTTTTTCAATCAAGCATGATGTGCAAGCTTTGCATTTTGACGTTTGTCGAGTCAAAATCAGTAGGTATTGAATTTTTTAAGAATTTAGTCAATTTTCGATGATCGTATGAAAATGTCTTATAGCAGTGAAATAGAAGAATTACCAGCGACTCCTCAACAGATGTCTTAGACAAGAAAAAAATACAATCGGAGGGATTACATTTTTCATTTGACAAATGCAGTATATATGTTTTATTTTCGACCAAATATAATGAGCTCTCATGGCCGAGTGGTCAATGGCGACGGCAATGATCAGAAACGTCCGGGTTCAATTCCTGACCTCGGCAGAGATTCTTTTCCATTTTTTTTCCATCATTTCTCATTGTTGTATTTTCCGTTGTTATACCATTAATTATAATTTTGTAGAATTTTTCAAAGAGAAACGATTGATTACCTACTATTATTGTGCTCAATATAAATAAGATAATATTTATAGTTCTTCATTATTTATTGGGTGTAGATAAAATAGCGTATGCAACTCTCATATAATGGTTATTAATACACTCGCATATGGCTGACTACCAATGTGGAAAAGTTTGTGCTTATCGCGGATGTTTGTCGAAGGCTAGAGATGAATTATCATCTCTCTTGAGGTTTCCGAGGGGTATTAAAAGGCAATAGCCATTTGTGTTCTGTAGAATAGTAGCTCTTTGAATTTCTCATATATTTTTTACAAATTGCAGAACTCTAAATAGAAGCTAATTTGGGCCGAAATATTAGCTCTATAAAAATTTATCTTAATATTAAATAACTCTTTCAGGTGTGAGGCATGGTTGAAGGCATGTAACCGAGAGGATTCACTTGAAAAATCTCCCGAAGCTCTATATAACACCTATCGCTTGTGTGAATTTCACTTTGAGGAAGAAATGTTCCAGAATTTCCTACACAATGTGATTTGCAAATAGAAATTTGAAAAAAAGCAGAACTAATAATTCGAAGAACAAAAAAATTACCATTTTAAGTCATTCATAGTCTCTATTTTGTTGTTAATGTCTGAATATATCTAGTGTACATATTCGAAGCTTCTGCGAATAAAACATCTTCTCGAAAGCTTTTTATTTCCTGGTCATCGAATATACCTTTCCGAACTGGACTGGGGGGAAAAAGCAACAGAAAACTTCAATAGCTATTGTAGGTAGGTAGTTGAGTATTTCAGATTATATTCACATTTATTTAAAACGTTATCCTAGACAAAATATTAATTTTATCATGTAAAATAACATACTGGATTGATTCTTGGTACCCCGTACATTCAAATTTACCGCCACAAAATGACATTACACACCCCGAGCACAGAATGAAGGTCACAGAAATTTGACCCTCGAGAACAAAGGATTAACATTTAAGTGTCTCTACTGTATGGCTATGGTATACTGGGACCCTAGCTTCAAAATTTTACTCGGAAAGGCGGCTGTTACATTTTTAAATTAATTTCTGTGTTCTGTTTCGTGGATTGATATTTTTCTCTATAAAAAATGCTTTTTTTTCCTTCTCAGTAAGTTCAGTTTTATGTTACATTTTTTGTTGCTAGCAAGTCAGTTATATGACTATATCTTTAGCAAAAATTCACATGGAAATTCCGGTGATGATGACTTGAATTTCCGAAGAGAAGACCGTGAACTCTCATTCTTATAGTCTAGAAAGGTCATACATTCTTGAAATTTCTAGATAGAAAAAAATCTTAATAAAGTTCAAAAGTCAAAACTTATGAGGGTTAACGAGGTTCTATTCTTAACGGGGTGATTTCTGAAAGACCGTCCAAACCCGGTAACCCATCCACATCATAGCCCCTTCTAGCGTTGCTTGCTATCATTTATCCAACGGAACTCGACCAGAACATCTCCATCATTGCCTTCTACATCAACTTCCACCGGATCAAAATCAATTATCTTCTCTTTGTTGGTAATGGCAGTGACCCTTCTCAAGTTCCATCTGATGGAGAGATTTCTGTGTGGCACACATGGTCTGTAGACTTTCCTACGGGTTATTATATTCTTTCAGGGAGGCCTGATATTTGAAAACAACACAAAAATTATCTGATGATTATTTCATTCCCAGTACATTTTCTACAGAAAATCAGTTGATCAATAATGAACAGGCATTCATGTTTCGAAAACCGATTCTGTCAGGTTGTTTCATAACAAAATGCATCACCGTTGGTAACAGAAGGCAAATCTGCATAAATACATCCTTCAAGGTTGATATGTGAATTGTTGTGCATTTTCAAGAGCTTCGCTTTCAACAGACATTCTGAAATTTCGGACGTCAGACTGGATTTTGTTGCTATTGGAAATTCTTCTGTAGATTTGCAAGGCCACTATGCTTTCAAAATTCCTTGCAAAAAGAATGAAAAACATCTATAAAAGTATAACAAAATATTTTGCAAATTTTGATTTCGTGGGTATGTCTGACGTGAATGAACATAAATAAATTCATCAGTTAAAAATGTACACCATTTCAAGTCGTTTTTCTTTGGTTTCATTACCTCCAAGTCATTGAGCAGTCAGTTTTTCTCATCGAGATATAGATATACCATATGGAAATATAATTTTACGGGTAGATAGCACTATTGGGAAGAATTTCTACCGATGAGGGCGCTGATGTCTGTTCAAAAATGTCGGCAACAAACCGTAATCAGCTGATCGTAATCTGTCAAAAACATATGTTTACAATTTTTTACGTTGTGTTTTGTATTTTACCTTGTGTTTTTCGAATTTTGGCAAAGTTCTGTGTAAAACAAATGTGTAGATTAATCAGTGTGTGAATGTGTTAGAAAAAAGTACCATAATTTCACATTCAGAAGTTTGTTTTTGTTTTACGTGATGAAATAGTTCAGATATTTTCCGATAGAGGCGTATCTGGATGATGAACTTCCCAATAGTCGGGCTGTTCAAGAGATAGAATTCAAGGACGCGTGAACAGTGAATGCCTGCATCTATATATATATATATAGCCTGCGCGGCGTAGCCACGCCTTCTAAACTGAAATAAATGAAGAACTGTTTACACTGTACTGTACTCTGTACTCATTTGTGCTTTGTATTTACGTGTGTTACGTTAATGAAATAATATGGATGGAAACACTCTTTCACCTCCAAGAAAAAGATAAAAAAAAGACATTTAACTGTAGAGGAAAAAGGTGTGATAATGAACACTTATAAAAAAGCATCCCAAGAGTTTATGGGAGAGCAGGGAAATGCGACGTTTTTGTTGAGTGGTGTAAATCGGACTTGTAACATTGGGGAGAGGAACATTCAAAGGGTGCGTGCCGTTCACGTGATCATTCTATCTTTGACAAAATAGTTAAGGCTTTCGCGGCCGAGGTTATCAGTATCACTACTTTTATTCGGGTTTGAAGGCCGTCGTTTTTTGGAATTTCTTCCTGACGTTTCGCTGGCTCGAGTGGCTAGCTTCTTCAGAGGCTCATTCATCTTGAAATTAACTCCGATGACGGAGTCATGTCTTTTCTTTCCTTTTTCTTACGGACTTCGTAGCCCGAATCACACATTTTCTTGATTACTTATACATAATACGAAAAGATGGCAATCAATTCAGAAACAAAAGTGGATTTCTTGGACCATGTCGTATAGCCCAAGAGATGGGAGAGAGGTCGACCTTCATATATTTATTAACCGGATGAAACATAATTTTTATTGGGTTTCATAAATAGACGAATACTCCTATAATGGCTTGCCTATCAAAATGGGGTCTAGACCATATACAGTGAGATTCAAAAATTTCCACCACAAGGAATATATTTTAATGTCGATTTGTCGGAAAATTTCATTCCTCATAAAAATTGGTGTATTGCAGAATACTTACCTATGAGTTGTCGAAATTTCAAATTTCCGAACAGTGTACAGGGGAAAACAGAAAATAAATTTTGATCAAGAGTAAACTACCCTGGATGTTATTCCAAATTAGAATATTTATTTCAATTCATAACAACTCCGTTCAATGAACTTTTTGATTATGTTGAAAATAAGATGTGGTTTACATCTGATCAAAATTCCTACTTTCCGTTCTTCCCTGAACACTGTTCGGAAATTTTAAATTTTGACAACTCATATGCAAGTATTCTGCAATACACCAATTTTTATGAGGAATAAAATTTTCTGACAAATCGATAATAAAAAAGTTTTCCATATGGTGGACATTTTTTAATCTCACTGTATACAGTTTGGACCACAGTTTGATACACAAACCATTATAGGCGTATTCGTCCATTTATGAAACCCCATAAAAGTATGTTTCATCCGGTAAAAAGATGAGTGAAGGTCGACCTCTATTCTGTCTCTTGGACCAGTAGATCATTAATGTTTTCAAGATAATTTTAATGCCTAAAGTTTCATTTCCTTCATAAAGTTCTCTCGTCAACTTTATTTTGGAGTTCCATCACTTTCTTTCTTTCATCATAACTCTGCACCTATTTTTCCCTTTAGGAAAGGGAATTTTGTCGGGCATTGTCAAGTGAACGGAAATATCGACATTATACTGTAGATGGCGTAACAAAAACGCAAAATCATTTTTACACAGGCATTGACTTAATATATCTTTAGAAACAATGCCTATACTCCAGTCTATGACGGTGAAAAAAGTGTAAACTGTGTATTCATCCCATACAGCACCGATTCGTATGAGAATTTGGATAAAGTTTCTACTTACCCTCTATTTCAAATCCATCTTGTGCCAGAGGTTGTTTTTTTGGAGCCACCCCTATTCGAAAAAAAATATCAGAATTTTGGAGCATGTAATAAACTGAAATCATATTTATATCAGTAAAATCAATCGATTGATAATTTTTAATATAATTTATGGTTCAGTAATCAGTGTCAGCCCTTAACACCCCCCCCCCTTATGACAGAATATCATCAGAAAATAATAATTAACATGTTATTTGACAGTTATTCAACTTATTCAGTATCTATTTGCATTTAATTTGAGATTTACCTTCTATCTACTATCTACTTCAAAGTTGAGGTTATGCCTGTGGTTGATTTTTATTCATCAGAGATGAAAACTACCCCTAAATTGCTATTGAGTAGCCGACTGGCTAATAAAACATTAAACTTTTTAATTGTTCCATCGTATTTCCTCGGCACTCCATATATATATATATATATATATATATATATATATATATATATATATATATATATATATATATATATATATATATATGTATATATATATATATCTATATATATATATATATATATATATATATATATATATATATATATATGACGCGAGTCTGCGTCACATCCAAACCGTCAGAGAATAGTTATTTATGTAATAAGGATCATAAAGACGATCATTATGGTACGCCTCGCCCGATAACACGGCGTGTGCCATATTGATTGTTTATGATTCGTATTACATACAAAATTTTATCTGATGGCATTTATATCAATACATTTGAATAAACTTTTTTGATCAAACCGTTACATGTTTTCCTTATAGAATTTCATTATGGTACTTAGTACCATAATGAGCTTCCTTATGTCATCAAAATTGAGTGACATAACGTTGTCATTATGACATGCCATCAGATAAAAGCTCTTTTTAGGTTCACTTAACATCCCCTCAGAAAATCTGAGGCGCTCGAGAATTTTTTTTTTTATTTTCGACCCTAACTTACGACCACTCCCATCATAGAAACAATCAAATTAACAGATGATATCAATATCTGACGCGCTCGAGTATGTCCATGCAATAGTTTTTTTTACATTTTTGAGAGTTTATAGCCGCTCCCCCCACCGATGAAAAGGTATACATTATATAACATTTTTTCTTTTTATCATCTAAGCTACGCAACCCAATATAGGTCTCTTTGACGCTCGAGTATATCCCGATTTAGCATCGTGGGCTCTCCTTCATGCAAGCATCAGGGTTTTTATGCATCTTGGACCAATGCAACAACCAATCACCAAATTCAATCCAACTGAAGAAAATAATCAAAATGTTATTTTCAATTTTAGCAAATTTCGGACCGTATACTAGAGACAGTGCTTGAACCTATGTTGAAAAAAGCTTACTCATCATGAACTCAAGACGTCAAAAAAAATTTACTGATAGTTTTGTGACACCTGTTGGTAACGGCTTCAAAATGAATGAAACAACTTCAATCTCGAAATCTCCATTTATTTCTGCCATCCATATTTTCCTGTAGTCAAACTACCAATAGTAACCCCTTCGCCACCCATGTCCTCTGTAACCCCGGTATCCCCCCCACCCGTATCCACCCCAACCGTATCCTCCTCGACCATAACCTCCCCAGCCGCCGTAACCTCGCCCATAGCCACCCCAGAACGTTTCGGAAGGTTCGAGCAGTTCATCATGCTGCGCGGCGACCAATTGTTTCGAGGCTTGACCCGAGTATTCATCACCCAGAGGATTAGGGAGGGCTTCAGTCAGCACTACGAAGACACAGACGAACAGGACAAGCTCCTGAAAAAAAAAATTTATGTATTCAATTCGTATGATTATCAGTAGTGATAACCCAAGGACATTGATAAATGTTTGAAAACTTTATAATAGATTTCGAAAGCTTGTTGCATGTTTCCTATGAACAACAAGCTTGAGAAAGTTGTTATAAAATTTTTGAGCATTCATCAATGTTCGAGGGTTATTCGGATAGAAAATTTTTTGCGAATTTTTGATAAGAATCAAGAAAACAACCAATTCTGCTAACTTCCACATGGTTTTGGCCGTGAAATCTTTACCATCTTTCATTCTCATGTTCACAGCGCAATCCTTTTGAATTGATTTCCATCTAAATGATACTTTCTATAATTGCAAAAGTTCATGAATGTTTCCATACAAATTTTTGAATGTACACTGTAATTTTTGGTATATTTGATTCTATAATTTCATTGATATTCCAGATAGTATTACAACCAAATGGTGACATATTGAAATATCAAATATTTGAAACGTCAGAATTGAAATTAATCAATTTGAATGTATTCATGACAATAACATAATAAAGTGGGAATAGCCCATGGGATCTTTTCAGTATAATTTTGTTCTGATTGGTTGTGTTCGATCAGATGGCTTCAAATCAACTGATTTCATTGGATTTCTACTTGAGCAAAGAATTTTAATAATAATTCTCGATACGCTCTGTATATACACATATATCACACTGTATGTTTCAGAAGGGCTCATAGATGGAAGTTCGCAGTGAGGAACTTGCTTTTTTGGGGGATTAATCTACAAAAAATGCTTTTTCTGAATTTTTGTCAAAATAAAATATTTCAATATTAGTTTAATACTTCAGCAGTTTAATTTTTCAAAATACAAAAAAATTGTTCCATAGATCCTTATTTGATTCATGAGTTTTTATAGACGTTTCGTTAAAAAATGACCATCATCACCTTATTGTTGAAACATTGACCTGCATTTCTTCGTAATTTTGTAGCTCTGTATTTGCATTCGGCACTTTATATGTCTGCAACAGTTTTGGCCAAGACGACCATCACCATTCAATGAAACGGAATCTATTTTCCTCAGTCTTTCATTGGTCGATATATGATGATGGCTGCTATGGATCAAAACGGTTGAAAATACATCAATAATACGTAGCCGAGTTCAAGATCTGTATCTCACGGTTGAAGGTGGCTATTATTGACAAGGACTCCGTTTCAAAAAATTGTAAGCAGGATGTTTGTATCAAACATATGAAGGAAACCTTTTTATTTTTTTTTGGAAAACAAAAAGACCGAAAATTTAAAATTATAATCTTCTGTTAAATTCTGAAAACTCATGCTATTTCTTATTTCAGTACAGCGTTTGATCTTGGGAATATGCATTTCTTTCACTCCAACCGACCTTTTCACTTATATTGTGTTCCATTCGAAAAATCGAAAAAAAAATCAGTTATAATGAATATTAACACAGTATAGAGAGAAGTTTTCTGTTCAGATTATTACAGAACATAAAAACTTTCATTTTGAAAATTCAATAGAGACAAAATTATCTCACTCTCAGATTAGATGATGGATGAAAATGGGGTCTGTTGAATAGGTCTGATTTCTGATATTACTTCTGAACCTTTCAGTTTCATACATATACAGAGTTTACCAGAATTTTCCCAACAAGCGGTGTCTTCTTCATTGGAAGAGATGGGAAAATGAAAAAGTGGTATCATGTCAAACATAACAAAGTCAAATACTCCATTTTTGGTTGTCCCATTGGAAAGTCACCCCCACCCCTATTTTTTCAAACGGAACCCCCAATTATTTTCGTAGAAATAGAATCATCACCTAATTGTTCATCTGGCTTCAACTCATTTTGGAAATTCATAACAAGCTTTCTGTTGTTTTTAAAAAACTTTTTTCGTCATTGCACTTTTCGTTTGTATGAAACAAAATGTTTTCAGAAATATTATCCTTGTTTCAATCCTTCAGAATGTACCCCTATGTCCTATGTCTTGTGTCACGCCATGAAAGAAATTGGACCACAACTTCATTTCACAATAATCAAGAAATAATGGAAATTCAGTTGGGGCCCAATTATTTCCAGGATATTAGGGCTGACATGAGAAATAGTGCAGTTATGAAGAAAGTGCAGAACCAAAAATGGAGTATTTTGACTGTGTTATGTGAAACCAAGGTATTGCCTCATTTTTGAATTCACTTTCAATAAAAGTGGAATCGACTTATGGAGAACTGTATTTTCAACAATTACAATAATAACGGTTTATTTAGGAACCTTCGAATAATATGATCGCGAAAAAAAATAAATTCTGGAAACTAGCTCAACAAGTAGTGACCAATTCTTGATCATTTTATGACCTTCATGCTGTGCTGTGGTCATTGTGGTGGAATAGAGTGAAAAATTAGAAAAGCAACGAAAATAGTAAAATATACACAATATTTTTCATTTACACACTTCAAGAACTTTCTGATCTGAAACCAACTTTACATTATTCAATAGGCAAAATTATTATTCAATCATGAGTCGATAAATCAATATATGAAATATAAAGAATAAATAAAGGTGAGTCGATATGTGCAAAGCATTTGTCTCATCAAACATGTACAATGAAATTTTCACATTGATAAAATATTCCAAAAGACACTGTTCATTGATTCATGATGAAATTACAATATTTGAAAGATAAGTAACGAATAAGAGCTAGTGGATAAGGGCAAAGCACTTGTTTCACCAAACATTCATAAAATAAATTTTACAATTGTAAAATACATCAGGACACATTGTTCAATTGAGTATGAAGAACAAACTAACTTTTCATCTGTACAAAATCAGCAATTTTTTTTCGGATTGTTAAAAATGATTGACTTCAGTTTTCTGAAACTTTTCCTAGAAATCAATTACCCTAACACCAAACTGATATTTTTGCACTCGACGCGAAAGTTTCAACTTTTACACCAAAGGTTCCAAAACTCATCGTTTATACTTCAGTTTTCTGTTGAACAGTATCAAACCAACGACTCGTTGTATATCAAAGGATGCCATTATACAATTTTGGAGAAGTGAAATTGAATGAGCGCTGTCCGATAGATTTTTCCATTTGTGGAAAGTTGAAATGATGTCTTTTTCCCGTATGGTAATAATGGTTGGGTAGAAAGAAATTTTTTTTTTATGGAATGATACTTTATATTATTATTATTGTAGTACAGTTGGCGTATGTCTCCCATATGATTTCGACAATATAATTCATCAACTATCTTCACTTTGACCATATTCGCAGATGAGATATATCAATCCCCAATTTTTTGACAATAAATAAATTGAATCGTTTGAAGATAGTTTTCATCAATTCACATATGTAATAATTTTTATATTACGACAAGAGCGTTCTGATGGATTTTTGAATTTTTTTCAAATTCTACGCCGTACGTTCTCATTATCCAATGCTGAGTTAGAGAAACTGTCGACCCAAATGCACTCGGCAATATAATTTCCTAGGACCCCGTATACAAAATCGTACTCTCACCTTAATCATATTCACAGATGAGACAATTTGACTCTGCTATTAACTCTTCACGAACTGATCATTTTGCGGGTAGCTGTCATGTATTTATAGTGGGACATTTTATTTGTTTCTATCTATTTTCTGCGAACATTGTGGCGATGCAAAGGTCGTCAAGATCCATATGGAAATACAGGCTGTTTAATGGCAAACTGGATTTTCTATAGAAAAAAGGAGTCTGTGGACTGCTCTGCCGGTCAAGGTTGAAGTATGAACTGTTTGTTTATTATTCATAGGTATTCAAAACAGTTGGATCATAAAAGAGTTTGGGGATGCTTGCACTTACAGTATGGAACAATTATAATAAAATAGTATATCTAAGAGCCAGTGACAGTTTTGCGTGATTATTTAGTTAAGGCCTATCAGTCGGGGCTTGTTTTGTGAAAGGCCAAATCCTAGAAGCATTTCCTGTAACAATTGGATAAATGATTGTTTACCCTCTATTTCGACCCCGCTGAATCCAAAAATACCGTTTATCAAGTCGAAATTCCAACCGGAAGTGGAATATTCAAGATGGCGTCCATAATAACCCTAAAATCAAATTATCTTTCACTTTTGGTCACCCATACGACTTGGGTGTCGATGTATAAGTTTTCGGGGAAGTAGAACATGATAAGACACTTAAAAATTGAATTGGGGCCTAAGAAGTTCATCAAATAATTGAATTTTGACAAAATGGACCAAAATTCCAAAATTTTTGTGAAAACGTGTTGTATATACTTGCATACGTTTTCGAGGGCGCTTAATACGTTCATGAGCTCAAAAAAGCTATGAAACAAGTTCATCAAATAATTGAATTTTGACAAAATGGACCAAAATTCCAAAATTTTTGTGAAAACGTGTTGTATATGCTTGCATACGTTTTCGAGGGCGCTTAATGCGTTCATGAGCTCAAAAAAGCAATGAAACATTGTTCAACCTTTATTTCTCACATTTTGAAAAAAAAAGAATTCACTATTAGTAGTCTTCTTCATCTTCTTCTACTCCATTCATGCACTTTGCTTTGCACATCTTGGTGCATGGCACCCCCGGCGGCTTCCTGCAGCTACACTGCTTCATGACGCAGAGCCCTTTGCCGCCACAAGCTCCAAATTCGAGACATGACTTGGGAATTGGTGGCAAAGTCATCAAGATTGGGACATACCTTCCATCAACAATTTTCAAGCCGCAATTAATCGGGTCTGGTGAGTCAGGACACTGATCATGGGCGCTAATCCACACTAGTACCTAAAAAGAGAACAGATTGAAATTGAAATCCATCGATTTTTTCGCACCGTCCAAAAAATTGCAACACGAGCTTGCATCCGCCGTTGTAATGTCCGGTCCAACCTAAAATGAAAATGGTATTGGTATCAAAACGGCTAACAGGTTTTATTCACCACGTGTTATAGAAAAGGGACGCAACAAACCTTGTATAAAGCTTTCACCACAAACTGTTCAACCAAACGGAGATCCTCGGGGGTCAGATCAGGAGTCTTTCCAAGCTGACTGAGGAGTTTACAGTAGTTTTCTTCTATGTACTGCTTCAACCCTCCTTTTTTCGTGACTGACGCTAGCTTATTAGATGTAGTATCACATCCGGTGACTGCGTGAAAAGTCATCAGGTTTCTGATTTGTTGTGGTGTGAGCTTCTTACATAGTTCGTGAATTGGAATATACTTACTCTCTCGAGAAGTACCACACATCACCTAGCATTCTTTGCATTTCATTTTTTCGAAGTGATAGATGAATAATAAAATCACATCGGTGTCTCTAACAGAAACAACAACAGTTTCTCTTTTGGTTTTCACCGCATGGACCATTATCCTGGTATCAGCCTCTTCATGGTTTGAAAATAAGTGTGTCACGTCTCTTTCTTTGTTTAACTTGGCATGCGTCTCATCCATAAAACCACCAGCCACAATGACTTCCATGCTGCCAAAGTTATTCTTCATGGCTTCTTCGCTCAGGAAGTGCGCGAGGTCGGCCTTGTTTTCTGACAGGGCGAGGAAGCTGCTCCAATTCTTAGGTGAGGAAACTCCCCCGTTCTTGATTACTCTTCGTACAGGAGCAGAACCCTCCCCTCTGTGTTTTCTTGTATCTGCCTTCAGAGAAAGATCGCGGTATCGATCGAATACCACTTGAACTTCATTATACTGGGAACTGTAAGCTTTAATAATTTTGTTGAAAGCACATGCAATATCACTGAAGTATTTCCCTGTGAATGTTCTTACCATTACTTGAACTTATGCAGTTCCATAAGACAGGCAGATTTTATTTTGAATGCAATTGAACTCGGGCAGTCAATATTTTTAGTTATTTTTATATTATACCTGCATCATGAGCTACTACAAGAGTGTGTAGGAAGTTTCGTCCGGCCTTCTTCGTATCTGTGGGTCCCACGGCCGATTTGTTGTGAAACATTCGTTTCCACGTTTCCTGGCACTGAGAAGAGCTTCTGTTATTTTACTTGTGCCCTTATCTTTTGTAGCGATGTTACATACAATTTCAGATATTTCAGGAGACAGCAGCTCCATTGTACGTAGTACAGCATCTTCATCGGAGAAATCTCTGGGGCGACGGGAATTTCCTTCTTCTTTAAAAGAGTCCTTTCTCTGTATGCCATATGACGCGTAGGTGTTTGCAGCAATCTCATTTCGCCAATGCAGAGACAAAGCCCAACGCTGCAAAGTTCGCACATCTTCAGTTATTCCTACAATACCGCCAGAAAGATCTTTGCAAGTGCCGACAAGCCATTCCTGGGCGTGGTCGGGATCAAATTGTGAGAACTTCTGACTGCACATAGCAATTCCGAATTCACCCGAACGAAACTGAGCCTCTACTTCGGGGGGGTAATTGGTGCATTGCAATGTTGTATGCAGTTATTGAGTTCAGATAATTCCCGTGGTCGTACAGAGCTAGCTGTGTAAGGAATAATTTGCGGAAGAGCATGACAGTAACAGTCCCAATCGCCGTCTCGGATTCCCCGAGTCAACATAAGAAGGATGAAGACCATGTCCATATAACTCCACCACAGTGCAAAATTCTTGTCTTCTCCGCAACCTTCACGGCCTTTTCGAAAACACTCAGATGCAGACACGGTATAGCGTCAAATTTCAAAATATGAAGTGTAGAAGAAAGGCAGAAAGGAAACGCGGTGAGAGAACCCCCATATATTAAGGAGAGCATCAAAATGTTAGAATTCAATGAACGTTAAATGTACCGAATTATTTTCAGAGGGCGAATACGCATTCAGAGGCCTCCAAAACATATGAAAACATATGTTTTGGGGTCGTTTTCACAGTTTCTTTAATTTTGGCTCATTTTGTCGAAATGTGATCATTTGATGAACTTCAAATGCTCCAAATTATTTTTCAAGTGTCCCATCGTGTTCTACACCCCAAAAACGTAGACATCGACACCTCAGTCGTATGGCTGACAAAAAGTAGAAAATAATTTGATTTTAGGGGTATTTTGGACGCCATCTTGAATATCTCACTTCCGGTTGGAATTTCGACTTGATAAACGGTATGTTCGGATTCAGCGGGGTCGAAATAGGGGGTAAACGTCATTTATCCAATTGTTACATGAAAGTCTTCTAGGATTGTAACGGAGGACTTTTTTCGGAATTTAGCCCCGACTATATATTTTGAGAAAGTGTTGTGTAGGACCGAACTGAGTGCCATCCGTGAGGACAGGCCCTGAGCGCGGTTCCAAGGGGGTGGCGGAACGCCCCCAACTTGCAAAAATTCGCGCATCTTTTTATTATTTAGTTGGGGCTCATATTTTTCTTAGCAGGGCATTGGCGGATCAATTGAACGGTTCCGAGTGGGTGGCGGAACGCCCCTAACATGTCGAAAAATCGTTGAACTTTTTATTATTCAGTAAAGCTTCATTTTTCAGTATGTTATTGTGCTGACATTTTTGATTGTATATGACAACTGACGGAACAAAATGACAGTTCTAAATACCTGGCGGAACGACTTGAATGTTCCGTTTGCGCGCCCTCATTTCATCACTTCTGTCGCACAATAATGTATATTATTAATGCTTTAAATTCAAATAATGATTTCTTTTATTCATTTAGGATGTTTGTGATGAACACAGGCTTCAGTTGACCTCTATAACGAATATTTTAATAGCCGGATGTTGAAAATTATACTTGAAAATGAGAAAAAAAAATTCATTCGCGAATAATTTAGCAAATATGAAGATTGCGTAAAAGTGTTTTTTGTAGCAAATTGAATTCTCTACAAAAAAGGTTCGGTAACATTTTTTTATATCTCGCTTAGTTTATGGGATTTAGTGGAATAAAAAAGTGTAATTATAAAATTTGACGTTTGAATGCTTTAATCTTTTGAACCATGACAAATACAAGATATACGAATCAGAGACTGTTTGTAGATGATTTAATTTCACAAGAAAAAAATATCTTTACTTTTTCACGTATCTCACGTTGTTTTGGTGATATAGAGTGCAAACAAGAAAAAATCAATAATCAGTATACTAATAACACAAATATTCACGGGTATGCGTATGCTTAAAGACTGGCTTTGAATCAAATATTCCAAAAATGAACAATTTGTTCAGGCCAGCCTCAACTCACCTACACTGTAGGTTGACGGACTAACAACTATTAGAAAACAACTACTCCCCTGGCTAATACCACGAAGGGCATTGCATTACATCCAGCAGGTGTTAGTGCGGGATTCTTCACAGAAGAAATTCCACATATGCTCTTGGCGATACAACTACCAGAATTGATCATCAATCATTAGGACGGGACACACTTGCAGACCGGTTTCGGGCTATTTGGCCTCTCGTCAGTGCAAGGCAGTGCTATCATCAACATATGTCGATGACTTCCCATAATTGAAAGTCATTTTCTAGCAGAGTATCTTTCCTAGACCTAGGCTGATACAAACATCTAGCAAAATAGCCGTTGCTGTGCCATCTCTGCTCGTAGACTAGGTACTAACCAAGAGCATATCCGCATGGCCCCAATTCCTAGTACAAGAAAAATACGAATAACACAAATATTCATGGGTATGCGTATGCTTAAAGACTGGCTTTGAATCAAATATTCCAAAAATGAACAATTTGTTCAGGCCAGCCTCAACTCACCTACACTGTAGGTTGACGGACTAACAACTATTAGAAAACAACTACTCCCCTGGCTAATACCACGAAGGGCATTGCATTACATCCAGCAGGTGTTAGTGCGAGATTCTTCACAGAAGAAATTCCACATATGCTCTTGGCGATACAACTACCAGAATTGATCATCAATCATTAGGACGGGACACACTTGCAGACCGGTTTCGGGCTATTTGGCCTCTCGTCAGTGCAAGGCAGTGCTATCATCAACATATGTCGATGACTTCCCATAATTGAAAGTCATTTTCTAGCAGAGTATCTTTCCTAGACCTAGGCTGATACAAACATCTAGCAAAATAGCCGTTGCTGTGCCATCTCTGCTTGTAGACTAGGTACTAACCAAGAGCATATCCGCATGGCCCCAATTCCTAGTACAAGAAAAATACGAATAACACAAATATTCATGGGTATGCGTATGCTTAAAGACTGGCTTTGAATCAAATATTCCAAAAATGAACAATTTGTTCAGGCCAGCCTCAACTCACCTACACTGTAGGTTGACGGACTAACAACTATTAGAAAACAACTACTCCCCTGGCTAATACCACGAAGGGCATTGCATTACATCCAGCAGGTGTTAGTGCGAGATTCTTCACAGAAGAAATTCCACATATGCTCTTGGCGATACAACTACCAGAATTGATCATCAATCATTAGGACGGGACACACTTGCAGACCGGTTTCGGGCTATTTGGCCTCTCGTCAGTGCAAGGCAGTGCTATCATCAACATATGTCGATGACTTCCCATAATTGAAAGTCATTTTCTAGCAGAGTATCTTTCCTAGACCTAGGCTGATACAAACATCTAGCAAAATAGCCGTTGCTGTGCCATCTCTGCTCGTAGACTAGGTACTAACCAAGAGCATATCCGCATGGCCCCAATTCCTAGTACAAGAAAAATACGAATAACACAAATATTCATGGGTATGCGTATGCTTAAAGACTGGCTTTGAATCAAATATTCCAAAAATGAACAATTTGTTCAGGCCAGCCTCAACTCACCTACACTGTAGGTTGACGGACTAACAACTATTAGAAAACAACTACTCCCCTGGCTAATACCACGAAGGGCATTGCATTACATCCAGCAGGTGTTAGTGCGGGATTCTTCACAGAAGAAATTCCACATATGCTCTTGGCGATACAACTACCAGAATTGATCATCAATCATTAGGACGGGACACACTTGCAGACCGGTTTCGGGCTATTTGGCCTCTCGTCAGTGCAAGGCAGTGCTATCATCAACATATGTCGATGACTTCCCATAATTGAAAGTCATTTTCTAGCAGAGTATCTTTCCTAGACCTAGGCTGATACAAACATCTAGCAAAATAGCCGTTGCTGTGCCATCTCTGCTCGTAGACTAGGTACTAACCAAGAGCATATCCGCATGGCCCCAATTCCTAGCACAAGAAAAATACGAATAACACAAATATTCATGGGTATGCGTATGCTTAAAGACTGGCTTTGAATCAAATATTCCAAAAATGAACAATTTGTTCAGGCCAGCCTCAACTCACCTACACTGTAGGTTGACGGACTAACAACTATTAGAAAACAACTACTCCCCTGGCTAATACCACGAAGGGCATTGCATTACATCCAGCAGGTGTTAGTGCGGGATTCTTCACAGAAGAAATTCCACATATGCTCTTGGCGATACAACTACCAGAATTGATCATCAATCATTAGGACGGGACACACTTGCAGACCGGTTTCGGGCTATTTGGCCTCTCGTCAGTGCAAGGCAGTGCTATCATCAACATATGTCGATGACTTCCCATAATTGAAAGTCATTTTCTAGCAGAGTATCTTTCCTAGACCTAGGCTGATACAAACATCTAGCAAAATAGCCGTTGCTGTGCCATCTCTGCTCGTAGACTAGGTACTAACCAAGAGCATATCCGCATGGCCCCAATTCCTAGTACAAGAAAAATACGAATAACACAAATATTCATGGGTATGCGTATGCTTAAAGACTGGCTTTGAATCAAATATTCCAAAAATGAACAATTTGTTCAGGCCAGCCTCGACTCACCTACACAGTAGGTTGACGGACTAACAACTATTAGAAAACAACTACTCCCCTGGCATTACATCCAACAGGTGTTAGTGCGGGATTCTTCACAGAAGAAATTCCACATATGCTCTTGGCGATACAACTACCAGAATTGATCATCAATCATTAGGACGGGACACACTTGCAGACCGGTTTCGGGCTATTTGGCCTCTCGTCAGTGCAAGGCAGTGCTATCGTCAACATATGTCGATGACTCCTCATAATTGAAAGTCATTTTCTAGCAGAGTATCTTTCCTAGACCTAGGCTGATACAAACATCTAGCAAAATAGCCGTTGCTGTGCCATCTCTGCTCGTAGACTAGGTACTAACCAAGAGCATATCCGCATGGCCCCAATTCCTAGTACAAGAAAAATACGAATAACACAAATATTCATGGGTATGCGTATGCTTAAAGACTGGCTTTGAATCAAATATTCCAAAAATTACCAATTTGTTCAGGCCAGCCTCAACTCACCTACACTGTAGGTTGACGGACTAACAACTATTAGAAAACAACTACTCCCCTGGCTAATACCACGAAGGGCATTGCATTACATCCAACAGGTGTTAGTGCGGGATTCTTCACAGAAGAAATTCCACATATGCTCTTGGCGATACAACTACCAGAATTGATCATCAATCATTAGGACGGGACACACTTGCAGACCGGTTTCGGGCTATTTGGCCTCTCGTCAGTGCAAGGCAGTGCTATCATCAACATATGTCGATGACTTCCCATAATTGAAAGTCATTTTCTAGCAGAGTATCTTTCCTAGACCTAGGCTGATACAAACATCTAGCAAAATAGCCGTTGCTGCGCCATCTGCCCGTAGACTAGGTACTAAGAAGAATCCCGCACTAATACCTGTTGGATGTAATCCAATGCCCTTCGTGGTTTTAGCCAGGGGAGTAGTTGTTTTCTAATAGGTGTTAGTCCGTCAACCTACAGTGTAGGTGAGTTGAGGCTGGCCTGAACAAATTGTTCATTTTTAGAATATCTAATCAGTATACTATTATTATGACAGCATCATGATTCATTAAAAAACGCAATATATAAACGAGAAAAATATATTTCAAGAAATATCAAAATGGATTATTTTAATGGAAAATGAATGTTCATATAAACAGGTCCGGTAATGCTTCGTTTTCAAGATACAGGGTGTCAAAATTTAAAAAGCTGTCTCCTGATTATCTCTATAATCATTCAGCCGACTATTTTAAAATTTGGCGGTGGTAATAAGGGGTATTGAGGGGCTGTTTTGACCATAGCTAGATTGTAATCATGATGCCCAGTGGCGTCTTCTTGATCATTATTTTTGAACAAAAAATCTTTTTGAATTTTTTTTTCGCGTGAGCTACTGAAACGTCTACTTTTCATCTCCATCTTTTCTCTTGTATCTTGCTATGTTTTTGAGAAAAAATCACTTTATTCTATGTTCTTTACGAGATGTTGATATAAAAAATGCTGAAGAACAACAAGTCAAAACTCAAAATAGGTTCGTTAAACCGAGATAAGTGTTTTGCGATACAATTGGATTGATCCTGCTTAGGGAAGCTATAATAGAGCAAAACACGTAACGCGGTTTTGTAAACCCAACCTCAGTGAAACTCGTTCAAAGAAGTATCTATGTTTTGTTTAATATGGATTCTCATCAGGTATAATGTTCAGAAAATTTAAAAGGTACAATTCACCGAGAAATAAAATATAAAATTGAAATATTGTGTCATTGGAAAAATATATACAAGAATGTTATGAACGATATACTCATAATCAAGATAAAAACCAGTAAAATCATCAATAGGTTCAACAAGTATATGTATGATTGTGAATATGTGTCACTCTCAAATCCAGATGAAAGGTAGGTACCAAAACAATGAATAGAAATATGGAGGAATAGATTTTGTTGGTTACAGAATGAGAAATGTTAATTCCTATATACTCGTATTTACAAGTAGACGTTTCAACATAAGATCAATGGAAACAAAAGTATTTTTTTAGAATTCTCCTACGGAATACAAAGATTTTATGAATATTTTATTGTATTGAATTCATACTAAGATATTCTTCATATCGTCATTGAACTCGATATCGATTTTCAAATGAGTAAGGAACCAACTTAAGTCAAATACAAAAATATTACAGTTTCCTGTTAAATTTGCACTTCAATAAATTAGGTTAGGTTCAAAAAATCATGTTTTGGCGCGAAGTAGCCCCCCACAAGGATATTACACTATTTTGAATGCTATTTCAATTCTGCCGTGAAAATGGTTCAACAATGACCTTATAATCACATTACATACAGGGGATATTGTTCGCCAGAAATGTTTGTATTTGATATATTTTCTCCCGGTAGTAATTGCGTTTGTAAACCAGAAACACTACTCTAAAAATACTACTCCAAAAACTGGGAATCAATTTTGGAATTTTCACAAGGTTGAGCACTGAGCTGTTGAAACTCCAACTTTTCATCTCCATCTTTTCTCTTGTATCTTGCTCTGTTTTTGAAAAAAAAAACAATCATTTATTTCATGTCTTTCACAAGAAAATAAAGAAATAATATGACGTTAAAACCTGGTGATAGTCTTTACCTTGACACTAGCTTGTTATCGAAACGCCTTCAATAATTGTTATTGGGTAGGAATATTTTCAGTGTCTAAAATCTCAGACTCTCTTTCTCAACACTGAAAAGTTACACTCTATAGCTAAGGATTTTGGTACACTGAATTTTCAATAGTCCAGCATATCTCATGGAGACCCATGTTTCAATACGACAGAGAAAAATTTTTAGGGAAAAATCTCTGCTATAGGGAATCGAACCAAGAAAACAGAGGAATGAATTGCTTTCTGTCCCTAGCCAGCCCTAAATTGCATGATACTGATTCATTTCTTACTGAAATATGGTGCAATATCGATAGTCATAGATTTAATTGATTCTTTCTATAGGCGTGGAACAAAATGCAGTCTTGCCAGAAGTTCAGTTTTTCACTCCAAACTGTCACTTGTAAAAATATTGAATCGATAAAAAAAATCAAGTGGAATGGTTTTATCGAAAATGAAGATAATGATGATATGGATAATGTACCGGAAGCTAAAATGAATTTGGTAGGTCCCAGGTTAACTTCAGTTTTGTGTATCTCCTAATGCAATCAGTGATCGACAAGGTGTAATAAGAAGGAAAAATTTCCAAATCGATACGTTTATTTCAAAATTTTCAATAAATAAATTTTCTCTCCTCAAATGTCATATCATATATTCCTTTAATAATGGTAGCCATGGTAACCGTGCCCTCCAGAATAATGTCCATATCCCCCATGTTGTGGCACATAATGTGAACCATACTGTTGGTTATATCCATAGTTTTGATAACCATGTCCACCATAACCGTGACCGCCGTAGTGTTGTCCATAGCCGCCATATTGTTGTCCCCACCCACCGCTATATCCACCATATTGTTGGTTGTATCCGTTGTAGCCATAACTCCTATGGGGTGTTGGAGTTGCCAAACTAAGGGCCACAGCCATGAAAACGAGGAAGAGTACCTGAAAAATAAAGAATTAATCTCCATAATGAGAGTGCATGAAAAGTTTTATACAGCCAAATAACTATATTTTACATTGTATTTTAAACTAACGAATTGTCCCAAAATTGTTCGCTTCCGTTAACCAGCTGACGAACAATGCGCTAGCAATGGATCAACGAGGCCTTACTTTTTAACGTGCGATTACTTAGCACGGTGGCCCGGCGGGTAATCGAACCCGGGTCTTCCGCTTGAAAGGCGAATGTGCTAACCCCTACACTACCGAGAACCAATATTTGATAAAAATCAATATTTTACAAAAAAATACAGTTTCCTGTATGGATCTCACTACCAATTGGTTAACGAACCCACAACACATGTTTCTCTGTATAATAGGTTCATCAAGTAGGATTGTTCAATTGTTTAGCAAAACATGTCAGAGATCTGTGAACCCATTGCACTTGAAACAGTAGTCTTTGTGTTAATTTTGTTTGCTCTGATCTGCAGGGAAACTTTCAGGGTTTCTTCTGAACCCTTCACTTCGTTTATGTATTTTATAAATACCACCAATTTCTGTTATAGAAGGCAGTTATATAAGTTCCCGACTGCCCTCTCTAGTCCTCATCCAGTAGGATATATTTTTCAGAGCAGGAAATTTTCGAAGTACCGCCCTCTTACCTTGTAAAGATTCCAAAATTATTTCCGTTTTTAGAGAAGAATGGTTTACATACGCAAAAACTATTCAGTTCAAACATTTCTGTCGAACAATATCCCCTGTATGTAATGTGATTATGAGGTTATATTTTTGAAACATTCTCATGACATAAACGAAAAACATTCAAAATATTTCCCTCAAAGGCTACTTTGCACCAAAACCTGATTTTTTGAACCTAACCTAATCTATTGAAGTTCAAATTCAACGGAAAACTGTAATATTATTGTATTTGACTGAAGTTGGTTTCTTCTTATTTGAAAATTGATATCGAGTCCAATGACGATATGAGGAATATCTTTGTATGAACTCAATACAATTCCAAAAAAAAATTTTTTTATGTTTCCATTGATCTTATAATGAAACGTCTACTTACCAACACGAGTATGTTCAGATGTGTGATGTTTGATTCTGTACACGACTAGCTATGAATTAACATTTCGCAATTTACAACCAACGAAATCTATTCTTCCATATTTTTGTTCATTGTTTTGGTACCTACCTTTCATCTGGTTTTGATGCTTTCATTTTCGTTCAGTTTTCGATAAAATTTCCTCCCACAGAAAGAATTAAATTATGTTCCGGTTTCAATGTAGCAGCTGATATATTCTATGGAAACTCGGGTTAACTTTTTTAACATATTTGTGCCCGAAAGAAAATTTCCAGATATATTTTGAGCTTGTGTGGTATTCGGTGAGAAAATTTCATACCTGACATTTCAAATTGATTTCTCTAATTGTCAAGTTAGTCAGGGTATTGGTGTTTTTGACATAAGTTGATTTGTCATTTTGTTCAGGAGGTTCTGTTAGGAAGCTTGATAATTACTAGTTGAACGAAATCATATATAAAATCATATTTCGTTAAATAAAACAATACCAATTACCAAATGGGTACCAACCCAGTCTATCGCCCTTTGGTAATTTCAGTGGTTCAGGTGGTAGGAATATATTTTTACAAGTAACATGATCAATTTCGAAAAACTTTCTACGTAGCTATATCTACCATATTTCGTTAAATGAAAAAAAAATACTGACCAACTTCAGTTACACCAAATGCTACAACTAAGATGGGTACTAGATCAGTCTATCGCCGTTTCATAATTTTAGGTCACTAAAGTTGGTAGAAATGTATTTTGCATTATTCACAGGTATATTCACATCATTCAAGGGTTGAAAATCATATGTTTATTTCTTAAACTGTCAAAAAAATTTCAATCGATTCCGGATTTTTTGGTTGTTGCCTTGTAATAAGTCAAAAATGAGGTATCTTATTCCTTGAAAAGTAGAGGTGTGAAATTTTCACTTGTAATACTACTAAAGCTCGATATATTTCCGGAAATTTTTTCGAGATCATATTCTTAGAATATTCTTGGTAATAAAAAATTACCAAGGCTAATTCAAGTATGCGTGGTATTCGGTAAAAAAAAATCACACTCCAAATTATTATAGTAGTAATTCCGATCCCACTTATAGTAAATATAACCTCAAACTTTCATCTATTTCAGGTTGAGTCCATTCAAAAAACGACAAATTCTCCGCATATATTGAGTGAAATGAGTACTACGGGAATATATCAACGTCCCAAAAGGCCAGTAATACAATGATACAACAAGGCCACACAAGATCCGTACTCGGAGCTACAAGGGATACATACCTTTCCTTTTCTAATAATAATAGTGAAGTGTCAAGTATTATTCCAATAAGAAAATGACATAAAAAATAACGGTGTCAATTCAAACTATCGTATGGATCGATAGCATCATGATATTACCCCCGATAATCATGAAAATTTTTTATTGCCATTCTCTCATCAAAACATTCGTTACGGGATGTAGTTCAGGTATAAAATATCATTAATTTTTTTTACGAACCTTGATCATCTTGGTAGTGGATTGATTGCAACAACAAAACGACTTGATCAACTGAACCGAGCAGGTGAAGATGTTCATTTATACTTATTTTTGGTCAGAGTTCGTCCTTAGAATTTAAAATTCAAATTTTCGCTTTGATTTTATCACTTCATCACCAATCCGTTTCATTGAGATCGTGTTACGAAAGGAATATTTTTTTCGAGAATGCTGGTCCATTAAAAATATGCAAGTCCATTGAATTAATGAACATGAGAAGATTTGAATTCATATTGTAGATTATCACTTCAGTTTGTCTCTGTCAAGGATGTTTCCAATGATCGGTTTTCCAAAAATATTTTTGTTGATTTCATGGTGAACTAGTACACCTTCATTAGATTCAAGTTCACGATTAACAAGCAGATCAGTGAAAATAAATATTCATTTGTGCTCTGAGGAAGTTTTAGGCTTTTTCTTCTTCAGGATAATATACAAAAAATTCGAAATAAAATATATGGCAAATACTCTGTCGATATGTATAAATTATTCATGGATTTTTCTATCATATAAAAAAGATGAAATGACGAGCGCTGTTTTACATAAAAGTCACATTTTCTGGCTCAATTTCTATACTGAGCCCTTGAAATTTGAATCAAATGAATTTCATTTATGAGATAATTTTACTCTAATCTAAATTTCTAAACTCATTCATCGGGATCACAGTTCATTCTCAAACCTAAACAAACCTGTTTTGGGCAGAGAAAAATGACTGTCCCTATTGAAAATCCAGAATTGAATGGCCTCATATTTATTTATTTATTTATTAACGGGTAACACCCAATTTGTATAATACAAGTTTACACATCGTGAGATTGTTAACACTAGAATCAACCTAAATCTGTAAACTTAACAATAATTATCAATATTAGTGAAGAGATAACAGAAAGTATAAAGAAGATAAGATTTTGCTAATACTCACAATTTGACAACATTATTGAGTAATGAGTATATAAAGAAACGAGTTGCAATTCAAAAAATCAATCAATGAGCCTCAATCTATTTCGAAGCGTACCTTCAGTCTCATTGAACAGATCAAACTTCACACTGTTACCATTTGAGATAATTCTTGATAAGGCTGAATGCTTGCCATAATTACACCTGTGAAAATCAGGTGAGAAAGTTTGCGTATTCCGTGTGTTACGTGAGGGGACATATTCGAGGGTATTCTGATATCATGGATTTTTTGGGAAAACGTGGAATGGTTTCTAACCTAACCTAATAAGCAATATGTCCTGAGGAGGCAGCAGGAGCAAAAAAACTTCCCGTAATGATAAAAGCTAGTATTTTGATAGTCGAATGGATTACTTGCCTTCATGCCAATCTACTCTGTACCAAAATGAATAAAAACCCTGGTGTGTTGACTTATACCTAATAGATTGTAAGCAAATCCTCTCGACTTTTCGCTATCTTGATTCAGATCAATTTTAACTGAAGAGATGCCTTCGAGAGTTTGCCAACAGAGGAGCACCTTACGTGATTTTAATTTAATCTGTGATGCCATAATATTCGTCTGCTCGGCCATTCGATTGTTTATAGATTTATAGGTTATGTTTATTTCATGGTCTCATATTTTGCATGCAATTACTTGCTTTCCCGCGAAATGCTAGAAATTATGTAGTCATCACATTTTGACTGATTATAAGGTATTCCTTTTGCTTTCAATTTGATGAAAAATAAATCGAAAATTCGGTGATTGTGATGTGATTTCAAATTTTCCGAAACAATAGTTGTGAGTGAAACTGGAAAGTATTGATATCTTATCTTTCTACTTTCTGAGGAACCGAAAACGGATAAGTACTTTTTTGTTCATAGTGTTAAAAAAATGCAATTTTAATATGATTACGAGCCGATGATATGAGGGATAAGTAACACGAGCGTTTTATTTCGAGCTTTGTAAATCGGTTCATAATAAATCTAAATATCACTAGAAAATCAAATAAATACAAGAACAGCAACGATAAACACCTAAAAAGAATATGAACAAGAAAAACGTAAAAAGAAACAAGAAGTAGGTACAAGATTTTGACTATTAAAGGAACTGTCAAATGCATTCAAGTTCAAATCGAACTGTCAAACATTTCAAAAAAAAATTAATAGCTTTTCATTAAACGAACTTGACCTTACGTATTTTCTATACTGATAATTCTATTGGTGAACGAAAGATCCCGCAAGAGTTTATCCAATGAGACCGCCGGTATCGAAAATCACTCGTAAGCTGCCGCCTCAATGAAAATGTACCCTTAGAAAATCGCATTTGTATCACCACCTCAACACCACCTACCGTCAAAAAAAGTAAGTTTACTCTTCGATTTCTCAGGTCGAGAGGAATTGGCTAAACAAAAGCATATCGGTCAACGCACCACGGTTTTTATTCATCTTGCATCTGTACCTATTATAATAAATAATACTCTTGTCCGCAAATCGCTAGGAGAATTTGACATGCCAGACGAAATTTCTCAAAGGAAAACTGATGATTTCCGTACTGTCAAGGAATAATGTTTTTCTACGACTGTTACGAAAAACTTTCATTGTATGTTCAATGATGAGTTTAAAAGGTAGTACATTATAATACTCCTTTTCATTGTTGCTGTGTTTCTAGTGCACAATGTTTGAGAAGCGCACGGGTAAATCGTTACAATTAAGGTGGCTATATACTGGTGTGTTTACTCCATATAAGAGGTTGTCAGCAAATCAGACGACCGATATGGCCAACTTGATGAAAAATTTGATGATGTAGGCGTAGTAGTACTGCAAAAAATCCGCCAGGTACCGGCACTCTTGCAGTGGAGATGACAGTCCTGTGTTGCCATGTTGCAAGTGGCCATGTCGTTGCGAATTCTGGTCCAGATCAGTAGAAACACAATGCAACTGAGAAATTATCTCAAAACTACGTGGAATAAAAAACGCATAAAGTTAAACACAAATTTGGCGTGTTTTGGTGTTTTCAATAACCTCACATATCCAGTCCCGATAAATTCTCTATCCTTTTACAAAAACATCAGTATTGGCAACAGCGTGTTCCATGGATCGAGTGATCACGAAAATTAATAGAAATTTTTGATAACCAGTGCTCCCTCATGGCCACTGATGAACTACCACGCCTTGTCCATAGGTTTGTCTGAAACAATATCGCAACATTAGAAACACCAGTATATAGACATCTTACCATAGAGACAATATAATCACAAACAGAAGTGGCAATTGAATATTTCTTCGACAACGATATTCCAAAGGTGTTTCAAATTCAGTTCAGCATGGAAACTAGTAATAGTGAAAGAAGTTTAACTCCGCCAAGTATTATGGATGTAACTAATAACGCTCCATTGAATTTAGTGCCTGAAATATCTAAAGAAAAATGTACAGTTTCTTGTACCCTATTCATGGACTGGTGCAAATAACAGAAAACTAGTTCTCGTTCAAAGAATTTTCTGATGGCTTACTTTGGAAATATAACAAATAAATTTAAAACTTCCACTTACTGGGCGCACTATAGTATGTTGAAAACGATGCTTACTATCAAAGATGGTGTAGATATTAGTAAATATTTCAAATTGAGAGCATTTCTGAAGCGGAAATCACATGGATACAAAGTCAAAAAACCCAAAGTTTTCACAACGAAGGAGATTGATACATACGTATATCAAAGAAGCCCCAGACAACGAATACCTTGTATCAAAAGTAGATTCCACAATGATTAGCTGATCAATTATAATTTGTTTATATTTTTATATTGCAGGTTGTACTTATGGGAATTATGGGTGCTCGTAGAAGGGATGAGATGTACAAAATGAAAATTCACGATTTTGAAGATTTAGGTGCCGCAGTTTTGGTCCACATTCCGAACACTAAAGCAAAAACTTCTCGAAAATCTACTGTATTGGGAGAATATGCTAACATTAAAAATTGAAACGGCATGGTGGCTGGCGCTCAACAACAGTAGCTGGGTTACATCGAAGAGTACCTGACTAGTCGAAATAAAATAGCCAATAAAATAGTAGTCAGATCTTTCATCGACATCAGACACAGAAATTGTCAATAATGTCATCTTTTCCCCTTACAAAAAAAAAGGTTTTGTTCACAAAATTTGTTTACAATAATTGTACCAATGTAACATTGAAGTCTTTTAGATTCCAATGATTTGTCCTCAAAATGAGTTCGTTGATTGAGCATCGAAACGATAATAAATTTGGTAACTTGGAAGATAAGATTCTTGAATCACACCAATCCTCAACTTCTTCAAGTCGGCAGAGATTATTCTGTGCAACTCCCAAGTGTTTTTATTATCCCAAAATATTGTTGTGTCATCTACAAATGAGATGAACTTCCCAGAAATATCAAGCTTGGTCACGTCATTATTATATAATGAGAAAAGGATGGGACCTAACACAGAACTTTGTGGAATTCCCGAATTAATTTCTCTGCTTTTTTGAAAGTTTCAAGCTGTTTTGACCATTTGCGTCCGCCCCTTCAAGTAGGAATTGAACCATTTTAGAGTTACTCTTCTTACAGGATTAGTGGAAGCAATAGATAATTGTTCATGAATGTACATGATTATAAATTTCACGAAAATTTCCATAGAGTGGAAAAAGCAGTCCTTCACATACTCACCATGTATTGTTGATTTATAATGCGTGTGTGACAAACCAAACAATGCGAACTCATTTAATGGTACCCCATTAATATAAATAATCACCGTATGTTCATCTTCGAAATAATTGAAATGGAGATTGGCATGCATATGTTGGGAATTCCCATATAAACAATCATGTTTTCGCACTCAATTTGATGATTGTGGTACCTCAACTGACTCACACCTATTTGTGCTGGAATGTTTATTTGTGAATGATGCAGGTTCAAACTGTCATTGTCTATTTCTTTACTCTATCGAAATCTGTCGACATACTTATTGAATCGAGAAAGCAATATGAAATGGAAGCCTTAAAATACAAACTATATACTGGAATTGGAGTAAACGTGGGAGTTAATATGAACGCGTTGGTCATTAAACGTCAGTAGAATACTATACTTCATCCATGACCAATAAAAAAATTGTTGAAGTTTTTTTGTTGAAAAATTTTGTTACATCACAATAATAGTGTTTCTAAAAATATGTATTTTCAGAAACACTATTATTCCAATATAGTGCAAGCGCTGCGAAACATTCCGTTTGAAAAACCGATGACCTCATTCTGATTGATGATTTGAGTTGAGGAGACTTGATAA